>JASVER010000190.1:489345-1063461 GCA_030449065.1 Oceanodroma leucorhoa
TTTTTTTTCCCCCACTTCCCCTCGAGGGTTATGTTTTCCTGATATCTGGGGCATGGAGGGAAACGCTGAATCAATTTCAAGTGCAAGCAAGGAGCCATTAGATTTCGAGAAGTGATTCCAACATGACACAGTACCGGCTAATCAGCGCTAGGGCTGTAAAGGGATTTCTAATTTGATTCCGTTTGACAGTCAGCCTKCTAATTTTGACTCATTTCCCAATTGGCTGTCGTGTGTTAAAAGGATGCTTGGTTTAGGGCTCGTGCTGTACTCCTGGTCCGAGTCCTTGGAGTATAATGGACAGCTTTCTGCTGATTTCAGTGAGCTCTGGATCTATCGTTATAGAAGTATCCTGCTTTGCATGGAGTACTCATTATTCTCCACACGTCATCTGAGAAGAGAAAAAGCGTCCTTCTTTGCTATAACTGGGGCACAAAGAAAGTCTAGGTTTGTGCGGCAATAAAAGGCCAGTCATTTCCCAGTTCCCTTTGGAATCTTAYAGAAACGCTGAACATCTTTGCTTGCTTAAAGTGGGCAAATTAAGGCAAGATTTAAAATCAAAGGCTAGGAATGGAGCAGGGGTTAAATGTGGGTGCGACGAGGACAGTTTCCAAAACCAGCTGGGGGAATTGAAATATGTCAGTATTTTAAAATTTTTATTTCTATTTCAGGATCTGTTGCAAAATGTGAAAATGAAGGGGAAATTCTGCAGATACCATTTATCACAGACAACCCTTGTATAATGTGTGTTTGCCTGGTAAGTTTGGATTTCAGATAGTAAGAACATTCAAGCCTGTACTAAAAGTAACTGCACAGAGAGGGGAATATTTCACATAATCAAATCTTGTGTGCCTCTGTCACCTTTATGTAACACAAGGTTATCTCAGAGCTGAGCTAATGGAAAGTAATCCTATCCATGATCTGGCAATCATTTCTTTGACTTTAAAACTCTCGGGCACAAAGTTGTACACGACTTTAATATGACATTGTGAAACTGCATTTACCATGTGAATTTGGAGGGAAAACTGTTTTCACAAAGTCATGGGCGCACACAGAACTCTCTGCGTATAACTCGGCAAAGAGAGTGAAAGGTAAGGTTTGTAAATGCTGCTGCTTCGAGCTCCCACGTGCTTATTTTCACACGCCAGTGGCTGAGGAGCTGCACAAGGGTGCAAGGCGAAGGCTGCAACGTCACTATACACGCTGTAATAAGGCGACAGTGAARGCACAAGTGATGCTTTCATCAAAGCGCTTTGTTCCAAGGATGACACTGCCTGCTGTGCTGGGAATTCAGTGGTTAATAGTGTCACTAGCTGATACACATTTTGGGGAGAAACGTTCCCTTTCTTTGTAACTCTGCTTCAGAGTTAAGCATTTTTGGGAGCAATTCAGCTGGACAAGCCCAGGCTGAGGAGATATTGAAAAACAGTTGTTCTAAATAAAACTTCCTACAATATATTTAAAAGAAAGCCATAAACCTTAATTTGCTGTTGAATGCAAAGAAAAGTATAGACCAGAAAGCACTACATCTTACATTTTGGAAGTTATAGAGTAGCTGAATGTACAGAATGTGTTCGACTTTAGGACTGAAATATCAAGACACTCTCTCCCCCTCTTCTATTACTGCTGTTAATATTGTTAGCATTAGCCAGCATTATTATAAGTCTATAAAAGACTTAAAGAATTGTTTCAGACTGCCTTTTAGAAGGCAATTTTGGCAACTGTAGGAACCTGATCTTGAGCCTCCCAAGGCTGATGTGTATTGCTGCACTGAGTTCAACAGATTTTAAGTGAGACTCAGTGATAACTTTTTAGCTAATAGTGATAAAGAGTAAGTTATTGATTCTTCTGAGTAGAGGGGAATGAGGAAAGGAGGAGCATGGGATGTGGTGAGTAAAGAAATCAAAGGGAAAACGAAAAAAGAGACGAAGCTGGGTTTTATCATGGATCACCTTCCCAAATATGTCTGCCACCACTCTTGCTAATGGAAGCTGGTGTTAACCATCGAGGAAGCAATTTATCTGTGAAGGAGCAGAAGTTCAGTCTTGGGCATCAGGGCAATAATGCATCAGGGTAAAATACTTGTATTTATAGATCTCTCTAGACCTTGGCTTTATTAAATCAATGAGCACCCTTTTAGTGCATGAACATGAAGAACTGCAAAAAACATTAGATGTAAGAACTCTAAATCTATGCAGTTTGTAGGGCATACTTTAGTGAAATGGCAACTGAGGGCATTTGGCTCCCTTCTATGCAAGGAGGACACTACATTTTATTAAGAATACGGATGCCTAGTGAGTTACCGCAGTTACCTGCACCGGATACGCTCTGTTTTATTTCTGCCAAAGGATAAATGCGATCTCTGTTTCTTGAGTTGGAAGCTGGGAGACCTGATAGAGAAGAAGGAAACCAGTCTGGAGACACTGACTTTAACGCTGTGCAGCATCCAAAGCAATGACTTATTGGACAGCTGGTTGCTGGAATCTTTGTGCAGGCCTGCCACAAGGGAAAAGATCAATTTTAAGAGGTCTGGGGAGAGCAGAGAAGTGATGTGGTGATTTGTGACCAGGAGGGAAGAGAGAACCAGGTTTCCTTACATCCAACTAGAAATATTGATTGTTTAATAGCAATTCAGTGAGAAACTTTCTCTGGAAGACTGATCATACTCTTCAAGGGCAACCCTGATGGATGTTCRTATCATAAGAAGTGAGCAACTAAGAAGAGAGCTTAATCAGCTGTTCCAGGAAGGAAGCAATTGCTGTCCAGGAGAGGACAGAAAATTCGACAGAGGGCACTTRTGTTAAAAACACCAGTAAAGCGAGTAACTGAAATACTGGATTGGATTATGGCAGGTCTCCCCTAGCAGTCATACATTTCCATGACTGCAAGCTGCCATAAATAACTGCACAAGTTACGAAAATTTGAATGGCTCTGGGAAGAAGAGGAATATCTAAATAACACCATTCCAGGACTTTCCCCTCTCACAAATGAGAGAAGACAGAACTGAAATGCTGGAACCGAATCATCAAGTGTTTGACAAAACTGACTCTGCAGGTTGTGTCCTGTAGAGCACAGGGATGCACCCTAGCAAGGGAGGAACAGGCAGGCAGCATAAGCAAAGCAGTCTCCAGCTTTCTCTTAACAGGCTAAATTAGTTGGGAGGGCAAGGGGTAGTACTCTAAGAGCAAATGTGGTGAAAACTGGAAACTTACAGGTTATGGCTTAGTTGCAATAATGCAACGGAGACTGCAAAGAGCAATTATAAATGCAATTCCTTATATGCCACTGAGAAGTGTTGGTAGCAAGACCAAAACCAAAAGTTGTCTTTTCTCATTGATTAGCAGAGACAGGGTGGACTGATTTTCATGACAGGAACATGAAGAGGAGCAAGGCAGGCAGAGCAGGCACTGGCTTCTGGGAGTGCTGCTTTAAGAAAGCCTCTAGCTCCTGCTTTAGAGTTACTGGTAACGCAGAACCCTGAATTTTGAATACAAAAGGGACACTGGTGGGGATCTCCTGGAGACAGCCAAGTCTAGCTACCAGACAAGATGAGTTCATTCTTAAGCACCTGCTGTAACATGCAGAAAGAGAAGTTGTGGTGATACAGGAATTTGGACTGGGGGACATGTGCTGGAGATTTTTGTATATAGTACATAGTAAATAATTAATTTCTAAAGTATAGGTAACGCTTTTCTAATAAAAAGCCACTGCACTCACCATGAGATAACTCTGTTTTGGACTTCCCTACTTGTCAAAATGAAATGTGGTGGAGTGCACAGGACAGCACCGATGCTTGCCCTTAATATAAGGAAACAGGTAAGACTAAGAGTGAGCGTGTGTGTAAATGTACACCGTAGCTCTGTATGCAAGAACTACCAGCTGAACAAGCCACTATGGCTAAAATCTAGAGTTCCTTAATTTGTAATTTATATGTCTCTATAGTCTTAATAATGCCCATAAAAACGGTCATTTTTAACATCTGTAAGACAATACTTTCAATGTGAGTTTTTACAATTACAACACTTTAGCAATGGTATATTGCTGTCCAACTAATCATCTCTAAGCACTTAATAAACATGGATGAATTTGATCTCCAAAGAACTGGTCATTAATTACAGCTGACTGCAAGAAGTGGCCATTTTTATTTTTTTTTAGAGAAAAACATCAAAGTCCAAGAAAGGTTGTGGTTTATCCACAAGGAATCTCTTGTAGGACTGTGATGAAAGCTCAGGTCTCATAACTCCTGGTCTAATGGTTTGACTACAAAGCCATCCCTTCTCACTTCATGCACTTTCACTTTACAAGTGGATGTGGGTCGTATAGTCACAGTATGAACGCACTCGTTTTCTTTTTTGTCTCTCTGACAACGGGCAGGCTGCACAGATGCCAGGTTTTTGATGTGTCTGCTCTCCTGTGCTTGTTCTGAGGCATGGATGGGCAAAGGCAAATTAAAGCTGACTTCATGATCCAGAGGTTTTGAGAACKGTGATTTATGACTTGCTGTTGCTATCTGCAAAATGCTGTTAGAGCTAGTGTGCTTTGGTCTTCTGCCCACTTCCACTTCGAATGTCTGTGGTTCTGCATCTCCGAGGAGGTACGCTATCTCCGGAAAGCTACCGCACCACCTGGCTTTCCATAGRGTTTGAGATACTGGAATATAGCGCAAAGCAGGCTGAAGGCAACTGAAAGTACGTGCTTCCTCGTGCATTCGCCTTATATGCTGTTAAAACACAGAAACTGGAGAAAGCACTGGCATCCTTAGTATGTAGAGCTAATGGTTAAAACAGATATATAGGAGTTGCACTGGAAAATTGTTTTTCTTGAAGCTAGGTCACGTAAAAAGTGCAGGACGGCCTACGTATGAAGTGCCATGGCTGAGCATCCCATTGCAACCATGTTTATAGCTAAAGACTTCTCTTTAGCTATAAGAATGGAGAATGCTCTAAGCTGYGGCAAACCCTGTATCAGAGGAAGATGAACAATTGAAAGGAAATGCTGGATGTGGCGGGCAGTAACAAGGACTAAGTCAACCAACTCTCTGAAGAAAAAATATTGTTGTCAAAAAAAGGGAAACTATTATTTCAGATAATGATGTGGCCCTTGACAGTACAAAAAAAATGTTAGAGGACATAAGATTGTGAAATTATTTTATGCTTAGTGGTCAATAGTAAGAAAATCTCATGTCCTGCTGGTTTCTGAAAATCAAAGTAGTGAAACTGTGGGTTACAAAGTTGACTGTAAAAAGTTTGGATTTTAAAGAACTTGTCTGAATTGGCAATGATGATTATAGGTAAAAATATATAATCTTGATGGTATTCATAATGGAATTATATTGATTCAGTTTGAGAAATGGATTTTTTTTATTGCAGTTATTAAATGCTTTAAGACCGCAAGCAATTATAACGACACTACCTAATGCAAAAATTCTCTTCTAAAAATATACTCTCACATCTGTGGAAAAACGAGTTTATTTCAATCCATAGGAGCATTTCACACACCTTGTGCAGTTTGAGGAACCCAAACATGTCATGTATGACAGATTCAGATCTTTATATTTCAGATGTGAAAGTTTTAGGCTGAGGGTAGTGGAGCATGGGTGAATTTCTGTTAGTAGAAACAAAACTTCATAAATGTGAAAACTTATCACATTTTGATAAGTTTTGGACTTTCTGTAGTGCAGTTATATATTAAGGATTTTGAAATGTTAGGGGGAAAATGCTATTAACAGAATATTGGGAGAACTTTTGGTTAGATTTCTTTTATACGGGTGTCAGCATATAAAATAGGCATGGAATATTTAAGTTCAACTCTGGTACACGTACGGTAAATGATCAAGTGCAGCAAGAGTTTTTGTTGGTACAGCTTTTTGGCTGGAAGGTATCTAAAACTCAAAATAGAAGTAGGCTCACACCTGATATTATGGCATTTGCTTTCAAGAAATAGATATTTCAACATRCGCGTGGAAAAGACATAAAAATGCTACAGTCCATCGGAAATAGGTGAAATGAGAACCTGTGCATAATTATAGGATGAGAATGTAAAAACCCCACAGAATTAACTTAGCCTGAATTAAACTCCTGAGTGCTGAGTATTTTGAAGGTGAGATGAGCTCAGCAGTGACAAGGATGACAGGTGGTGGTGCCAGTGGTGGTGAGGAGAGCCGTGTCACTTCATGCTCATTTATCATCACCTGCATGGACCCTGAACACCTTGCCAGAAGCAAGCAGAGATCCAAGAATAACCTATCCATTGGCCAATGGTGGATRTAGTTTTAAAATGAATGGTCCAAAAATGCCAGCTGAAAGAGACAGGTGAGAAGCCCGGTACTGCAAGGAAATAGATAAGTATACCTCAGCTAACGGTGGCCTTCACATTGCAAGAGCTTTTTTTATTTTTTCAAGAGAATGAAGGGTTTTATTTTCAATGTGTTCTTTGTGGGGAGAAAAGGTATTTTATTATTTTTTTTATTTTTCCAAAATACTTTAGAACAAAGTGAGTTGTGTCAAGAAACAGCTGATAAAAGCCAGTAGTGATCTTGACAAACCACATCTAAACCAGTGCCATTTCCCCCACCTTTTTCCTCCCCACTTCCCTCATGCCTGCGCCTCAAACTTGCCAACTGCACCTGAGGAGTGGTAATCATATGTCTCAACCTTTTATCACCTAAATCCAGAACAGAAGGAAATAAATGTGAGCCAGAAAGTGTAACCGAGTGTTGGAAACCTGAGAAAAGTTTGGAGACAGGAGCTCAGGAAACTAGAAATCAGAGCTTTGCTTGGCATAAGTTTTATTCAGCATGAAACATCATTCTGTAGTTTAAATTTCCGCTTTTAAATCCAAATGTGCAATGTAGAATTTGACCTTTGCTCATAAAAAATTATGTTAAATTCGTCGTTATAAGACCTAGTGTTCTACCTAGCTTGAACCAACAGAGTAGTGAAACCGAGTGCAAGCAAACCAAAAWATGGAAGAAATAGCCTCTATCCTTGGCCCTCCCTGCGCCACCACCCCCCACCCTGAAAAACCCATCTCCTCATTGCAGGCTAAAGCAAGAAAGCTACTAGATTTGCTGGGGTTCTTTACCTATAGCATAGTTGATTTCTGTGGCGCAATACACAAGTTGTAAGCGCATAGCTAGCCTGAGAGCAAGTGTTTGACACATGTTCAGTGAAGATGGCAGTGTTTTAGTACATCAGGATTCAATTGTTGTTGCGTCAAGGTATAATGCAGCCCAGATGACTTTTAGTGGAGCAGTGCATATTAAAAAAAAAAAAATCATCAAACAATTCTTTCATACCTATTTTATTTAATTTAATTTCAATAGTTTACATACATCAACTACAGAATCTACCAAGACTGCATCTTCTTTCAATTTAAATATTCTTGGTCTTTATTACTGTATAATATAATCAGCTTTCTCTTCACCCACAAAAATAACAAACAAAGAGACAAAAAAGCCTATGATACAGTAGTGTACTGGTAGTTTTCACCCCCATATTACTGCAAGAGAATGTCGTTTTGATCGGTGTATGAAGRGTTCCTGGAACACAAACATGCTCCAACATGATGAAAGCTTTATTAGTTTTTATCCAAGTTAAAAAAGATACAGATGTATATGCCATCTCTTAAATGAAAAAAACCAACACCCCACACCCCAACAACAAACCCTGAAAACAAAACCTAGTCATAACTCTATGGCTGGTGCAGCTGGGTGTCCCATATGTGCTTTGTCGTGGAGACCAAAGAACAATGTGTGTATATGTGTATATACGCGTGTGTGTGTGTGTGTACATATATATATATATATATATATATATATGAGAAGATGGTTTTGCAAGTGAGAAGTGAATTGAATCAAGAGCCCAGAACTGGTTAATTACCTGTTGTGGAGGTGATTGTTTTTGTAGGCTCTCCTGGAGAATTCAAGTAGGTTCAGTTGTACTTGTTCTTCATTCACGCAATACCTGTAAGGTCAGACTTCAGCCTGAGAATGAAACACAAACTATCTATGGTAGAAGATGGTTACTCTACCTTGATTCTCGAAGTTTCCAACAGCAGTGTTGAGGCAATGTTCAAGTCAGTTTAGTCCCATATACAGATATGGCCACCCTGGCTGAGTAGTACCATGTGCAACATCTCGTCTAATTTTCTCCTCTGAGGAATGAGTATGGATTGGACAGCTGGGTCTTGTGTCTGTGCCGTCGGTGGACCTCTTGAAGTCCACTTYCTGCACTTTGCTTCACATCCTAGAGCTGCCTCAGTGTGTGGCACATCCCTATGCAGGTATGTTTGCGTTGTTTGCTATGCTTTATAGTGACATTTAGTTTGGAGACATAGTGCACAGTCATATGTGACAGCTTATGATGAAGCCTTTCTGGAAATCTGCAGGCTTGAAGAAGCTATTTCATGTTGTTCTCAGGCCAGATGGGATAGTGAAGAGTTCACTATTTGCACATTTCTAACATAGAGTCAGCTGCATTGAGCAAACATACATATGCACACAGTGCTGAACTGATTATAGGTCTTGGCAAAACCCTCTTGGAAGAGAGCTGGTGATAATGTCACTGTAACAATGATGAAGATTCAATCCATCAAGTATGGAAATGAGATTCTCTTTGGCATAATTAAAGGATCAGAGAACTCAAATACAAAAGAACATATTTAAAACGTATAAATAATATGTGGAAAAATATGAAGGGCACAAAAATGCCATAAACTAAATGGAAAAATGTAATACAAGTTGCAAATGTCTTTGGAATGTGTCTACAATAAGTGCAAAATGGATCAGTCTAAGTTAAGGCGCTTTTTTATTGCCAATAAGAAAAACATTATTAAAGAGCTGGTCCAATATCAAAATGGCATTTTAAAAGCATACAGTTACCTGTATATAGTTTTTATTAGCTTTCAAGTTTCTTCCATTGAGTTGTTAACAGTCTTTTTAAGAATTATGGTTCTGTAAGTGAATGGTTCATGGTGTCAGTACTTCTGCTGTTCTGCCTTGTGCTGCTATATAAAAATAGATATTTTTTTCCCYACCAAATATCTGGTTTTATTTCCCCATCATGTTTTAATAGAAATWTTTGAGGGAAGAAAAATATTAAGCAACAACCAAAAAATCAAATGAAAATGCAACCTTTTTATATTGAGCTTATGGTCAAATAAAAGGCCATTGTGAAGAAAAAACAATATTTTATAAAAGCTTTTACCTGTAATACTGCTATTAAAGTGACTATCGTACCGGTACTTGCTCACATTGTACCTAATAACTGCTGTAATTACTTCCTTTGAGGCCTCTTGGCCTCTTCATCTTATGCATTAAGCTGCAGCTAAAAAATTCCTAGTCTGACCATTTGTCAGATTGAGCTCTGTGCACTGTTTTGCATCCAACTGAATCAAGTGCTGAGCTCTGGGTCTGAGTACAGCATGGACCCCATCTCTTCTTGTCATCCCCAGGAGCTGACTTTGTGTGCTCTCGGAGACCTGGATTTTACATATTTTTTTTTCCCCCTGTCTCTCCCATTTATTTATTAGACTTTTTCCTCTGTCCTTCTTCCATTTCCCCCCTGTGCCTGGAATCCACTTGCTCTAGATAGTGGTCCAAAATGGGCTGTTAAATTAGGACTTCCACACTGAAAAAATAACACATCTTCATGCATCATCTATGATTTGCATCCTTCTCTACTTGTTTCCTCATCTGCTCTAGACATCAACCTCCTGGCTGTAGTTTTCATTTTCTGTATTGTATCTTAGATTTTTCAGAGAGGGAAKCATTATATGTTTGTGCTGTAAAGTGCTACGGCAAAAGGCAGTACTATTAAATAGCATTAGAGTTGGAGATCTATTTGTTCTTCCGAGCACAAAGGATGGACGTGTGATAAAATGTCATTTAGAAAAATGATGCAAAAGATCTGGTATTTTTCCCTGACAAATTGAGGCCCCAGTTTTTCCGAGTCCTGTTTTAAGTAAACCTTTTTGTAAAGCTTCAATGTTGAAGATTGAATCATGTCTTTTTTAACTCTGCCTTAGAGCTGTGCTTGCATGGTTACACTGCATTTTGCTCTAGAGCAGGTCTGGTTCACATAGGGCATCTGCAGTCGGTTGCGTGGTAGCGACGCTGCCTTGTGTRTGCATAAGCCCCAACCCGCAGCATTGAAACTTCTTGCTCATTGGATATTTAGTGCAAATTCCTCAACAACATAGACACTTCCATTTCAGTTCTAAATTTCTCTGTGCCGAGCGCTGTGTTGACTTYGATGTCCAGAGCTGTGCCAGACTTGAGAAGTTAAAGGCTGCCATTTCTACTTCATGCTGAAAACCAGAAACCARGTATCACTCAGCCCTGGGCTGTTAAGCTGCTCAGCATAACCCCAGGCTCCCTTGTTTGGCCCTTTCTCCATAYGGCGTGGTACACCTCCTCTTTTGTAGCTAAACATCTCGCTTGAGGCATGGAAGCAGCAGCTCCACACTCCTCCTCACCCGGGGGGATGAAAACCTATGTGTCCTAAAACCCTGGTCAGGAAAATTGGATTTCTGACAGCTCATAGGCTAAAAGTTGTGTGTTTTGGGTTTTGTTTTCTTGTTTTGTTTTTTAGTGGTTCCTGACGTCTTTATATTCAATTATATTAAGTGGCTTCAATGGGAATTGGATCTTCCCCAACGTTTGGAACCATCAAAGTGTATTCTGATGGCCAGACACAGTCATACGTTTGCATCTGTTTTTCTGGTTTGTCTTATGATTTATTAGTGGCTGAAGAATAACAGACCTTGATTGTCCTGAGGTTGTCTCCTCCTTTTTTCTGTCTGGGTGGTGATGTGCAGTTGAGGCATGGTTTGGGAGAGGGGGAAGAGCTGATAAACGAKTGCTCTAAGGCTGCGTAGTGGTTATGATCTGATTGTGCCAGTTAATGAAACACCTCCAGCTTGTGCCGCTTGGAAATCGTGGGGGCAGGAAGGAGCTGGGCGGAGTGGCTGGGTTTGAGATAAGGCTGTTAGCTGAAGGATTGCCTATGGGACCCAAAATACTGATAAGAGCATCTGGCTCTCCTACTACAGGGAGACTATTGATCATTTGCTTGTGACAGAGAATATTTTTTTCGGTATATGGCAGTGCACAGCTGATCATTTGCATAGTTAGGACTTCACTCCCCCCACCCAAATACAGTTAACTTGGTTAGGTGGATTGGTGATTCAATCTGGCAAATGCTTTTGATTAAAATAAATGAAAAAAATTATGTTGGCAGGCAGAATGCAAAGCATGCAAGTGTTTCAGTCTGTAAACCAAGGGTTGGTGGATGGGTTGTTTGTAAAAGCAGTGGATAAAAAATGCTGGACAATTAAAATCATTATACATTAAAATGTTCTCATTGCAGTAGTGTAAGAAACCTTTTTAACAGATGTATGCTTGAGGCATAGTTTGTCTATGGTCTAAACACATTAAGCATTTCTGGAGAAACTTGCTGATGTGGACATTTACGGTGCAGCATAGTGCACCGATACTGAACCAGAGCTTGTTTAACAGGAAAACATGGAGGAAATAGAAGAAGTGTGCAATTTGTATAGCTTCTGGAAAAATGTTTGTATATGTCCGATTTAACTTGGCAAAGTTTCCAATCCTCAAGCAAAAAYTATTTGACCCAAAAATCAATCTGTAGTGGAAATTTAAAAAATATCTAGAACTGTAGGCTGTGGTAGTAAGAAGTTGGAGTGGTTTTATGTACTACTTGTTACAAGAAGGGTACATATACGGTGCCTAAAACTATATGTAGTCATTTTAGTATAAAGTGGATATCTTTGATGTCATCAGGTTTCTTGGCATAATTAAACTAGTCCACATATGGAAACATACAAAGGTGGGAGCCAAAAAGGGAAAAAGAAAGCAAATTACCTACAGCAAAAGGGAGGTTCACTGGAAGGCATCCATCTGGAGAGACAGGTAAGCAGCTCCAGCCTGTTTTCTGGGCATTACCTCTTACAGACAAAACAGCACAAAAACTACTGGTGAGACAGAGCTTTAGTTGAGAGAATGTGGATGTGAAGTGACTCCAGGAAAGCTATGTATGACTCTCAAACCAGAGGTCTAAAAGGATTTTAAGCATCTTCTGGAGACAATATTACTACTGTGTATTTGTGGACAGCTTGTGACTGTGGCCATAAAGTACTGTTACCATCAAAAGATTTAGGTTAACCCACTGGATAGTGCTTAGGTTGGGCTGTTGGCTCAAGCAGCCCGTGCTAACCGTCTTGTCTCCTCCATTGAGAAGACAACTCAGAACAGGGATTTCTTACAGCCGACATGCCGAGCAGAGAGCTGACAGGAGTTGCTGAGTACAAGGCTGTACCCTAAACCTCTCTCTCTGTTTTGGGGCCAAGCACCTCATTCTATGCCCTTCAGGGTTTGCTCCTCTGACCTGGGTGACAGGAGCATCTCCTCTTATGTCATACAGCGGAGTGGTTGGAGGCTGTGGGAGAAAAGCAGTTTATTGTAAAGTACATCAAGAGTCATTGATGCAGAAATTACTGATCTCATCCTGCTCTTCTCTAGGCTAGAGGAGAGAGTTTCAATTGCCCGTGCAAAACGCAGTAGAGTGGACAGGGTGGATGAAATGTTCCTCTTCCAACCCACATCGGGCTGTGACTTGGCAATGAGACCCTTCTCTTATTGCAGAGGAAGGTACAGTTAATAAAAAATAGAGTTTCTAAGACTTCATAGATACTTTTTAGTTTTCTTTGGTTCGGCCCCAGGTTCCCATTTTTACACGGCACTTGAGACTCTCATCATAAAGAGTCCTTCTCATGCTAAAGGTGTGAAACCTTTGGATTTCAGACCGTCTTTCCAACTCTCCTGTGGTTTCCCGCAGCTGCCCAGGTAGTAGCATTGCTGCCTGAGTTCGTGCTCTTCAAAGAGAACAGTGCTGTCCCACAGAATGAAATCCTCTCTGGCTGCCTTGCGAGCGCTGTGGACTTGCAGGCAGGTATAATCCCTTTCCTGACGTTTGAGTCTCATTAATTGGGTTAACAAGATGCTATCTGCGCTCCATACTTATGTAAATATAACCTGCTAGCAAAGATCTTAATGGCACCTGATATATCACACTGCCTTTACATCTATCAAGAGGTACCACTGCAGGAGTCACTTCCAAAAGCAGGTTGTGTTCGTGGTCCCATGGGTCCCTTTATAAGCCGTAAGAAATGCTGGTGGTCAAGGCCAACTGTTCAGATGTCTTTAAAGTGTCCCACTGGTGACCGAAAATCACTTTGTCAAGATGACAAATGGCTTGCACATACCCCATTCACCTTATAGTTTTGCTCTAATGTCAGCTCCATTTACTTGTCAGAAACAGGTATTTTTTTTACTTCCAGCAGTGCAAGTGGGGCAGGGGAAAGGAAGGAGTGAAGGGAACACAGGCTGAGGAAAAATCTGCTTGTATGGCTTTTATTCAATGTATTATTACAGTTGAGATTCACAAGCTTTGGACATACCAGAATCTGTTTGTTTGTACATGTGCAAAACAGAAAGCAGGGAATTCGCTTTTCAGAAGTGAGAACTGTCCCTGCAGGGCTACGATTATGCAAAAATATGTTTTAACCACTGGATTTTTCAAGCAGAAAGTGGTTGTGCAATATTAGTTTCTTATTTTGGACAGCAAACTTCTTTCCAGAGCAACATTTAAAAATAACTGTTTAATTAACTGGGTCTACCCAGTACATAGGGCATTGTGCATGTGTCTGCGCTGAAGAGCTCGGCTCAAACCTCTGAACTCGCGTGGGTGGTTTCATTGACTGCAATGGTATTGTCATGTGGCTAAGCGATCACTGCTGTGAATGAGGGCTGCTACATCTCACCCAAAAGCAGCAAGGGCCAGGCCACAAAATATGGTCAAAGTCAGCTTAAGGACTGTGAAAGTGACTTTGGCAGCTTTGGCTTTTAGTTTCCTCTCAGTGACTTCCATATCGCTTTTGCTTAGTTCACGAGTCAAAATACGCTTTTTCTCCTAGTAGTTACAGTGTTGACTGAAGGTTTGAAAGTCAAAATCTAAACTTACTTTGTCAGTGCAATTGGTCACAACAAAGGAAATCTTATTCCACCTTCCTTCTTTGCATCTGACGGAAGCTTTGCATCCATCAGAAGTTTGAGTAAGATGTGAAGTAGAAACACATAGAAATGAGATATGTCAAATAAAACATCATTGTGGCATAAGTTTTTCTGGCTAAATTCTCCCATGGCCTTGAGCCTTCTGTTGCTGGCACCAATTGGATGAAGCCCGACTGAGGATGACTGCTGCCACGAGCTGTCCATGAATTAGGATTTCTGGCTGCCCTTCTGAGATGTTACTAGTGCAGAGCAGTTGCAGCAAAAAGGAGTAAGCCCCTGTGGGTTGAAAGCAGCATTAAAAGACTCCGAAAGCTCTTGCCCCTTTCAAGGATTCCTGGCTGAAATGCTCTTGGTCCTTCTCTCTTCCCACTCTTCTCTATACAGACCGACAAGGTGGGGGCTGCCCCTTCTCTCTGCAGACCGCTGTGAATAAGCTCCTCTTTTTTTCTAATACCACTGTGTGCACAGGCAAGATCACGTAAGAAAACAAATGCGGGGTCAGCGCTCAGTTTACTTGCAAGTTCATTAAAACAGCAGTGTCTGGAGGCCTCTTGCCTAAATAATTTTATAATAGAAACCAGACTCCTGTTGCTTTCTTTTGGGCTACTATTTTTATTTAGTTGTTGTTCCTCAAGCGTTTTGGTCCTACTTCAAAACTTGCTTCAAGTAAATGAAGAGGGTTTTTTTTGGTGCTTTCCAGTTTAAAAGTTGCGAAACTTCTAGGAGTCCTCTGGATTATGAAGCTGGGATTGACAGGGATTTTCCTGACAAAATAACATTAAAAAAACAACTTGTAGATTAAAAATTTGGAAGAAAATAAAAAATCCTCCCTCTTCCATCCCCCCAGCCGAGATCTCCTGTTGCTGTTTCTGGCATGCATCACATCTTTGAGGATACAGTATCATGAGAAAACTGTCACTTGGTGATGTATTAGGGTAATATATCATGAGAGCATCGTTTCTTTAGAGGATATGGGCAGTAAAAGACATGATTCTGGCCAGACAGAGCAGCAGGGGACTTTGCTTTTTTTTCTTCCCTTTTCTTTAATCTAGCCTTGTTTTTGTGTTGTACAGAAGTGAGTTTCTTCATGGGATATGACTTGTTGCAGAGTAAGTTAGAAGGCCCGTTGGGCTTTTTAAACTCTTTAAGAAGTACATGGCCTCAAGGGCTGCTTTGTTCGAAGTTTTTTAGAACAGGCTCAAGCCCAAAACTGGAGCATTTGCCATTGCCTGAATCTCCAGCGTAAGGGTCGAGTAAACAGATTTCAGACAGAGAAGGCACTGAAGATGCAATGACAGGTAACTATTGTTTGGATAATATATTTGTAGATTTAGCCCATCAAAATGTAATGAAATTATATTTATAAGAAAACAGTAAATGCATCTCTTTTAAATAAACGTCAAATGAAGTTTTAATTCACATCAGTAAAGGAAAAATTACTATCGGTCAGTATTCAGTCTGTAATAAAAGATACAGTTATCTCATCCAAAAATAGGAATTCTGAGCTGACGGACTCAGATTTTGATGTACTTTTTTTATTGTATTCATGGTTTTATTTTTTTCTGATTGGCAATGTCTGTTGGAAAATAAGCTGAACACAGTCTATAGGACTAGGATGGCAGTAGTTAAGAAACAAAAGTATTGTTAGGACACTCTTTTGATGGGTCTGAGTTAATTTTTGAGATGGGACAGAACATGATACCATGGCTTGATCTAAAATTTGTTGAATTCAAATGATTTGATCATTTATTTTAAACCTTTGGCATGATCTGCTTTACCCTCTATGAAATCAGCTTGATAATTCATCAGTGCCATCTTCAACAATTTTTTTGGCTAGAATTTACTAAGCATGTTTTCAGACCAGTTTGGCTCGAGGGTGATATGAGCAAACTCCTCCTTCAAGCCATCCTATGGCACTTAAGGGTGTTCAGCAGAGCAGCGTGCTCCAGGAGCTAATATACCCAGGGCAGTGACGCTGTTCCACATCTGCTGACTCCAGCTGTGTGCAGATGGCCTCTGGATTGAGCTAAGGTAGTGGAAGATGTTATGGTCCTCAGCTGCCTGTCCCTTCCCTGGGAGAATGAATTCTGCCCCGTTGGCTTCAGTCAGGGTAAACCAGGCTAGGCTGGACCACACTTTCAAGATCACTCATTTCACTCAAAATGGGTTGGGCAGTGATCATCCAAAAAGTTTTGCTGGCTGATCTGAGTGACTGGGAACATCCAGCAAGGGGTAGATCATAGGGTTGGGTCAGTGAGCTGTAACCTTTTCCAGCAGCACGTGTACAGGTTTGCACCCTGAGCTTCAAATCAACAGGTACTGCCTGTGACTATTGTTTTCTTAGGCATTGGCATCAGATTTAGGTGACTGATAATTAATATGAATTATTTATTGACAAAATAGGAAAACCATTAATTTGTTTTTTGTTTGTTTAAAAACACTTTTAAAATTCAYGGAAAAAGCCATGAATTTTAAATGCATGGATCTCGTGAAATGCAAAGGTGTGGTCTCCCACAAGAACCCCAGTGCATATCCCTTCCCTGAAACCTGGCTCCTGGATTACTATAGGTAGTTTTTCAGACTACAGTATGAACTGTTGGGAACCTGTGAAGACCTTGTCTCTTATTGCTAGAAGACCATCATGCTATTCTGCTGACAGGTAAAGAGTTTTACYTTTACAGCTGAAGAACTCTCATCCGAAATGGCACTTGGAGGTTGAGGTGGAGGCAGGGAGATTGAGAGCTGAGTGGTCTGGATGTTGCTCTGGCTTTCTTGCTGACTTAATCTGCAGCTATGGTCATTTTGTCTGGCTGTGTCTTTATCAGTGAGCTCACTGGAGCAGGGATGTAGTCCTACAATGTGCTTATGCGATGTCTGATGTAATGGGACCCTGATCCCAGCTGCAGCCTCAGCAGTTGCATTAACGCAAACAAATGTAAGAGGAAGAAAGCACTTTCTTTTCACCACATAGTAGTGCAGCAGGCTGCTGTCAGGGACTGTCGGGATTGCAGCAGGCCACCGAGGTCACTTCCCTCATGCTGGTAAACATCATTAAACACAATGAAAAAAAAAATAAAATCTGTTCAGTCTGAGGGTTGTGAGTGATGTGTCCTGAATGACTTGCACATACTCTTGCCTTCCTCACAGCGGTGGGGAATACCCATTTGCGGTGAAATTCAGTGTCATCTTTCAGCAGGGCCTTTGTTTTAATCGTCTTTCCTAGGGAGTGGGGAGAGCTCGAGTTATGAAGGGGGTGGTTGATGCTGGCTGAGCACCGCAGCAGGGAGAGCTGCAGCCTCATACCTGCTCGCCCTCAGAGRGGCCAGATAAGCTAAAGAGATTACAGGGATGAGGGGATAAATCGGAGGCTACTGCGTGCTCTGCTCAAAAAAGGCATAAGAGACTCTGTGGACTAAACTGGCATATTTTGTTCCTGACGAAATATCATCATTTGCATCTAATGCAATTCATGCTGAAATCACGGTCATGCTGTGCCACAGGCAAGGACCTAATGCTGAAAGTACTGAAGCACATGTTTGGCTTCACTCCTGTGAGTTGTCCCATTGAAATTGAAGATATGCTTCAAATAATAGGACTTCTCTCTCTGTGGGGTGAAGCATATGCCTTGGTGTTTCTAGGTTTATGTGGATAAACAGCGAGAACTGTTCATTTTGCAGAGAACACACATTGTTTCATAGGGAAATATTTTTTCCACCTTGATTTTAAAAACACACCTAGTGTGCTAAACCATTTTTATTATGTACCCACAAAATTTGTTTTTGCAAGGGAAAAAAACCCCAAGAGATAATTGGAGGGGAACAAGGGAAATGAGACCTTTTTTCTCATCTCCCTTGACAGTGGTTTGAAATGTCTGCAAACGTCTCTCCTTGGGGATTGGTGTCTCTTCCCTGAAGCCAAATTATGTGGCTTTTGCTCAGGCAGAGAAATGCTCATGGAAGACAGCGGTCCCACAGTATTAGCAGGGATTGCTTGCTTGCATCAACTCTGCCAATTAAAGGGAAGTTTGTAAATCGGACCCGAGACGGCGAGTTCCAGGTAGGAGTGCCAAAGGAGCAAGGGTACTATTTTCAGAAAGCACCTCAGGATTTGTCTAGACCATGAGTTACGCATGTGTCTGAGCCTGTTCTCAAGTTCAAGTTGGCCCAACATCAGGGCCGTCTGCACGTAAGCGTAGGTGCAGGCACACGCTTGGGAATCTGGTGCTCCCAAGCTTTGCTGAGGGACWGAGCCTGTGGCCAGCGCTGGCCCAAACCTCTGCTCCTGTGGCCTGCGTGGACTGAGCGTGGCTCCGTGCGCGCCCGAGAGGATGCTCTGGCCCTGTGCAACGCCTGGCAGAGCCCCAGCAGCGCGGCCGGAGAACGCGCGGGTCATGGCAGGCGGCGTGCGCTGACTTGTGTTCGAGCCTGCCCTGCGCCTTGCGGTAGGGATGTTGCCCGAGTGACTTGAGTGCACTTGCTTCATTAATTTTAAATTGGCTTTTTCTTTTCCCAAGGTCATACGTGCATGTTTGGAAGCTGCATCCCAAATTCCCTGGGGAGTAACTTTTGCCATTTTTTGAAAATTGTCGTTGTTTTGGTGGATGATCCCACAGGCTTCGGGCAGAAATTTAAGGACATTMTGAACTATTTGGTGAGGAGTCCTATCAGAGTTACTAGTGGGACTGTGATGAATTATCGTAAAAAATGAATGTTTTCAGGATTAGCCATTAATGGTAGTTCGTATTTCTACCTAATCTGTCCCCGTTGCTTTTATTATTTTTCTTTCCACATCGTTTTTTGGTTAAATGAAAGTTTAAGCAACATTTTTTCTATTCAATATAAATAGTTAATAACCTCAAGATATCAGAAATGCAGTGCGAGCCTCCTAAAAACATTTTCAATACATAAAAAGGAAAAAAAAAAAAAAAAAAGAAAAAACCAGACTCTCACAGTGGAAATCTCGCCCCCTGAAAACCCACATCTGCAACGTCTTCAGCAGCCAGCTGTGAGAGCACAACAGTGGGGTACCGCTGATGGAGGCACTCCTTGGTACAGCCCTGAAGGAACGAAGCGGACTCCTGATTTTTTTTTTTTCCCCTCTTCCAAGCCAAATTCAGGTTGAAAAGAGCCATCTTCCTGGTGGCTGCTATGAGCCGGCAGGAGCCCAGTGGGGAACTCTGTAGAAAGTTGGCTGCGGCTTCCAAGCTGTGGTTTGGCACATGTCCTCTCCAAGACCTCTGCCAAATATTCAGATTTCTTTTTAGTGTTTTTTTTTTTCTTTTTCTTTTCATGTTGGCATTTTATTTAACTGTACCACATGAGTTTAAGGCCGTCAGTTTGATATATTTTGTCACCAGAATGGTCTATTTTGTGCRGAGTTCTTTGATGGAAGGTAAAAATACGAGGTGTATGTGGAAGGTGAACAAATTGCGTTGAGAGGAGGTTGTAGTAAAGGTAACATGAAGCAGTAACACTGGTATTAGGTCTGGTTAGTGTATCTCTCCTGTATGGGAATTTAACATCACCTTTGCGTGCCAAGTTAAAGAAGAGACCTTTGGTTCCCACTGGCAAAGCGTGGGAGAGGGGAGAAACGCAAGCACCCCACAAAACTTTCTGATCTTTCCCCAAACACATTAAAAAGTGAGTTCTCCAGCAGCTGGGCTCGGTGAGTGCAGGGGAGGAGTCTGGGGTGAACCTCCGGCACATCCCTGAATTTTCCTTTCCGAGGGAGTCTGAGATTCCAGTGCGAACCCTTTGCCTAGCCGAGTGCTGACTGGGGAGTTGCGTCAGCTGTGGCAGCATTGTCCTGGATCAGCCTGACCTCTTTTAAAAAAATACGTATTTTTCCAACACTAATAAAAACCTTAGCTGAGGTTCTCTCCCTTTCTGTGTGTGTGCCTGAGCACTAAATTAAAAAAAAAAAAAAAAAATCCCAGATGTGAATCTATAAACCATCTGTTTAAAATAACTATTGTGCAGGACTATAATTAAAAGTTATTTATTATGAATCTTGGGATCCTATTATGGATTTTGACTGACTCCCAGGTTTCTGATTTAGCAAACGGTTTATGTATTTATGAGCCATGTGTCTCTCCTGCACTTCTCAGTGCCAGAGTGCATGTCCTTTATACAAAAGGAAAAAAAATCCCCTACCCTCCCATAACTGTTGGCTTCTGAATGTTGCTGTCTAAGAAGTTTTCTCTTAAGAACAGCAAAAATCAAAGTATCTGAGAGCTTTCAACAACTCCAGAGACGCTGTTGACAACACAGATGGAGGTTTGGTAATACAGCTCTCCTGCATGCAGCTACTTAGCAACTTTTTAAAGGTATGGTTGGGACAAGTAGTGAAATGTTATGATTACTGGGGGTAGGAGGGGACATATTTGGAAGGAAGGGATTTGTTGCTAAAGTCCATTTGCTCTCACCCTCCGCTTTGCCCTTGTGAAAAGGGAGGGARGGAGGCAGCAAAATCGAAACAAGCAGATGGACAGTACACATTAAGAGCAGTGTTTTGGACGACAGGGTGAAGGGGAAAAAAAAACCTCCTGGTGACAATTGCTCTTTGTTTTATCTTTGTACTTTTACACCCAGTGGCCTAGGAGATCTGCACTGGATAATGCCTGACTGCAATAGACTAAACAATGATTTACCAGCCCTGTTTTATCTGCTGCTGTCCTATGATTGATCTGCATGGTACATTAACCCTTTCCTCCACATCTGCTGGCCTAGTTTTCCACAAGATGCAGCACTGAGATAAAACAACAGGATTTTCGGAAAGAATGTCAGGGTTAAATCCAGTCCTAGAAGAAGCAAGAGGCACTTGGCTGCACTTCCCCGGAGCTACGCTCGTGTCTGTGTACTATAACAGGGATTTTGCTGTGAAGACTACGTCAGGGCAGTACATTGCAATTATGGCTCGAGTGTATGTTTGTTCAGCAAAAAGCCCCAAAAGGAGCCGTGGGAGCTGCAGCCCAGAGCGGTGCTGTACCTCGCACCGTGGAAGAGCAGCCCAGCCCAGATTGCAGGGAGTTAGGCACCTTGGGGTGGCATCTGAAACAGCCAGTTTCAGAGCTGTGTAGGGTTTGCCTATAATACCAGCTTGAGAGGATGAATATCAGCTTTGCAAATCCCGCCTCGCTTAGGGCTTAGCCACCCTTCTTGTGGTGGCAAAGATTGGCTCCATTTATCTGGGATACACAGACCTATCTCTGCAGGCAGGAGGCTGCAGCTTCTTCTCCAAGGGATAGAGCTGATCTTGCTCTTTTCTTTAAAAAAAGAAAAAAAGAAGAAAAAAAAAAAGGAGGGGGGATGAGTGTGGCACCTCCTGCCTACCTTTTAGCACCATGCTGTAGCAACTCAGCTTTGAGACAGTGATCCGGGTTCAGTGCCCTCCGCCTCCAGAGGCAATTCAGAGATTCACCTCCTGCTTTCCCCAGAAGCATCCTTGCTGTCAGGACTGGTGGCTTTTGGGAACATGATGAACAAGCCCCTCTTCTGCTGAAGCTGGACCACTGAGCAGCAAGTAGTTCAAGGTCTACTGGGCTAAAGAAAGGAAAAGTGAATCTGCAGCCTACTGCTTAAGAGGAGAGGACCCTTCAGTTCCCATCGCTGCACCATGGGCCACTAATGTACTTTATGTGGAACAGCTGCTTAATGTAAAACAGCCCTTGGCATGGGGACATGAACTCCAAAATCATATTCCCTCCCAGCCACTAGGCTACACATCCTGGCTCAGTTTTGCTTTCTCTTTCCAGTTACTTCCATCCTCACCTGTAATACAGGTCCTGAGTTTGGGGTTAAGCCACCAGCATTGCTGGTGATAAAGCAAGAAGAGTAAGATCCAAATTTGTCTGCCCTCCCAGGTTGGCTCAATGGAACCAAACTTGTCGTTGGCAGAGAAGATTTCTTATTGAAGTGATCTGGGCCAAACAGAGACTTCTAGTTAGGAACAGTAACTAGCAAGTAGCTCCTGTTTGAAATATGTGTGTCGGGGTCATCCTTAGGAACATTTTGTATCGCCAACAAGAAGCAACCACGTCAGGATGTACCTGAGGGCAGCCGATGCTCGGGGGAGAGGGCAAGAAGCTGTCTGGGAAGCTGGCCTTCATGAGACRTTTGTCCCAGGAGTCTCCTGGCCATCATGGAACAAAAAGAAATACGGAGCTGTGTTCTACTTCTTGTCCCTCTCCCTGCCATCCGCAAGAATGATTTCTTCCTATGAAGAGGGAGTCTGATAGGTAGCTGCCTGCTAGACCTGATGTGGGTCCTACCCAGCTAGGTTGGCCCTGAAGGGCATCACGCATCTCGCATCTCACAGAGGTCCACGGTGCATGCTGCAGTTGGGTAAATCATGTTCTCCAAAGGAACATACTCTAAACTGGATTTTGCCCTTCCTTCAAACCCACTTTCACCATGCAGAATATTTTCCCACCGATAAAAGATAACAGGGCCACTAGGCTTATTAAAACTTTCCTTGATCAAGGTCTCATTAGAGAGAATCAGATCTCAGCAGAACCCTTTAAAATACAGACTGTGGGTAGTCAATTTGGTAAACTTGATTCTACTGCCCTTCAACAGGCTTTATGGARGCAAAGTCAGGGGGCACTACGTTCACGTAAAGGGAATCGAGATTTCACCCTTCGCTCTAAAAAGAAGTTGTTGAGCCAGTTGCACTGCTGTGCCGTGGCTGCTTTGTGCCAGTCCAGAGCTACAGACCTGACATAAATTCAGCTTAACTCACCAGTTAAATTGCATTTATGGTTGCTCTGCAGTGCTGGAGTGGTGCAGAGCAGCCAGCACGTAGCAATGACCTGGCTTTTTACAGTAGTTGTTCGTGTCGCTGCAGCTGCGCTTTAGGGCCTGACTCTCATTTGCTGATTTCACACGGGCTTGGCAAGAGTGAGTCCTCATTTAAACACTGATAAGACTGAAATGCCTTTATAGCTCCCATCAGATCAGGCAGTGACTTTGAAGAAAATAAACCTCTGATTTTAGACAAAGAGCTGGAGTGTAATAAAAGCTGCGTGTTATCCTTCACAGGCACCTTGAATAAGGCCACTGGGAGCAAAAGAAAAAGACTGGAAAGCACAGTTTCTTTTCCTTTAGTTTTATGATTTACATTTTTCAAGCCCTTTGATTTTTTGGTCTCTAATTAAGTCATAAGATYGGGTGAGGTGGGTGTTTGCATCTAGTAAATGGCCACCTGTGTCACTTAATGAACTGAGCTACTAATTATAGGTGGAGGTCACTTCAGAGGACTAYTTTCAGTCAGGAATTTCAAGTAGCAAAATTTTACTGAAAGAAACCCCCAAAGTATTTGTTTTCTGTCCTTGTTTAAGGGCAGGGATAACCAGAAGGGTTGACACCACARGGGCAAGCCAGGCTATAAATGGAATATTTCTCCTGCCCACTGTCACACATCCTCTATTGACATTCCTTAATGTGGTCAATGTGCTCTTTGGCCTTGGCCATCGCTGGCTTTTTGCCATAGAAAGATGACACCATAATGTACAGTGATTCCACCTGTTTGTGTTGTTTCATCGATTTTCAGCATTTKGGGCAGAAAGATGAATTACAGTACTTTCTGGTATAATATATAGTAGGCTCTTTTGGAGACCCTCTGGGTAGCTAGATAATACCGCCAGTGAAAAATGGCTTTCAGCAGTGGCARACAGTTTTGTTTTCTCTGAGGTTGCCACCTCTTCCTCAGCCGCCTGTCCTTTTGCCACCGTGAGAAATGATTCCTGAGCTGTGCAGTTCATGGGGCAGCACCTCAAGACCCCGAGGATATTTTAACAAGCACATCCTGTAGCTAGTTGTTCATTTAGGTAAAGTAGATTTCTTCAGTGGAGCCCCTTTTCTGTACTATGATGGGTAACGGTTATGAATTACTGTCTAAGTGGAGTTTAAACACCATTTACTTGAATTCCTGGATAATTCAGAGGCTCTCTTCTACTGCGTTCCTTCAAGGGGAGAAAGGTGTTTTGAATCACAAGGACCTCTCCTGAAGTGAAAGAGCAAATTGCGTAGCCTCACGTTTTATTTTCTGAGTTGCAAGGAACTGAGCCGTGGATTTGGTTTGCTTGCAATAGCTTTTGTCTTTTTTTTTTTTTTTTTTTTTCCAGAATAAGGAAGTGACATGCAAGAGAGAGAAGTGTCCCATGCTCTCCAAGGACTGTGCTCTCGTAATTAAGCAGAGAGGAGCTTGCTGTGAGCGTTGCAAAGGTGCGGTTCCCTTCCTGTTGTTTCCCTCTTTTTAAAATGTTATCAGTTCACATTTATGTTGCCAGAGAYAGGACAAAGTTGGGAGCTTCTCAGCTGGGACTTGGCTGTCACCAGAGGCTTGAAAAGGGCAGTAACCACAATTAAAATCAATGTTTCCAAAGCTGGTGGAGATGCATACATTTACATATTCATCCTGTAATTATTAGTTCTTGCACAATGACAATCCTTTAGAAACACATTTTTATTGTACTTCATTGGTATGTTGTCTGTCTTTTGAGAGGTATCTCCTGTTCTAACTTTATTTATCAGAAATATTTTAGGTCAAAATCAATCTGCTAGTAGTCACCGGTCAATAGGAATTCCTTAAACTTTTTGTGTGGTTGGACAGAATAGGAAAAATGCTTCCAAGTAATAAAGAGCAGAGTAAATATCGATGACTATTTTTATTTCTACTTATACTAGAAACAAATCAACCAAATTCTATTCATTTTACTAAATATTTCCTAATTCAAATAATATTGTGGACATTTTTATTAAAGCCAA
The DNA here is from genome assembly GCA_030449065.1 of Oceanodroma leucorhoa. Classification (NCBI taxonomy): domain Eukaryota; kingdom Metazoa; phylum Chordata; class Aves; order Procellariiformes; genus Oceanodroma; species Oceanodroma leucorhoa. Next base: position 514,201 of record JASVER010000190.1, read on the forward strand.
AATGGGCAACAATCTGAACATTGTACATTTATTTATTGACCAACAATGTATCTTCCAAGCTCTTAGAATGAGCTAATTATCCAATATAAAAAATTAATAAATGAATTATGTAAGCATGCATGGCATGTAACTACCATGCTTATCCACATGAAAAATGTGCAAGTAGATGAAGTTGAAAACTAGTCTTTTTTATATCGATGCAATAAATAATATGCTCTAAAACACTAATTTTTACTGAGGGACTGCTGACGCAGTCAATGAGGTGGAGAATGCCGGATTCAGACAGGTTTACTTTTCTTTATTTTTTCTCTGTTGTTTAATTCCCCAGTGGTGATAGAGTGGGTTTGGGAGGAAGATAGGGTAGGATAAATTGTTGGGAAATGCAAGCGTTTATTGCCTTCCCAGAGGAAATACAAATGCAGGAAAACAGATTACACTGAAATTCAGACGGAAGAGACATATGATGGATATGTGTTTTTCCTGGATGGTTGCAGAGGTTTGTTAGCTGCTGTGCTCATGATTTGCTTCTGTGGTGCGACTTTGGAATAGGTTTGGCAAGCCCTAATTCAAGGATTTGTCTAAAAGTCTGACACTTAAAAGAAAAGGAAATGTACTAGGAAAAAAAATTAAAGCATTACTGAAAGAGTAAGAATTTGTAGTTACAAGTTTTACATAAATTAAATGTAATTTATTTCTTTTGTCAAATTGTGTTTAGTGTCAGCTTTACAGCAAAAGATTCCCAAACATTGGTTTGTTTAGGCTGGAGGTTGATTCTCCATTTCGCTGAAGGGATGCGTGGTTGGTCAATTGCATGAAAATTTTATATTCATACASATGCATATGTGCACGTATGCATACAAAATGATTCTACACTGAAGAAGACTAATGTTTCAAAGTTGGGCATACAGATATTAGTGTGTATGGGCTATTATGATTAGATGGAAATTTTAATTTAGAATCCTTGTGAGATATTCTGTTTAACCTGAATTGGGGTGAGTTCCTACAGAACATTATTAATAGGCTTGAGCCTGGCATCTGCAGATTGGTATGCCTGACATCTCTAACAGGAAAATTAATAGAAACTGTTCAAAAATAGAATTAGGAGGCACATGGATAATTGCAATATAAGGGGGAAGAGGTATGTCTTACAAAAATGCTAGTCRTTTGAATTTATCATAAGTATATGGACAGAGATCCAACTGATGTTGTCTTCCTGGATTTCTAATAGGCATCCAACAAGATCCCTCACCAAAAAACTACTAAAGAAACTAAGCAGTTTGTAGAGAAACTTATCAATGAGTAACTAACAGGTGGTGACTATGAATGGTTATTTTCGTAATGGAAAAAGGTTACCAGAAGATTCTTGCAAAGATCTCAACTTAGAATCATAGAATCATAGAATCATTAAGGTTGGAAAAGACTTCTAAGATCATCGTGTCCAACCATCAACCCAGTACCCATGCCCACTAAACCATGTCCTGAAGCACCACATCCACACWTTTTTTGAACACCTCCAGTGATGGTGACTCCACCACTTCCCTGGGCAGTGTTCCAATGCTTGACTACCCTTTCGGTGAAGAAATTTTTCCTAATATCCAATCTAAACCTCCCCTGGTGCAACTTGAGGCCATTTCCTCTTGTCCTATCACTTGTTACTTGGGAGAAGAGACCAACACCCGCTTCTCTACAGCCTCCTTTCAGGTAGTTGTAGAGAGCGATAAGGTCTCCCCTCAGCCTCCTCTTCTCCAGGCTAAACAACCCCAGTTCCCTCAGCCGCTCCTCATAAGACCTGTTCTCCAGACCCTTCACCAGCCTCGTCRCCCTTCTCTGGACACGCTCCAGCACCTCAATGTCCTTCTTGTAGTGAGGGGCCCAAAACGGAACACTTGTCAACTTTCTCAAAAAACTTGTCAACGTTCTCAAAAAYGATCTAGAAAAGGAGTGAAGAGGGACACAAAGTTTGCTGCTGATGACCTGAGCTCTTTAGTGTAGTAAAGGAGGAGGTCTGCCTGCGAAGAGTTGCAGAAGGTTCTTGAGACATTGAACAACTGATGACAAAATGGCAAAGGAAGTTAGCGYGGATGAGAATAAATGGGTGCACACAGGACTAAACAGTCCTAACTGTACAAATATAATGCTGGGCTCTGAGCTGACAATTACGTATTAACAACTGTTTCTCAGTGTTATAAAAGACACTTCTGTAGCAGGATCAGCTCAACCCTCAGTAGCTCTCCAAAGGGAAAACTGAACTTTGGCTACAAGGACATTTGGTCTGATCCAAGGTGGCAGTTCCTATGCACTTAAGATGCAAGAACAGCTTTAAATTTCAGAATTAAAAAAAAAAAAAAAAAAAAGGCTCTCAAGGGCTTAATTTTCAAAGTAAATGTGAAATTTCTGAGTAAGTTTTTCTGTTCTTTCTGAAAGGTAAAACTAAATATGTACCTGTATAACTACAGCAATCCCGACACCACAGATTGTCACCAGGCTGTTCTGGTGCCATGGGAAGAGGTTGATGGAGCCACCTCTGCTGCTGGGGAAGCTGCTTGTTCTCTTGCCACTCTGAATGCTACTGAAGCTCCTGCCCTGTTCTGTGCAAAGTCCGAAATGAGTGACCCATGGGGAGTATTTGGGGAATCAAGGGTGCAAACGTCAGCCTGGCTGCATAGCACTTCAGCTACTCCCTTTGGTGTCCCAACAGCTCCCCGGCACTCCCCATGCGGAGCTCAGCTGCAGCCAGGACTTGGCCCTGCAGCGCTTGTTCTCAGTCACTATTTTGTCAAGCTGCCAGAGTGCCCATAGGGAATGCAAGCAGGAAAAGGGAAACAGGGATTTTTTTTATTTTTTTTTTTAACTGGTTGCATTTCATCTAAACCCGAACAAAATGTTACGAAGAAAAGACATCAGAACCTGGTGGCTTTTTCTTGGATTCATTCCCAAAGCCTAGAAAAGCTTAATCAGGCCTTACGAGCTATTGCCAGCTCTCTTTGATAGCTTCACATCTTCCTTCCGTGTGAAGAAATGAATGAACRAATGAATGGCTTCTGTCATTTGAGTACAACATCAGGAGGATAACATCAAGACCAAAGGGTATGTTTCCAGAATTGGCTTGTGTAGGAAGGAAACCGCCACTCATGACTCATTTGTGACATTGCTGCCAGGATATTTTATTCTATTATGGGGAGTGCATGAGGACTGGGTATGCAGGCCCAGTGTCTCTGATAGCAAAGAAGTAGAAGTAGTCTGAAAYGAAGAAATACTATATGCCTGCAATGGTGCATTCAGCTGAACTCCCAGGTTTAGAGTTTTGCATACAGGAGAAACTGAATTGTTGGTAGAGAATTTTTCCTCCAACTGGTTGTGTGCTGAGCATAACTCCTTTGCTTCTGTTTGGGTATTTGTGTGCTACTTAGATAATTTCTAGCACTTTTTTCCTTTTTCTTAATAAACAAAGTAAGAAACAGCAGCAAGTATAGCTTTTGCAATCAGAACATTCATTGTGGTGGAAACAATGTCCTATCCCTAATATATTAAGAKATTTGGCTTTACTTAAGGTTTTAATCCTCTAGACTAGCAACGTGTTTTAACACTATTCTTGACTTTAGGCTCATAGGACCTTGGATAGTAAAGTCAGTGGGGCAAGGCTCTCTTTTGCTGTGTTTTGTGCAAAGTCTGGAACAGAGAAATGTAGGCCCATGATTATGGCTCCCTGCTGCAAAGAGAATGCAAACAACTAAGTGTAATAGTGAAAGCTTTCAGTGAGATTATTCTTCTGACAGATACTTACTGTAGTTTATAAAACACACTATATACCTCTAGCATACAATTCATTTTAAAAATATTAAAAAATTAAGCCCTCTTATTACTTTAGCATAGGATAAATAGGCCACTTTTCATCTCTCATTTTATTTAATATGTTTAATGAAAACATATGAGATCATTGAGATTATAGAAATAGATTTGGCAGCATTTTCTTATTTAGTCGGATGGAAACCTGTCACTTGGATATAGAGCTCTTTACACCTCTAATAATAAGTTATTTGCTCTCTGAAGAAGTGGTATTACCGGCTCAGGGCTGCATAAAGTTTGCATTTCTAGAATTGTGTACCATATTCTACGCTCTTATCCTAARAACTTAAATCTTCCATGGATGTGCAAAGACAAAATTGGTGGGTATTTGTTACAACAGATACGATTTGTTGCTCTGAAGTTTCTTTCACTTCCCATGTGSAATTTTGCTTTTTCTGCCCTTGTTAACTTTCGAGAGTTACTGTGGGTTTTTTTGTTGTGTTTTTTTAAAACGATTAATTACTGTTCTTAGAGGTTCACATGCTGTGCTCCATTGATCTGGAGTCTGCCAGAGAATGGAATCACAGCCCAGGCAACAGCAGCACTAGTTCCCCTGAATATTGAATATCCAAAGCTATCGCAGTTAATTGTGCATTTCTTGGAAAGGATATCAAATATTATGGTTGAGGATTGCAGCCAATTTCAGCTATTAGGGCTGGCTTGCAAAGGAAGTTACAGGGAGATTATGAGTTTATCAGTGTTCTGGCTACTCTGCTAACGCCCTGCAGGAACCATACACACATTTGGCACTTTGTTCGCCTGCGGACACCCCTAGTATGAGACACCCGATACCAGTTTGGTGCCCTGCTGTAAGACTGACCGGGGCATCCTTTGTGTGGGGCCCTGATGGGGCACTATAACTTGCAGCCCAGCCTCGCATGCTCTAAGGCAAGTTTGCAGAGACAAGGGTGCAACCTAATACATGGATGGAGGGGGACGGGCTGGGACGATAATTATATATTTTCCTACTAAAATATTTTTCACCTGAATAATCTAGCCCTGGCATCTGTCAGAGACTGGTTATGGAAAGAGATGGTTTGGGGACATAATCATGTCTTAWTTTTGTCCTTTCTTATTGTCTCTCAGTCTCTTGGTAATGTGCTCCAGCTCTTAACCAGGAGGCCTGTTTCTTGAGGCTGGAGGTACAAGTTCGTCTCAAYGTTCATTCATTTTCTAGCTTTGTATTTCAAGTAAAGGCAGGGATTTTGAAGCAGTGACGTATAGCCACTAAGGACAGTATCATCCAGTATCATCATGGTGCCAGCTTTGATTACTTCTGGTTATACCTAAGAAAAGGTCTCTATCTCTCCATCCTTCCTTTGAGTTAACTCTACTTACAAAGGTCTTAGCACRTACATTTTATATCCCTTGAATATCTGGTGTACGCTATTGTGTTCAGTAGTGCCTCAAATTTCAGATTTTCTTATTACCTTGGTTAATATAATTTTCCATTTATGTAAGAAGCTTTTAATGAACTGTCTTGTCATGTTGTCATAAATACTTTTGCAGTCAAACATCAGTTACCCAGACTTCTACAATSACAGGGAAGTTGTTCAGGATGCCTGTATTAGGAAATAGCATGAGACCTCCGTGGTGATACATGGATGCACTTGTACCTTGTGTGTGGACAYTGTGTCCAGTGCAGCAAAGTTAAGAGAAAACTGAGGACCAGGATGGAGGCTTCACACAACATTCACATGTAACATTTCTCTGGAACAACATGATAAACATCTTAGGACAAAATACGGGAATGAGAATTTCTTTTACTGTTTAACTTTGAAGCTGTAAGCTGTACTGATCATGAATGGTTTTGCTGGTGTGAGGAAATTTGGTATAAATGGCAAGTAATTGTGTCACCAGGAAACATCATTCATGACACCCCTCGTAACCATGAGAGGTCACAGTTCTCCAGCTGCCAGGCTTGGCAAGCACATCGAGTATCAGCTCAAGATTCAATGGTGGCTCTAACTATATGGCATTTTGGATCGCGAGGATCCAATCTTCTTATGGACCATGAAGASTGACTTTTTTTTCCCCCTAAATATAGATATTTGTGAAACTCAAGACATTTGGGAAGGTGAAATTCAGTTCTAGTGGSGTGCAGGGGGCAAAAACAGCACCGGGAGGAGTTGATGTCTTTGTTTCTGCTGCTATTTGCTCAGTGAATATGAGCCGCTTTGCATCATATGCCTGTGAACTGTGCAGTCCTGGCACAGCTCACCCCCATCGCCACTTTACTCTGCTGTGTTGTACCCCTTTATACGGCCCCTGCGCCTCACATCCCTTGGGTGTTGTAATTGCGATGGCTCAGCTGCAAATAGGTTTGATTGTACTCACTTACAGAGGGAAGGGTTGGATTTTCACTGTTTAGAGTTAGACTTAATAATCATGGGAGATTTTGTATATATTTTCATGTTTCTGTGTTGACAAATGAAGACCAGGGTTACCCAATAGGAAGTTTAATTTTCTAGTAGCTGTCAATGGCTTTACCATTATTAAGACGTGAAAATATATTTTATAATAGGTGTATGTGTGATTCACAGTTCTCTTATTTTGGCAACAAATTTCATGCCAGGGAAATACTGCAGAATGTGCAAGTTATTGTTTTTTTGTTTGGTTGGCTGTTTTTTTGTGTGTGGTTTTTTTTGTTTGGTTTTTGATTTTTGTTTTTTTTTGCTAGAACTGGTATTTAGTATTAGCATGGCTGGATACCTCCCTGAGGACTGATTTATCAAACACTAAATAAAACATGTCTTCTGACTGTTTTCTTTTTCCTAATGTTTATTTTCCATGCCAATAGAGAGGTTATTTTTTTAAATGGAAAGTGGAAGGAAAGCAAGAAAGAGACTTAATAGGAGAAGAAAGATGCTGAAAAGGTGAAGGATGGGGAGCCAGTCTATTGTGCACCAATCTATCACTTTTTCTTGGGAGAATACGGAAATGAATTGTCTATAAAATTCTCATTAGCTTAAAATAAGCAGAAATCTCTTCTGGAAGCTTATTAGGCAATGTCAAATTGAGTAATAAAGGCTTGTTTTTAATGAACTCCTGAGGACACTGGTTGAGCTTTAGCACTACTAAACTGTCTCTTACAGTCAATTTCCCTTTCTTCATGATACTGCTCTGTGCTGGGGTGTCTGGGGAAGAAAAAAAAAGGTCATTTAACAATGTTACTGGATTTGGAAAGACAAATGGCTTCCTGATTGTCAACTTGTCCACATGCCAATAACAAATTCTGCTATAATTTGCCTCTTTTGTTATTCCAGTCCAATTCCATGTGAGGATGCTTGTTTTGGAATTAAATTGCTCTCTTTCAAATTAAATCAGCCAAAGGTTGGTTTATTATGTTTGATACTAAGGTGCTCAAGTAAGGCATGCACAACATTGAAACGAAGTAGCTAAATTAGTAAATTAGAAGTGATTTAACTATTTTATCATAATTTTTTGTGCAGGAATGGCTCAAGTCTAGAGGATCATTTTGCCTTTATGAGGAGCAGTTTCCACTGCATATACAACAATTGACCAACTTCAAAGTATTCAGTGGTGTGGTTTGATTCAGATAAGCAACTTTCAGCTTGCATGTTTATCCAGGACTTATCTGAACTATTTGGCTTGAAGTAGGTAATAGGAACAAAACCTACAACTAACCGAAAGTTAATATTTTACATAAATAAAACACCAGCTATTCTTAAAGAAAGAAGCAGGAAAGACTAAAAAATTAGGACACGCTCCTTGACACTATTCAAATGAAAATTGATATAGACCACTGATATTTAACTTCCTTCCGTATGTGGAATCCTAAAGGTTTTCCGTATGGGGTATATGTCATGGGATCAAATTTACCTATTAATGTYGAATCTGTTGCTTTTCATGTACTACTTAGAACATTCTCAGGCTTTTCTTGAAAACCTCCTCTGTAGCCCTTTCTTTTAAAGTTTTGTTTTAAGTGTGTATTCAGGCAGAAGTAAGCGGATGGCATTTAAGGGATCGTGCTAAGCTCTGATCTTTCTTGATTTATTCTTTTCTCCTGCCCTCCCTTTCAAATGGCRGATGGAGACAGTAAGTTAATGTAATAATATTTCCAAAGGGAATTAAAATGGCTTTTAGGAACTTGAAGTATGTTCCGCCATACTTGGTTGTAGAAATTGGCATCAGGGACTTTGCTGATGCCTTTGGACATGAGATATTCAGTGACYACTACTCTCCAAGCCAAGTGTGATGGACCTTTAACCATGGATGAGCTAAAATGGCTCAACTGAGTTGGTGCATGGAGGCAGGTGGGTTTCAACTCAGCTGAATTTAGGTGAGGCTCATAAACTTCCATGCTATGAATAGGTGGGGTAGGAAAGTCTGGGTATGTGTTTGCAGGTGTCAGCTGAGAGATTTGTACATTGAAAGTGAGGTTCAGAAAAACTAGCTGGTATGTGGGCTTTGTTTCCTTTTCCTTTTGAAGAGCGAGCAGTGGGTGTAGGTCTGGGGCRTACAAAGGGCAGAGTGTCAGGGCACACCTCTGGTCAGGGACAGGTTAAAATCTCACCTGGAGATTGTAAAGCACTTCCTTTCTTGCCCTGTCTTCAGTTTGCCTGACCTTCAGCCTTCCCCCAGGTCTTGCCAAGCCTGCCTGTGTTACAGGCTAACTCTCCCTCTCCTTTGTGCTGTTTTCTTCAACTAAGCATCTGATGAGAACCAGGTCCCACCGTGCCTCACGCTSGTGCTTGCACGATGCTGCTCTGACTCCCTTATTTGACCTGCTGGCCTGTGCCAAAGCTCAGGAGCAGTCTTAGTATCTCTAGGGCTTCTGCAGACTTTTCCATCCTGGTCTCCATTTCTAAATTTCCCTTTTGCTGCCTGCAAGCTCTCCCTGCCGTAGTTACTTCTGGTGTGCCGTCCCCCAGTGCTGCCAGCACCACGTATCAGTGACAGRAGTGGCTTGTGGGCAGGTGGAGTTCGGCTCCCCCCTTGCTGCYTTCCACAGGGACAACGGCGGGCGCTGCAGGGCAGAGGATTTTGTAGCATAGCTTGGATATGCACTTCAAGCGAGAGCAGTGGTGACTGCACGGATGCACCACCTTCATGCTTTCTCGACCAGACTAATCCTTGAACTGAAAAATTCAGTTTAATATATACATCTGTACATGCAGATTAGCCCAGGATCATTAGCTTTCTTACAGAGGAAACATTTTAAACTAAAGAACATAATTGTTGAGCAAATATGCAAGGTATTTTGCAGTTGTTMGTTTCCAATCTGGCCCTTGATTCTGCACAGTGCTGAAGACACCAGACCCATCTGGTAAAACATGCACACGGATATTTAACAGCACAGCTCGTTCCATCTTGAGTGTCCAGCACACATGTAAACTCTTTCTCGGACTGGGACCAGTATACCAGTATGKCTTGGACTTCTGCAACTTGAGGATACTAAAATGCATTGCACAGGCTCTGCTATTCATCAGGGTTTGCAGTGGCCAGGAAGTGAAACTGCGCTACAAGATTAGCTTGGTGTTTTTCGGAATGGGACTTCAGAATGCGTTAAGAGGAGTATAGGGCTTCACGTTCCTCTCTTGACATGTTGGCCTGCGTGTATGAGAGCTCACACAGAACTTTATTAATATGCTGAAAATCTGAACACTTCTTTATTATTTGAAATCGCTTCATAGGGGCTTTGCTACTTAAAAAAAATATGAGATTCAGATGTATACTTTGTACCTTTCAATATTTGTCAAAGATTAAATTATCACAGCCAGCTCTTAGACTACTGATCAACTCTTTTAAAAACATACCTGTTTCAGTTTAGGGAAGTGAAATGGCCACAGCATCTGCAGATTTCTCCTGTGTTGCTCTGTACTTAGCCTGGAAAAATGTGAGGGTACTGCAAATCCTGAAGTACAAGTCTTCTGTTGTTTAAGATATTAACTGGAGACAGTTAACACATTTGTAAATGATCTCTGTATATTAGGTTTTCTTTAAATTTGGGGTTGAATACAAAATGATTTTGTGGGTATTTTAAGTTCCTCAGCAGTTCAGAGCTGTGACCCTCAAGTTTTCTTATACAGTGGGCTCAAAGATGGTGTAGGGCTGATAACTTGCCTTTATTTTCAGAAGCGCATAAAATGTAGCCCAATGCAGTTCAGGACAGTTCACCCTGCACAGCAGAGAATGACTTAGAGTAGCTGCTGAGGTAGGGTGTGGAAAGAGAACGGTGCCGTGGGCATCGTTTGACTGATTGTAGTTTTGTGCTTGGCGACTCTATGTATATGTCTGTGTTTCAAAGTCTCTGGCAGGACTCCTGTTGGYTTCATGGGCTCTTTGATCAAGCCTATTTTGAATAAAATAGACTACAAAAAAATCCTCAGAACAGTAAATGGAAAATGGGCATCTTTCCTGCAGAAAATGGGTTATGTGTTGCTTTTAAATTTTTTTTTTTTTTCAGAAACACTTTGGCTCTCCAAAGAATTAATTTTTAATTGAAACAATTTTGCATTGATATACTATTTTAAAACAAATATTTTATTGCCACTTAATATATCTTTTCTAGTTTTGCTTTTCTGGTGAGATATTTTATTCTTTTCTTTGTGTTCCTTTRTGGTTTTCCCTTTTGCAAAATACCAGAAAACAGTGAAAGAGTGGGAAGGAAACTAGTAGGAACATGTAACAAAATTGTGAAAATTAATGGTTTTTTTTTCCCAAACAGCTCAATGAAACTTCATTTTGCACAAAAAATGTTTGCCAATCCTGCACACGGGCAAACCAACCCATTTTCTCTTAACAAAGTTGTCATATAATACACAAAGACATATAAAGCCACACCTGAGGGACTCCAAAATGTCCCCACTCAGAGATTCACCACCCACACAGAAGAGCCTGATGGCTTTTAGTGTATATGGATGTTGATCCCTTCTGTCATGAAAGCGAAAAAGGTATAAAGAGGGGGTAGCTCTGCTGATACCAGTGCATCCACGCTGAGCTGAGCTGGCTGAAGAGCTCTCCTGGGGGTTTTGGTTAATGGATGAGGATAGCATGGCCAGGCTGGATGATGAACATTTCCAGCTCTTCTCTTACCCTCTCTCCTCACTCTCCCCCCTCCAGTGCATGGGTGGCTGAGCAGCTCCTGAATGGACAGCAGAATAGCCACTGACATCCATTTTTAGGTAAATTGTCACTGATTTTGGTTTGTCTTCAGTGGTCTTAGTTTATAAGGATTTCGGCCAGTCATTCACCAGGAGCAGACACCTGAGGCAGGGGTTGCTTCCAGCCCTCCCAGGGCATGGTCCCTCTTGTGAGTCCCAGCTCTCAGCTCTACCTCTTCTGTTAACCCAGGGGAGAGGATGGATCGCATTTAGGATGCTGCTCTGTGATCCTCATCAGCAGCCTCTCACAGGATGATTGCGTTCAGCCTAACTGATGTGCTTCTGTCTCTTCCTCTAGATTGCAGTTTTGGAGGAAATACGTACAACAGCTCTATGAAATGGCACCTCCCTAGCAATCCCTGCGTTACATACCAGTGCCAGGTAAGGATGTCATCAGCGCTGTGGTAATTGAGTCGTGAGCTTTTCCCATGAAATTCTAAGCCTTTTTTACCCAATCCAAATAACCTGAAATATTTTATACCCAAAGCACAATACGGAATTTGYGTTTAAAGTAGTTTAAATCCACTCAGATGTGGCCAGCTATAACCAAACAGAAGGATAAGTTTTATATGACTTAAGTACGCAAACATTGCTGAAGGAGGGGTACGCAGCCCTGCCATTTCCTGCTGTCTTGACCTTGAAATAAGTTCTCATTTTTCAGCATGCTAAGCTTTTTCTGAGATACAAATTATTGTTTTAGTAATTGGGCACTTTTGTGTGTATGTGTCCGCGGGTTTTACCTGGGATGTTCTTTAAGGGAAACCTACAACCAAATCTTCTTTTCCTGGGTTCCTGTGCCGTTAACACGGTGGTATTTTTGGTAGATTGCCTATCTGCAACCATAAAATTTGCAATATTGTTCATTTTCAGGTACAAAACAAGTAATTATGTAGGTAATTTTAGTTTCTGTCTGTGAATAGATCTGCAATTTTTGCTGATAATTTGATCCAGTTTTAATAATAACACTCAGGCAGCTACTAAGAATCGCAGCTGTTGGAAAGAGGAGAGACAAATGCATATGAAGAGCTTTTACAAATAGGAAAAAAGGGTTTCAAGATTTTTCTCTTTCTGTGATAATTCTGCTCTATGAAACCCACCCATGTTTTTAAAGACAAGTGCACTGAGAATGAAGTTGGAGCAGCAGTATTCTGTATCCTTGCACTTAATGAAAATATACTCACAGCTTGAATTTAGATACTCTGATGACTACTAGCTACATGAAATGAGCAATTCTTTATTGCTTGTTTCAGTGTCTAAATGCAAAACTGGGYGATCCTGTTTACCCTAGACCCACACATTTAAAAAACAGGCTTCCCTTGCCTCCAAATGCAAAGCTGCAAGCAGCAAAAAAACTAGCAGCCTTTTGTGCACAGATCCTCACAGCCAGATTTGTTCAGGAGGACTCTTGACTCCTCGAACAAGAAGTACAGGAAATGTTAATTTACTAATACTTATCAGGCAAAGCATCAAAGATAAGCGTCTCCCCTCTACAGAACAAGATGCTTTTATCTGCTTTCTAAGTCTTTTTTCCTCCAAGGGGAGAGGGACGAGAATGCCTTGTGTCTGGCCTGTTTTCACCAGAGCTGCATGGCAGATTACTGAGGCTAAGGATTCCTGATAAAGCAGGATTCCTTTTCCTAAGGAGGTGCTTGGTTTCTTACCTGATGCATTTTAAAGCACATCCTGTGTCTGGAGTCAGGGACACTCAAGTAGATCTTTTGACTGTGGATTAACCTGAATCATGATACCAGGCAGCAGGTACAGAAAGAAAAGAGRTTTTGAAATCCAGTGCTCCGCAGCATGTGCCATGCTTTATTGTACCRCTAGTAATTGTGGATTTTTGCTTGTTAAAGCAACTACAATGCTAACTATGAACACATCTGATCTGTTTCTTTTKTAGGAAGGAGTGATAGTAGAGTCGGAGGTACAGTGTGTTGTTCATTGCAAAAATCCTTCTAAACTCATGGGAATGTGTTGYCCTCTGTGTCCAGGTGAGATTTCATGGGAAGATGCTGTTCCATATGTGCAACTGTATTGCTAATGATAACCAACATTATCTGGGAGGTTGTTTCTAACTTCTCCATTATACTTGACAAGTTACTAAAATGTGGGCTGGTGGCTCGTGATGCACTAAATGACACAAGAGCATGCTTAATATTTTTTAGTGGAGGACATGCAGACTGGGAGATGCATAGGCAATAGCCTGTAGCAATAGCCACCTATGTATTTATGTTGTTCTTCAGAGGCTCTGTCAGCTGGGTTTGCCTGGCTGATGACTGGGATTTTGTTAGGAGGGGAAGAATAATCCTAAAAGAGGAGACTCACATTTTGAAGGGGAGTGAGTTGCCTTTGTGAAGCACGGTGGCAGATTAACCSTGCTATAGACTAATATAATTTTAACACAGGTTTTGTAGGTAAGCGCTGCTCCAGTTGTCATATAATGGGTTTATTATGTTCTAATTTGTTATAATTTCTGCCAACATCTAATATAAACTGAGGGAGTAAGTACGAGTAGTAAAAAGCGAACAGCTTAGAAAAGTGTTTCAAAGCCATTTTTAATGGAAGACCTGACTTAGTCTTAACTTCATTGGTGCAAATTTATCTGCTGTAGAAGGATGCTTTCTTTCCCCCAAAAGATATTTGGGGGTTCTCAAAGCCTTTGTAAAAGCTTCTGAAGTGATTTGTATCAGAGAGGACGGTACGATTTACTTTTCATGTTGTTCTATGGTGGTGTGTGTTATAGGGAAAAGGCAGTGTGCTATCTTGAGCTAAACTTATTCAAATGCTGTTTTCCAGGTTGTATATTTGAAGGGAGACATTACAATGAAGGAGAAGAATTTAGGCCTGAAGGAAATAAATGTACCAAATGCTCTTGTATTGTAAGTATTTGCCTTTTGGCATTGTATCTCCAGTATGAACTTCAAAAGGCATGTTATTATTGCCATAACAAAGCAAAAAATATAAGGAATTCAACACTACTGTGCATTCTTCTCTTGGAGTTCAAGTTTCTATTGAAGATTTTACTGCACTAATATATCACTCGTATTCTGTTTATCGTCTTTTTTGTGACCTCACCCTGTGTGCAGATAGAGCGGGATATTTGGGAGAGGCTCAATGTGTTAAATTAGTGATGCTTTTCTTTTTTGTGATGGGATCATGCAGGAGGAGACAGAAAGATTTTGGGGTTTCATCTATTGATAACATTTGTTAGATGTTTCCTTAAACTGAACTTTTGCAAGGATTCCTCTCCGTTGTATGCGGCGAGGTCCTTTGCTCTGAATTACCAAGTGAAAGGATGAGGGTAGCCTCCTTAGGCTGTCCCAGGTGGATTTTGGCTTGATGCTTAATGAGAAGGTCATATCCTGGATTTTCACTAGCAACAATATAGAGAGGAAGTAATAATTGCATCCTTTGGGTAATGAGCACAGGCTTCTCTTTCACTTCCGTTAAGTTAAAAGATAATGCTGTATAGTTGGGGCAGATAACTTTGACTGCATTGGTGTGATCTGAGAGACCAGTAAAATGCAAAGTTCACATCACTGCTTTTGTTGCAATCCATGGGCTGGTTATCAGCAGAAAATGCAAGACCCAGCAGAAAATGCAAGACCAGGGAACTTTACATTTCAGTAGAATGCCAAGAGTTTTGTCAGTACCAGACACAGCTCTCCTGCATCATGAAAATAAAATAAAAAAGGGAGGAGAGAAGGAGAGAATTAAAAAAATTAATATGTATTTATATATAGACACACACACACATTTAATGAAGCTGTTGCAGATAACTTGGACTGTCTCGCAGGAAAAAATCCTGGTAATTTGCAAAATTAATTTACWTTAAATCATCAATGCTACTGTGGAGAATTAGGCTGCTCAGGTGGTTTTGCCTTTTTTTTTTTTTTTTAAGTTTTAATCCTGTAATAATGAAAATATGCCGTCACACATGTCATGGTGATATACGCCCTGGGCTCCTGCTCTGCTGAATGCCTCCTGTCCCAGGCTGAGGAACATTGCTCCCTCTGTACTCAGTGGGTCCCCCTCTCACTTCAGCTTCAGCTGTAAAGCAGTAGCTTTACACTCTGGCTTTCCTTAGGGTATTTCTCAGGGAAAGACAGGTCTGAATGGTTGAGAAGTCTGTGAAGACATGCTTGAGTCTTTATGGGCTGTGCTTTGCTTTTTCCTAAGTACTGTACAGATATTGCCTATTGCCTATTGCCGTGCCAGTATCTCCTTGATCAACTTTCCTTTGTWCCCTAAATAGCAAAAGCAACTGTGCCAAGAAGAGCACGTGTGCGTGTTTGTGTGTATATATCTGAGGGAGAAAAGAAAAAGAAATACAGGGTATATAGGGTCAGACCTGAGGGTCTTTCCTTGACAGTTACCAGTCACAGGTACCTTAGAGAAGGAAACGCATCAGCTACTGATAGTAAGAGATTTAAAGCCTTAAGCAAGAGGCTTAACAATCCCTTCCAAGAAAGGCGGTCTGACAGTTTTGGATGTTAGTGACGTCTGTATAAAATGTCCAGCTCTAATTCTGAATCTTACTGACAGCAAAAGAAATGCCATCTGTGCGTAAGCCGCACCTAACCTTCCTTCCCTCTCTCTGCAATGCCTTTTTTTACTGCCTCTTGCCCATTTCCTTCAGAATTTGGGCCCATGTTAATTCCAATGTAATTTAAATTGGAAGCAAATAACAGGGACATCCTCAGGGCTGTGATAGTGCTTTGCTGCCTGCTTTACATCCATTCCCTTTGGGGAATGGGTCCCGGGTGAATCTCTTATCTAAGCAGTTGGTGGATGTCTTCTTTAAAGATACCTATCTAGTCATGCGATGTGATGGGAACAGGCTTGTGTGTGATGTGCTGTAACTTGTGCAGGCTTTAATAGATGAAAGGTAGCTCCTCACCCCGAATTAGATCTTTCTGGGATTTGAGATTGTAACTATTTAGCGAGTCTTTTGTGGAAATGTGGCAGAGGAAGTGGCACAAATTATTGTTAAGGTATTTTGGAGGGGGTGGTGGTGTAAGGATTCAAGACACCTTAACTTCAGGGTGAATTCTGCATTTCACTTGGGAGCAAGTTTTTCTAACAGTGGACTCCATAGGCCATCACTGTCCCGGAGGTAGCTCAGGCTGGGACTGTAGGCAGCATTGAACAGGAAGAAAGTAGGGAGGGATGGCTGGGGTTTGCTTTCCCAGAGAGATATAGGGCTGTCCCGCACTCACTAAATGTATTAAAATGAGGAATTACTTACAAAAAAGGGATTTTACAGTTGCAAAATGATGCACTTAAAAGTCAGCAGGCCTGGACTGTGGGGCTCAATCTTTGGAAAGCTCTTTGGTAGTTCAAGTATGTGGTATTTTCAGCTCAAAGCAGTGCCTACTAGATAGTATTGAGCTCCTAAAAAATGCGAAATGGTTGTTAAGATTTTTTTTGTTGTTTTTAACATGCATTGCTTGTGCAAATGAGGACAAAGTGGGGATCTTAGGAGTTGGGGTTCCCCGTCTCAAGGGAGCAGACTGGCCGATTGCGGTGCTTCCCTTGTGATCCTCAGCCTCGAAGGGCAGGGAAAGCAACGGCACAGCCAAGCATGGGCGATTCACTCAGTCCTTACCCGCCATGCGCTCGACTCGTTAATACGGTTTCTGTTTAACACCACTTGTGGTTCTAGTTATTGTCTACTGAAAACCGGACCAAACCCACCAAACTCATTTCATGTAGGTCACCAAAACAACCCATTAGCTAATAACTTTTGGGTTGCTACCGAGCCAGGCCGTGCTCGCGGTGGTGAGGCGGAGATGAAAGGCCCTGTATTCCATTACCGCTCTCCTGAGCGAGCTGCTCCTTGGGGCGGCTAAGATTTCTTGCTGAAAATGAAAATGTATCACCTCTCACTCAATGCATATTGCCTGTCAGGAGGGAACGAGCTGGCTTTTAATGACTCGGTTTCTCTGGGGAGAGACAGTTGTGTAAGAAAGGCGGATGGGATAATAGGGATCTCCTCGCACCCCGGCTGAAACCCAGCTGTCTTGCAATAATTCGTCTGTCTGGCCTGTTCCTGCTTTTTGTGATAGGCCAGCGGCCTGTTGTAGAGAAACCTTGGATATTTTCCCTACCATAAGCACCTACTTAAATGAAGGACTGGTTGCTTTAATCAAGTGTTATTTCTCAGATACTACTTTTATGAGGTTGAGAGTGTGTTTCTGCTTGCACAGTGAGAGCACTTGGCTTACATGTTTCCTTTCCTACAGCTTGCATTAAAATAGCCAGACTGTGATTATCTTAAATGTTTTCATTTTCTCTTTTGATGTAGCACGTTTGGGGGGAAAAAAAAAAAAAACAACAGTGGAGGGGGAAGGAGAGAGAGCCAGGGAGGGAGGAGAGGAGGTTTGGCAGGAAAGTGACCTTGCGTGAGAGCGGTAACCATGGAGAAGCTTATCTTTAAATGGTAGTATCCAAACTTATAACTAACCTCTTTTGACTCACACCGCTGTTACCCAGACCATGGGCACTGCGCGTTTCGGCATGCGAGGCATGCGGCGGTACGAGGCACCGCCATGCTGAGAGCACGCAGCACTATGGAGACGCCGCAGCCCAGGACCTGTCTTCCTCCACACCCCCGCGGGGAGAAGGGGAGCGGACCCGCTCGGGAAAGGGTTGGAAGCTGGATTAYGGCAGTGCTGGGATGGCCGAGGGCCGGGAGCGGGAAGGGTTGCACCGTCTGTCTGTCCTGCAGGGAGGCATGTCGTGGGCATTGGCAGGGAGGTCACTCACGTTTTGTCCCCAAGCAGCATCATTGTGCTTCTTAGCTGTTCTTCCAAAATGATTTGAAGCAAGTGAAACCCAAACGTCTGGAAGCAGAGCGCAGGGGTTTGGGGCCCTTGGAGAGCTGAATTTAAAAGCATCCTCAGCTTGATCTCCTCTGCATCGTCGGGAGCTTTTACACCGCTGTTCAGGCGTGCTCAGAGGGACTCAAGACGCACACAGCTCCTGGTCTGCAGGTGTACGCGTGGGTCTGTGCAGGAAATGTCTTGCCACTTACGTTCCTGAGTGCTAGGGTGCAAAAACTGCATAATGAGAGTTTTGCACAAAGAAAAGGAAATCACACCGAGGAAATCTGTTCCTAAATCAATGAGTAACAGGCATTGCAACTGTGATAAGTAATGAGAAACTACATATGTTAGTGTTTTGGACACTGAGGGTGGAATTCATCTTGCCTAGCTCCAACTATGCAGAAGTAATGTGTCTGGTCTGAGCTACTTATCTGGGCTCCTCTTCAGTTAATGGAGAGGGAGAGATGTGGGATGGATTACTCTCTGCAGATGCCTATCTTCCTCCACTAACTACAGGGGGATCCTACCCAGCTCCCTGGCCTCTGAGATGGCTGAAGATAGCTGAGATGGATCCCACCCCTGCAGTCAGCTGGGTGATAAAGCACCCTGATACTGCTTTAACGGCTTGGCTTTAACAGATATTGGGAGCTGCTGAAATATGTTCCCACCACAATGGACTGCGGGGGAGGTACTCCAGTCTGCTGGGAAACTCAGGGGAGCRTGCAATTAAATGTATCCTCAGTGAAGGCTAGTAGCAGAAGCTATGTCCAAATTCAAATTTCTGTCCTCAGTGCAGTGCCAAACACTGATCTTCCCAAATTTCCATGTACTCCAGCCACTTCGATTCAGCTCCAAACTCCAGCAGACACTGTCTGCTCCCACTTTGGGGGCAAGAAACATAGAGAAAGAGTTGTAGTCAGGGATGGAAAAGCAAAGAGTTGGTCTTTTGGTAGGAGGAGTGGTCACTTTCTCAAAGTTAGTGACGTAAGTAGAAGTAGTTGGCTTACAAGTGGATRCAAATGGAGAACAGTAAGTGTTCAGAAATGGGATATGGAGGGGTGCTCACCGTGTTTCTCTGGGAACCCTCCATAMGTTTGTCTGCAGATTTTTTGCAAGGCTAGAAAGTTTGGGTTTCTGACTAGCCTAATAAAAACACAGTCTTCCAGGTAGGTGAAGTATGGCTGTGCAGGTAGGTGTGGAAGAGCAAGGACTTGGTATGTGCTGAACTTCAGCAAGAAAAATAATGTGGCATAGAGACATAGACAGTGTCCTGTTATTTAGTCTTTCTTTGTCTGACTTTCTTCAGACTTCAAAAAGTATACCCATATCCATGGGGATTCTACRCTACATGTGCCATGTCTGAAATATTAAATTCCTTTAATTTTGGAAATATCAAAGTTAAAAAAAAATAGTTTGGACATTTAAAAAGAAATACTTTTTTCTTTTTTCTCATTGACATGCATAGCCATTTTTAATCTTTTTATTTCTGAAACAATGCAAAAATTTTCTCAAAAAATGTGTCTGAGAAAAAGTTTAAAATAATTTTAATAAAAGTAATGGAGTAAAGTTAAAAATAAAATTAATCACTGTTTTTCTGAAATACAAGTAAACTCTGGAATAGCTATGCAAGCGAGCATAATTCAGTGTAATTATTCAGTGTAAATGATTCGTATTCACAAGCACCTCAAATCTCAGACTTTAGAAAGCATCTTTCTGTGGCAAGGTCTCATTTCCTCCCTCTGTGGATATTTGAATTTCACCCTACATCTCTCCTACCTGCAGAGCTTCCTAACTCACCTAGTCCGAGTGTCTTCCCAGCTCAGGCTGCAGAAACCCTTTGTCATACTTTTAATTTTGGTGAGAATTGAAGGAGTCTTTCTGTGCAGTGAAAGACTGTGCCCGGTTTGGGCACATTTCTAGGGGAGCAGATGTATTGAGCAGCTTCCTGAAGATGAGGTGACTCTTTAAGGATCACAAGCCTGGAACATGCAGCATCTTTCTMATATCCCTTCCTTCCTCAGAGCCCTTTGCTCGCCCCTTCTGCCCTTCAAGATTCAGTTCAAATTTACCTTCCTTCAGCATGCTTCAGCACGGTCCGTGCTCCTCTGGCTGTGCAGAGGGGTTACCTCCAGCTGTTCTTCTCCCTTCTTCTCCACTGTTTTACACAGGTAGCACTACCCAGTTGTTGTTATTTCTGAAATGGCATCTATGGGCACCAGTCAAAGATGAATGCCCGTTGTGCTTTATATMATAAGAACATGTATTCATGTCTCCAAGAGAAGAGAGTGTGGAAGAAGAATGTGAAGAAAGATAAAAGGCTGATTTGGGATATTTCTGTGGGAAATTTATCCTACTGGAACAGAAGGGTAGAAATGCTGAGGAGTTGGAGGAAGGAGCTCTGCCTTTAGACAGAGACTGTATTTCCAGTTTGATTATCCAAGATGGTATTGCAATAATTAATGAATTAAGTGATACTGGAAGCCATGAAAGACTTAGAACTTCCTGGGTACATGAAGGGCCTAAGTAAATGCTGACTAACAACTCCCCACCAACTGTGCATTGTATGAACAACCTCTTGCAGTACAGAGAAAAAGTGTCAAGGACTTCTTATCATTTAAAGGAAATGCATGCACAGAGCAGGATAGATTTTGCAATCATAAAGCATATAAAGAAAAAAATAATGCAAGTTGACCACTTTTAAATGGTGATAATAAAGGCTTATACCTCGAGTGTAGGTTGCTGTAGTTCTTCAGAGCAAAGAACAGAGCTTATGCTGTCAGGTGTYTGTCCCTTGTCTTGTTAACCTTTTCCTAATTAACAGGCTGAGATTGATTGTTCTTATTGACAAAGAAGAATTAAGTACACAGAGCTTTAACACTAAAGGAGAGCTGTTAACAGGCGGCCTCTGATGAGGGGACTATTTTTTATTGGCATTGGGCTGCAGTGAAGACTGCAAACATCTCTGCTATAACTCACTCCTTGCAAAGGCAAGGAACTATCTTGGAGGGAAAACAAAGCAGTAAGACAGCAGAAAACAAAGAACCTGGTTAAAGTAAGCAAACAAACAAACAAAAAAAGAACCTGCTGGCCAGCAGGGGATGAAAGGGTTGCACGTGGTTTCAGAAGTGCCTGGTGAAGACAAAGGTTTTATGTGAGACGGCTGTTGCACTTCTTGTAAGTGGCTTCAAATGGGAATGCGTGTGGCATCTCATGGGAACGCTTGTGTGCACAATTGATTTGGGTCTAAAAGATTCCCACAACTTGTGGTAGGAAGCAGTAAAAGCAATAGCTTGTCAATTAACAGGGCCTTTGTTTGCCAAACATTTTATGAAGAGTCCAAGACCCTTTCTGCCTGGTGTTACAAGGAAGGAAAGGCTGAGAGGAGTAACAGTGCTTGGCTTTCATATTTGTCACCCTTTCAGGTTAAATAAATTTGGATGTCACAGATTTGGGGGTTGTTATCAGATAACAATAGTTAATGATTTTAAACTTGCACACAGCCCTCTGTGTCCTGAGACAAGATGTCTTAGTATGCACAATACTGCTAAATGAATTTACACAAGAGGACTTAATTAACTGCGTAACACCTACTTGTTTTCCTTTGTCCAATTTTCAAAAGCAAAATAAAGAAAAAAAATTAAAGATTGGAGGCAATACATTGCTACATGTGGGACTTCGGGTTTTTAGTTTTTTCCCCTCTCTCAAGTCTGACCTCTGCATCACTTTGGTTACCATATTTTTTTACTTAATCATGCTGTAGCCATTGACTTTGTTCATATTTAATGTCTTTTGTAGAAGATGTAAAGTGAAACTTGGGATCATTAAGTTTGAATTGCTGTTGAGATCTAGCGTGATTGCCAAATTCCATTTTGACTTGCTATCAGTCTGCCTAAATTCTCCTTGCTCTTTCCACTGCCTCCTACAGCATTGCTTTTGTTTTCTCCCCTGGAARCATTTTGTGTTGATAAGGGAGCAAGTTTCCAACCCTGCCTGATAAACTATTCTCCAGCTGGGATATGTGATAAATTAACATTTCTTACAACAAACCAGTCMTATAGAAAGACTCCTTGGATTCCATCAACTTTTAAAATATTAGTAAGCATATTTATTACTTTTTTTGCCTTATTTAATGATGAGACAAACACATTGGATAGTCAAGGGGAGGAAAATGATACCCAGCAAATTATTTTCAAGATTGTGAYAGGCTGTAACTTTTTTATACAACTCATCCTCTTAGACTGAGAGCAGGATATGCAGAATAATTAATTGGCTGTCAAAATAGACATGGGAAACAGAAAAGAAAAAAAATGTTCTTTGAGACATGACAGTGATTTACTTATTCTGCCTTTAACCTGTCAGAAATAAAATTTGACTAGAAGCCAAACTATCATAACATCTTTGGCACTCTGCTGTGGGTACATCAATCTGAAGGAAAGATGCAGAAATCCTTGCGGGCAACTCAGGGTTAGAGTCAGCAGTGGGACGTAAGACCCCAGCTTCCTCCATAGGTGCTTAAATACGAAAGGTGAGTCCTTAAAAATGCTTTCTAACTCTAGAGATAGAAATTGCCTGGATGTCTTAACTTTCTTCCAGGAAGTCCCGCTCCCATGGTACCTAAACTTCTGTCCCAAACATGACTAGAACACCATTAAACTTGGCAATCCCAAGCTTCATTGAAAACCCAAGAAGTTTTCAGCTCTCTGCCAGAAGCTTTGTAACGAAGCATTGAGATTTTCTACAGAAAGCAGATGTGTGTGTGTGGGGTGGTTGTTTTTTGTTTTTTTTTGTTTTTTTTTTTTAAACTGGTGTTTAGTGGCATTACTTAATATTTTGTGCTAAAATCATTGAAATGGAAATTTCTTTATCGTCCCTACTTGGGTGTCAGAGCCAATGCCATTGAAAGTGCAAAGTCCAGATTTCCATCAGGCTCAGATTTGATGTTTGAGGCGTCTGAGCCCAAAAGGATTTGAGTAGCTTGCATGCTTTGTGTGGTTTCTTTTCCCTTTTTTCTTTTCTTTCTCCAGAACACAGCACCAGGAGTTTTCTGAGAGTAGGACAGAAGCTAATGTGCCCTTGCCAATAGCATCCTTTCTTCACAGGAAAAAACAGAGCTGGCCTCAGCTCTGAGAGCATAACAATGAGGAGAGTCCTGTTCCTTTTACCATCCTCTGCCTTGCCCCCAAATATTCAACATGCAGAACAAAAATTTCAAAATGAGACAACATATGTGAAAATAATTAATTCTAAGAAGTCTAAGGATTTTGTGCTTTTCAGCGCTCAGTCTGTTCTCTGCCCCCTCTCCTAGTTGCAGCATAACTTTCCTTCTCCTGGATGCAGCTGAATAGTAATTCTTCCTAGCAATCTCAGTTCCTGATGCACTATTTATTCTCTCAGCCGCCAGCTGAACTTCCCTGCTCTCTGTCTTTGAGGTCAGTTTTTTTAATTCCCCAAGGTTCCTGCAATTACCATTCCTCCCCCATCTAGGAGTTTTAGTGCTGCACTTAAGCAAGTATGGGTATGTACATGTCTGGGACCATGYAGGGAGGGAAAACCCTGTGTTTATTATATCTTCTACTATCCACTGCTCTTTGTAGTTGACATGCACATGTAAAATCTCTTATCAGTAGTACTTGCACAGCATATGCTGCTATGACTTTGTCTTTTTGACTGTGAACTTGATTCTAACACAGTGAGCATTTTATAAAGTAGCTAAATGGGAATAGGACCCATAACAGTTGACACCTGGTGGAAACCAAGCCAGGGAGGCATTTTCTTTCCCCGTGGTGTTGTTACATTCCTCGTGGTCAGCAGTAATAGCTCTGCCTCCTGAAGTATGGGCTGTGGGGTTTTACGCCGTGTTCAAATGGGCATTGCTTGAAGCTTTAGTGTTTATGGTGTTTGGAGGTCACATTCTCACTTCCTGAGTATTCAGTGCAGCAGAGGTAACAGCAAGCAATTATATAAAACGAGGAGTAAGTTACAGGCTAATTTGAAGGCTGAGGGGGATGGAGGGAGAAGAAACATGCTTGTACATCAACAGAAATATCGTCAACCTGTGTAGCACATTTGCTGTTGTTCCTCTGAGACTGTTCTTGCAGTATTTCTGAGTCAGATAAGAGGCTAATAAGGATACTATTAATACATCTAATGACCAAAAGTACTTTTTGCAGTTTTCATAATGAGTGCCTGAGTTTCTATTTCTAAATATCTTATCTGGCTGCCTCTCATTGCTGTCAGTCTCTGGGAAATCCTTTATCTCAGACTTTCTTCAAACTCATGGAAAGAGAAGGTGGCAAAATTCCCAAAGTAGACTTGGATTTTGCTTGCCCCTTCCCTGATGCTGCTCTTCAGACTTTATTGAGTAGCGCGGTATACTCTGATTATAATAAATTTTTGATTCCCGTCTCATTTTTCATGTGGGCAATGGGTTTCAAACAGAGAGGGTGTTCCCCTCTCAGGATGTGACAAGGTTTATAGGAGGGGAGCCAAGTCATGCTTAGGGAATAATTTTTTCCTTCATGATGTAGTGGTTGCAAAACAACGTGTAAAGCACACGGTGCTCCAAGGGGAGCAAGCAGGGCTCAAACTCATGGGGACACTGGAGCTGCTACAGCAAGGGAAGGTGCCAGCTTGCCCACGAATATCCAGATGGTACAGAGATAAGAATCTGCAATTTCCAGCTCCCCACAAATTCCTTCATCTCCCCTTCATTTTGAACTTTATCTTTTTCTAAATGCTTATGTTTATTAAAGTGGGGAAGCATGCATAAGATGTGTCCTGGAGGTGGGCAGATGAAAGCAAAGGCAAAAAAAGAATTAATAATTTCCTGTGTACAGGATTTATACAGTATTTGTGCTCTTGCAAGCAAAGTAAACCAGTCATACTGGGAGTAGGAGCTTTAAGTCAGTATCACAAAAATAATTTCTAAAATCTCATTTGAAATTCATATCAACTTTTATCAGATGGAAGACTTTCTCCTAGGGATGACACTTGCCCATGGAAAGAAAACTAAAATAAAATGTAGCATACCACACATGCCCAGTCAGAATAGCCTGAAATATTCATATCTAGAATGCCAACAGACATATTTGTGGTTCAACTACAGAATAAATAACAATTTAATATTATTAATTAAAAATGATTTAAGCACACGATCTCTGGGTAGTGTATAATATCGAGTATAGTAAACTCCACTTCCCCATTTCCCCAATGCTGAACAGTAATTTCGATAAAATTTAGTCTTCTATAATAATAGCTTGCAAAATTACCAGTTTAATAAATCAGAATCAATACGTTGAAAATGTGTAGGAGTGTGACAATTTGTCTTCAACAGCTGGAACACCAGAATGAGGACGTGYCAGCCCTATGAAATATTATCAAGATGTTTCTCTCCAGTCTGTTGACAGAAGTGAATTTTTTTTTTTTTTTTTGAGGACTCGTTTTGAACATTTCAGTGCAGAAAGGAAAGCAATGAAAAGAAACAGGATGGAAATTTTCAAACATGGTMGCTTATGATTGTGCTCTTAATTTTGGCTTTCAGTTCCATAATCTAAATGGCCTCAAATAAGACAGTGCTGAATACCACCTCCTCATACTCCAGTGAGAAAGCTTTAACAGTACTGGCTTTGAAACCCTGGCCCTGGGGAAGAAGTTTGTTCTAGCCCTTTTAAACACTATTTCGTTTAGACTCGATGTCTCCTCCTTTTATCTGAATTAAACAATGCTGAACTTAAAAGGTTGCAAGTATTAAAATGAGTGTGGTTTTCTATGATAACATTGAGATAACTTTGTTTGTAAAAATGGAATCCAGGAGCTGGGTTGGGTGGTATAAAAATGAGAAACTAATTATGTCCACTGCATAATTTTATCACCTATTGCTAGAGCGCTGTCAAAACAGCAGACTGCTGTCTTTGGAGATTGCTATGTGCTATCTCTAAATTTTGCAAAACAAAGTTGTTTTTCATGTAATCCCACACAACCCATGATTTCCTGGTTTAATTAGGTTCATTTCAGTGGTGTTAACTCAGGGATAGATTGAGGCCTGCATTTGTAACTTACTGTTTTAATACTCAAGAGCAAATACTGTCAAATTTTACAGTAACATCTTGCGTAATGGCTTGGAGGCCAAAAGGAAAACTTAGTCTAAATGGATTGTTTTGCCGTATTGCAAAAAAGTAACATGATGGGGTGGGAAGAGAGATGGCTTTTTTTTTATTTTAAACTGGAACATCCCCTGTGAAATGGGGAAAGTTGAGTGTGCGTGGGTACCTCTATATGCATACGTGTGCGTATGCCTGTATTTGCGGGGGGTGTGTGTGTGTGTGTATGTGCTGCTACGTGCACATGTATGAGTGCGTTTGCGTGTGTGCGCTTAGGCCTGTGCATCTCTCGATGTCCGTGTCTGCGTGGCCCTGAGTGTCCGCCCCCGCGTGTCCCCCCGCAGCCCGGTGGGTGGGTGCGCGCCCCCGCCCCGCCGCGGGGCGGCGCTGCCGGGCGCGGCCCCGCCGGGCGCGGCCCCGCCGGGCGGGCGGGAGCACCGCGCTGTTGCCCAGCGCCACCTGGCGGCGGCGGCGGGGAGCGCGCCCGCGGGGGGAAGCGGGGGGGCAGGCGGGGCTGAGGGCGACCTAGTCCGGCTTCACGGCCCTTTTTAAGTGGTCACCTTAAAAACATACGGAAATAGGTTTGTAATTGCAGGTTTTTTAAAAAGGCCTGGACCCATAAAATGAGAAGGCGGTCAGAGAGCCTAAACTTCTTCAGTGAAGAACCAATTGTTAAAATGGCGGACCTTCCTAACGTCGGGAAGTGGCAGGGCTACCTCCGCAGCGCCTGGGTGTGCTCAGCCCTAGTCAGGCCTTCTGAGGAGACGTGTCGCACCAAGGCGCGCACAAGATCCGTCGTCAAAAAGCAGGCAGGCAAGTGGCAGGGGAAACAGCCGCCAAATTATCTCCTGGCCCTGGTGGAGCCGCTCGTGGGGCAACGTTTGGCTGTGTGGGGAGTGGAGAGGTTCAGCCTCACCTGCCACTGAGCCTGGCCGAAGGGTGTTTGCTTGCCTGTTTCCAGTCGCACACGGGGCTGCAGAAAGTGAAATTTAGTTTGGAGTGATACGAAAGAAGAAGATACCTCAACTGCAGGTAACTGTACCAGTAGAAAGGTGCTGTGAAGTGCTACAAGCGGCCTGACAGGCTGTCCCCAAGTTCAGAACCTCCTAAACAGAGAAATGGCCAAAAACTAAAAGGACAATTAATCTTAATAACAGATGTTTAATGAGAACCATATTCGGAGATTTCATCAGYTCAGTTTCTGCATACAGTAAAAACCCAATTTAAATATAATTTCCTAGAACCTGAAACCAGTTTTTTGTGTTAGAACTGACTTCCTAGCTGTTAACCATGTAGGTGCTTGAGAGATGCCTTTTCATARTGCTCCTGTTCTCTGCTTTTGCCTCTCCCCATAATCATTTCTCTGGTAATGAAACTTGGGTCAGCAGGGTAAAACTGTTGGATATGATTTCTGGTGACAGTGCAGTTGTTGAAATAAACTTTTGCATATATAGATTGATAAAAAAATTGCAATACTGGAATAACAGGCTTTATATAGCTTTTGTGTTTCAGCCTGATTAAAATGATAGGAGAATACAAAGGAAGGAAATCTAAACAGTTGTGCTCCGCTGGGGAGTTAAAAAAGATGGTACTGAGTTGGAGTTCAGTCAGCTGCAAGTGCTAAGTTCAAGTTGTTATTTATTATCAGAATGAAGATAAATGAAATCACCAGTCATTAGCTCACAATGTGTAAAGAGCTCTGAAATGTCTTTGCACACAGAGCAGACTCCCAAGCAGCTGCTGTGGCTAGCACCGCTCAACGCAACCTCTCTGCCTCCTTGCAGCAGTTAACAGGGTGCAGTGGCTTTGCTGCAGGGTTATCCACACTCGACTTACCTTCTCTTCAGCCAATTTGATGTGTAAGTCATGCCCACACAGTSAAGCAAGTTGACAACAGCATGGGATGAGTGGGTTACTGAGTAGGGTGCTTTAGGAGGTGGTGGCTGGTCGGTAGCCACGGTCCTGYGTGGGTTATCTAGTCAGAGTTCATATCGCCACTGAAGTCAGCATGTAGGGGATAAATTTAAGCTGCAACTTTAAGCTTGCTAACACTTACCCTTTTGCGAGGCTGGAAAGGAAGTATGGGACTGGAGTCATTTGTAACCACCCCAGCAAACAGAAAATAGGTTCTCGGGTGACGTGCCTTCCTCTTTTAGACCTAAGGGGCAGCAGGGTCAGCAGGCATCTATTCCCCTTGTTCCTTTAGGCTAGCTATCAGGAGGATCCACCCCATGAAGTAAATAATTAGGAGGGCCTGTGCAAAGTACTATTATAGTTTAGAAGGAGAAGCAATCTATGCCCTAGTAGTTCCCATTCACATTTTATTTCCCTCATCTCTGAAGGGAAGGGGCTGGGGATGGTGTTGTAGACATGTAGAATAAAATGTAGGCATTTTATTCCTTTTTCTCTTTCCTTTCTCTCCTTTTCTGTCTAGCAGAGAATGACTTGCTAATCCTGGGAAGAAGCTACCTGCCTGAGTTTCTTCTGGAGCAACCTTGGCTGCCCTGTGCTTGACTTCTCATAGGGAGGGTTGTTTTCTTTGAGTCATCACTGATGCACTCACAACTGACTATTTAAAAAGAAATATCTTGGGCTACTTAACCAGTATCTTCGTGTTCACTAGGGCACTTACGGATGCCTTTCCATTCTGCATGTTGTTGCACTAACCTGTTCAAGTGCTTTGTATATGCGAATCTTCTGCTTGTTCAGACATAAGGATCCGCAGACTGAGGCAGAAGAAAGGTTCATCTGGGCAAGTGGCTTGTCTCCAGCAGTGGCTATAAGGAGATGTTAATTTACTATTCTTCTTAATACAATGTATAAAGTTTTACCACTATTTTTTCAGAAGACAGTAAGAGATGCTGAGGCCAGGACTGTGCTAATTAAAAAGTATAGTAGAAATATCAATTCTAAAACCTTGGGGAGGACAGACTGACTTAATCCCTGCAGCGTTACATAGAGCCCCATCACACAGTTACCAGAAGTCAGAGGGACCAAGGAGTTTCACTTTGGATGTAGTTAGAAGTGTCACGTGTTTTGCTCTAGGCCTTCCTGCTCTTCTGTGAGGGCACAGTGGAAGGTGGAGGGGTGGAGGCCAGCGCTGTCTCAGGCAGCAGAAGCTGCAGAGTCTGTCTTCAGGATGCAGAGTGGGACTGGCTTAATTTGGGAGAAGTGGAAGGTGCCTGAGATGTTGGGGCAGCTGAAGGGGGATCRGCTGTTATTTATTAAAAGCTTAATTATGCATTTGGGTTATTTTTTTTGTATCTTTACTCCACTACTGCTAGTCTGTGCTTTTAACTAAACACACTCTTTTAACCTTTGTTTTCTCTTGCTGACAAGGCTGGTTCTGGGTGATGTGGTACACRTTTACTGTACAGTGGGGGATCCTTTAACTGGGATAATGGGATGCTCTCAGTAAGTGCCAGCTCTCCAATTAGCTACTGCAGGGTAGCCAGAGCATGGCAGTATTTGTTTCCACAGCATCTTCTTGGGTCACTTACAGSGATGACGTTCCACAAACTAGGAGAGGAAGAAATGTCTTCCAGTGACTAGCAATAACTGAAAAAACTCTGGCATATGGCAGGCTTTGAAAAGCGCTTATGGTCTTAAGGAGAGAATGTGACATACAGATGTTGGGCTAGTATTAAATAGCTACAAATGAAAACTGGACAAACATGACAAGTTCTGGGAGTTTGCATCCTGTGAGCAGAGCATTGCCTCACGTTGAAGGAAATGTCCTAGCAGATACACCAGTTGCAAGAGGAACGTGATTAAAAATTATATCTGAATTTGCTTGAGTTTAACTGAGGATGGTGGAACACATTACTTGTAGCTGTTAAAAATGGGATAAATGTTTTCATATTACTTTAGTGATAGCCCTAATGAAAAAGAATTTTAGGAAGGAGGGAAAGGTCCATATGACTTCAACTATAGCTATATCCCTGGACTGGTAACACCTTCTCTGGAGAAAATGGGCATGTGGCCAACCAAGCTTAAGTATGAGCTCACCTTCCACTGGGACTGCCCGTCCTGCTTTCTTGAAAAGCATCTGTATGCAGGGCTTATTTGCAGTGCTCTTTCCTTGGTTGTGGCTTGTCCTGTTGGAGACTAGAAGAGGAAGCTTGATCTGGCTTCACACCTTATCCTTTCTCCCCACATGAAGGCAGGCAAAGAGCCAGCAGGAGAGCAGTGAAATACATTTCATGCTGGAACACTTAATCTCTATGCATTTTCCCAGGGATCGTGGCTTTTCCCTTTTCTTTCACGGTATTTTCGTGATACTGAATGTTGTCCATTAATCTGATATCCTTGAGAACTGTCAAAAATAGAACACTCATGTGAGTTGCAGGATTTATTTACCTTCCCCTAAAACATGGAAAATTCTCAAAACACAGGAAACATATTAGAAGAACGAATCATTATACTGAGGAATTTGGTAAAAGAATGGTTACTTTTTTTCCCTGCTGTTCCTCCTGCAATACAGACCATCAGGAGCAATAGCAGAGATGTATTTAGTCAAGCATGGAAAAAACCAGAACACAAATGTCTTTATCTTTCTCTGTTGGTAGAAAGCACATAATTTCTGTGTAATTTGCAATAGTGGAAAGGGAACTAGAGATGCCCTGAGCTATGCCGTACTGAGCTGGAGGGGAGGCAGAACAGGCAGGAGGCAAACAGGCAGAAGTGCGTTTGCTTGGGAAGCTGAACAGGATTTGATAGAAGTAGCAGTGAAGCAGCCAGAGAGAGAAGTGGCTTCTTGTGTTCTCAGGCAGGAATTCCCTCTCCAGACACAGTTCTTTGAAAACTTTGTTGGCTAGTAAGAGCAAGACAGTCTCTTGTTGATGTCATGAGAATAGGAGAGCCTAAAGACATCACCAGTAGGAATGTGCAAGTTGGAGTAAAATAAGAATTGATTGCACCTTGGAGTGAAATAAACTACTGTGAGAGACAGGCAGCGTTAGCGGTGATTTCATGCTGGGTGAAGCCAGCAGTGCCTGGGAGGCATGAGAACAGGATATTTTCAGACCAGAAGGATTCCTGATAAACGCTGGGTGGTAAGCATTTCCCTCCCGCCTGACGCTGTTCTCGCTGTAGCAACACTGTAACGCGGTTTGCTTTCTTGGGCAGGATTGGCATGACACTTAAGATCTGCGCTGGGGCTCTGAATTTCCTAAATCTGGAATTCTCCGTGTCTTAAGAAATGTCCTTTGACTGTGGTAGCATTTCCTTCTGCACGATGTAGTGCAGATGGGGTGTACATGACACTGTTAGCTGGGTCTAAGAGGCTTGCCAAATCCTCAACGGTGCTTCAGAGTGGGCCCCAGACGCTTCATAAACAATGGCTTTGCCTGCGTATGGGAGAAGCTGCTTGACAACTTATTTAATTACTGGGTGGAAAAAAGTTTAAACATTAAGAACYGAACCATGTGTCATGTTATTTAGGAAAGTCTGAGGGAATCGCATTGTTACTATCCAGCATATATGTAGTACTGGTCATGCTAAAAAGTCATAGAGAATACTCTCCTCGGTGCTGTTTCCTCTTAGTTTTACTGTGGCTCATTTACACTAAAACTTGCAATAAAAAAGTTAGGTGTGCTTGACGCTGCAGTATACTCAAGTTAGCTTTGATATCCAAAGCAATCTAGCCGTGGCAACACAGACCATTGCATGGGCTAATTTATAGATAAACTTAACCACGGACAAGGTACTTTCTTAGTGAGGGAGCAGATACTTGTATTGTCCGCAGACAAGCCTGTGGGAGAAAGCATTTTCCTTTGTGAAAGGAGACCTGGGCAACAGACAGATGTTCACTTTGCCGGCAGCTGTGCTGGTTAAGATGTTACCATCCCCAGATGTTTGATATTCCCATCTTGCATATGTTCTTGTCTCCTGAGCTCCATCAGTGGAAGGGAGCCAGGAAGCACTTGCTAAATGGGCTTCAGGCAAAGTCAGCTGCATAAGCTCAAGCAGCTGATATAGGTGGCTTGAGATAACCTGACTGCTTTTGCCTGAAGCTTATGCAACCCGTCTCTTTGGCAAACCTCTTAGTATGGGATAGCCTCCAGTTGGCAATGCTTAGATCTGGAAGGCAACCATCAGCCGGTGGTCTAAGAGTCACAACTGCCACCCTTATTCACGCTTATCCCTTCCCTTGTGTTGGTCAGGAACGAGGTAAATGTTGTTTAAACCATCTTTATTGTCCTTACGTTTTTGAATTGCTGGAGGCCTTTTTCAGGTAACAAATCTTACTCAGGGCTTCTCTAACTTATTCCCTGTTTCTTAGGCCCCTCTGTAAGATTAAARTTACGTTCTTGTTTGTTCCTTACTTCCAGCACTCAAAGCAAACCTGGCTTGGAAACMCTAAGCTGGCCCCACGCTGAGTGTGGAGGACCTTGTTGTAGTGATGTGGCCTTGGAGGGGCTGGTTTTTCTTGCAGTGTTTGACGTTGTGAATTCTCCACCTGAGTGATGCGTGATCCAAACTCAGCCTCCCCTTGAGCAGAGTGGGTAGCTGCCTCCTGGAAAAGATTGGGCAGAAGGTTACCAGATCCTGGTTCATCGCCATAGGCGTTTGGAGGTTCCCAGCAGAAATCTCCTGTGTACAGGGAAAGTCTTTTTCTAATTAAACCTACAGATTTCAGCCACCTCCATGAAGCTGTGTAGCCATCTTGCCTAATTCGGCTCCTGGGGAACAGGCAGCTGAGTGAAAGAAAACAGAAGTCTGGTGTGGCATCACGGTGGGAGGACTCGGCTGGGGCTGGCTCACGAGCTGCGCGTGGCTCGGTTCCCAGCCGTCCTTTTGCCGAGGAAAGCTCCCTGGGAACCCACYAGCAAAAGCCCAGCGGTGATACCGCTGCAAGACACACTGCTGCTGCAGGTCACTTGGGCTCATTGCTGGATGAACAGGTTCATAGGGTCTGTAGTGCAAATGCATGGGGGGGAAGACAAGCCAAGCAAGGGGATCAGATCTGTGACATGAGATGAAAATGGCAATTTACAGCAGAAAAATATTTCTGTGAAAAACATAAGTCCCCAAAGATGGGGAGGAGGAGAGAAAAGGCTCAGATACTGAGAGAGGGAAAAGGAGAGAATCACGGCATTGTAGTTGGTGTCGAAATTGTGTCATCTTGATGAATCTCAGGTTTTAAGTGTCCACACAGTGCTAGCGCAGCCCTGTGTTCCTGCTCGGGTGGTTGTTCTTTACCAGCAGACGTGACCTGTGTGAGCTTTGCATTGCCTCTGTGTTTCTGTGAGCCATGCTCTCAGGACTGTGTACAGCAGGCAAAATTTCTCCTTCCAGGTTTGCAGTGGTGTGAGGGGTCTTTATGGCTTTTGGATTTCCAAGAAGGATCAGAAAAATGAAAGGGTTCATTAGAAATTCTCTGTTCAACTAAGAGAAAAGCAGCAAGGATGAATCAGAGAGGAATTTTTGTCAGTGCCAGAGATTCCTAACAAGGAAGTGCCACACAGGCTGTTCCGCAACAGATTCCCAACAGCGTGTCTCAATTCAACTCTTTTCCTTTTTAAATTTCAAGTCCAAATAAACATCATTTAGAGAAGAGTTTACTCAGGGTTTTCCATCCTTTCCATTCCATTTATTTCACTTCCATCTGATGAAATGCTCCGTATAAAAGAATTATTTTTTAAACAGTCTTGGTGGATTAGAAACATGGAGAAGTGGAAGTTGCAGATTTCTTTTTGAGCATTACTGATGGGAGCAAGGAAAGGGAGGAACTGCTGTTTTTCCTTTGAAATTTCACAAGCGAAATGTTGCTTTAAGAATGTGTTAACTGTTGATTTTATGGTGCTCTTGGTTCTTCTGATTTTTGGTGGAGAGGGACTTCAGTAATTCTCTTCAACATATACTGCAGGCAAAATTTTTTCCTTGTTTTGCTGCATTTAAAAATAGCTGCAAATATTGGATTTCTGTTTCATTATATGTGACTCTAATACCACTCTGAAACCCTGCTTGTAATTAAAAAGTTTCACTCTGGGGAAAAAAAAGTGCTTTCTCTCTCTCTCTTTTAATGAATTTGCAAATGGGACAAATGCATGGTGCAATCTGCAAATAATTGACACCAAAATAGAAGAATCCCTCTTTATGAGTGTCTGACATCTGAACAGGTTTTTTTCTCCCTCCCTCTTTGTCACTCTTTTAGGAACAAAGAGTGAATAATTGCTTCAGAAAAAAATAATCCATTAAAATAACTTCTGTCAAATTCAGCTTTGGTATAAGGAGCTGCTATTTCACTGTGTTCAAATTGCCTTTACTAAAGTGGCATTACCTTACGTTGTGTGTGAATTTGGCCATAAAACCTTACCTGACTACTCTGGAAAGCTCCTGGACCTTTCTTGAGAAATCCTTGCATTAGGAAATATCCTGTCCGTGATCTTGCTTACACAGAGTTCATTGTATCTACGTAAGAGTTCTGGTGCTTTTAAATATATGAGTTAAAGTTTTTTGAGCTTTCCAGTAAAGCTGGAATGAAGGAAGAAAAAAGAAACATAATTTAGACCTGTCTTGACTTAATGAGATTATTACGGAATAGACTGATTCCTTTAGGTTTTGCCAGAAAAAAGAAAAAAAAAAAGCAACAGGAAAAAAAGAAAAACCAAACATAGCATCTATCAAGTTAGYTGTGTGTATAAAAATTACACATGAGGAGTCCAGAGTTTGTCTCAGATACAGTAGTTGCCTCATACTCTAGAGTGATAACGTGACTGATCATCCTTCCTTGCTTCCTCTTAGAAAGAGGGGGAGAAAAAGAGTAGTAATATATCTTCTGTTGCTAATGCTGATATGCGATCTAAAGGGATTTGAGCCAACTTGGAGAACTCTTTGAAACCAGCAGTAAAATTAATTAAGAAAGTTTGAGAGGGCTACGGATGGAAGGGATAATACAGAGAAGATTTCATTTAGCTTTGAAGAGGAACCCTTCCTAAGCAAGTGTTTCACATTTGGGAGGAGGTCTGGGAGGAGGATGAAATTGCAAAATAATCCCTTTTTCTTTACATTTATTTTGGTTACTCCGGATTGTTTAAAATGGAAGTGAGTTGAGGGGGGAGGTCTCACACACACACAAATCGTAGTGTTGTTGTCTAGACACAAATCGTAGTGTTGTTATAGAATCATAGAATAGTTTGGGTTGGAAGGGACCTTTAAAGGTCATCTAGTCCAACCCCCCTGCCATGGGCAGGGACATCTTCAACTAGATCACGTTGCTCAGAGCCCCGTCCAGCCTGACCTTGAATGTTTCCAGGGATGGAACTATTTACCACCTCTCTGGGCAACCTGTTCCAGTGTTTCACCACCCTCATTGTAAAAAATTTCTTCCTAGAGTGTGATGCATTTTCTTCTGTGTCTTCACTTAAAAGACAATCCTCTTGCTTCTGGTACATGCACTTTCTTAAATGCCATGGGAAGAGTAGACAGCATTTTGAGAGATGGTCCCAGTAGGAATTTCTCTTAATCCTTATTTTGTTTCTTCTATTTCATTTATGTCTGAGGAATAAACTGTGGCATGCCTGTGCCAAAACAAGAGCCCCATGCTGCCTCTCCTAGGACACCTCTCTTGCTAATCCCACCTGGAGAATGCCTGGCACATGGAATTTGGTGGCCATCCTCAATCACTGAAAATGTATGCTAAGCTTTCCTTCCTTGGAAGGCAAAGTAGACTTCTAAGGAGATTTGGTTTGTTTTTACCTTTGCATGAGTCCTAATTAGTGCTGGGGAAGACAGTTTGCACTTGCTGATTACCATCTGGACAACCTTATTGCATGATTTTTACAGAGGCCTTGGGAGAAATGGAAGTCTCAAAGTTGAAAATAACCTTTTTATCTCATTTTCTCAAAATACAATGTTTTGCAAATCCTAACCAGGACTTAAAAGTGTACAGGATTTGGCAGAGTTATGCTAACACTTGCAAAAAATTCAAACCTATCTTTTTCTGCAATCTGAAAATGCATGASACAAAAATCATTTTCTCCCAAAGAAATAATGAAATTATTTTGAAAATAAAGTCCTTGTAGAGTCTTTGAACTATAAAAAAAATGGAGTTGCCAGTCAGACTCCCCTGGTGTTATTTAAAAAATACTTGCTCAATGTCAGTCAAAATAACATTTTTTTTAAATTACATGCTTGATCAATCCTAAAAATTAAGAGTTCAGGTATATTAAGCATAGCCAATAAGAGAAGTGCTTGTCACCCACAGAAAAGAGAAAAATAGAAAGCCCTCAGCAATGGTTACTCTAATATCAGTTTAACTTGGACACAGAATTGCAGAGACCTCATGCAGGCTCACTTGGCAACACTTACCTTCTTTGGTCCTCTGTTTCTATCATCCATTGCTATTTTTAGCTCCATCTGTAAAAATGTGTTTTTGCCAAGGAGCAAAGGCAGGATAAATTGCAGAAAGCATGTAAGCAAACAAAGAAATCACAAAGCTTACAGGTCAGTCACAGTTGCAGTTTTGTTAAGCTGCTTCCCATTTGTTCCCTGGCTTTGTATTACCTATTTAGATCATAAAGCTGCTCAGGCAAGAACTTGGTCTTTYGGCTTTTTTGTTTATGCTTAAAGCCCACAGCACATTGTTTGTACCTATGTAAATACATTACTTACTCTTACAGGAGACGATCTGCACTGCCCCACTCCAAGGAAAACTGGGAAAATTTTGTTAAGTCATTTAGCGATAGCGCTTCGTACAAGCACCTATATTGGACGTGGGCAGCTTCAAGTTCTCAGCTCATGGTCTGCCTTTTCTGGGATGTATTACCTAGGTGCAGTGCCATGCTAAGAGGTCAGTGTGGCCTGCAGGCAAGCTAGGAGTTATGTCTCATCTCTGGCCGGCTCAAAATATTGGAATAAGGAGATTTGTCAGCACCTTTCTGTGCAGCCATGCTGGAGAGGTCTTACTGTCACTAAAMCGTCTAGGGTAACAACCTGAGCACAGTCTGAAGCGAAGATAGCCAACTGTGGAGAACAGCTACCATTTGAGGTAGGACAGCTTTTGGCTATTCAACACGGGCATTTTTGTGCCATTGAGTAGCGCACCTGGCTGCTTGCTGTTGTGCCAGGAAGGGTCTCCAGTGGTAAATCCTTTATCATGTCTGCCAGTGCTATGGAAATGTCTTGGATCGTCGCTGGGTCTCAGGTGGCACCGGCTAGTGACGTGTACGCGAATTTTGCCCAGAGGGACTTCTTAGCTAGTGTGGTCCATTCTTACAGCTCTGATTTGCTCTAACTGGTCACTAATTGGAAGATGTTTTGTCTTGAATTGCTGATGGTTAGCAGCCATCTTCTAATTGCTGTTCGTTCATATGTCTGTTCATGGTTTGATTGTACATAATTATCCTTGAGTGATGTTTTCTTTTGGCATGCATTTCTCTGGGAGGCAATGTGAGTACCGCAGAGCTCCTCTGTGATGTAGGGTAAAGATGTAGGAGGTGTTCTTTGCGTGTATGTAGTGAGTAAGGTATAGGGCTTCATCTGCTCTATCTACTAACAGTACTATGTACATGATTAAAAGAACAACAATTACTGTATTAAATACATGAAAATGAATTATAGCATGCTAGCTGTGTGAGCCAGAAGGCTGGACTCCTCCTTGAATGCAGCAGAAAATTTTGCTTTGTATTTTTTTTATCTCTTTCCCTCCAGTAACCCCAGGAACTATATACAGCACTTTTGTATGGCATCTTGTAAGTTTAGCAAATACTGATTCACAGAAATGGAACAGTCAGGTGGAAAATTCCTGTCAGGGAAGTGCAAGCCTTCCTCGTCCCGCGAGGAGTGGGCTGTGGAAACCAGCGGCTCTCTATGTCTAATCAGACCTAACATGTGTAGCACCAGTGACACACTAATAAAACTGTCAGGCCTTGGGATCATTAATTTACACCCGTGTTTTTAGATTCTCTGTAAGAAAAAAAGTAACTCTCTTTGTGGATGAAAAATGATGTGTGAATCTGTAAGGCTGGGCTGAAAAGAAGCAGATGCTGACATTTCTAGAGTTAATATTTTTGCCTTAAAAACACATCTGTCATCAGCCTCCACTTATAAGAGCGGAGGAGTACTTATCTAAATAAACATGGCAGCTGTTTTATGTGATGGGCCTGTTTTTTAAATAGTAAAAAATATTTTATCATTTTGAAAGGTATAGCTGCCATTAGTGTTAACTTAGAATAATAGGTTGGAGTGTGTAGCTGTTCTCTGCTTTAGAATAATTTCAAGTGACACTTTCTCACATTATCAGAGAACCTCCCTGCAAGGCCAGCATGAGTAGAGGAAAGGTTAATAATTGGAAATGCGTGCAGCTGAGAACACTGCAAATGCTGAAAACTTGCTGAGGAGAGAGTTCTGGATTGTAATCTCAGGAGCATGTTAAAAAAAAAAAGAGGAGTAGGGAAAAAAAGACAAGAACTTTTGGAGAAGTAAATTATCAAAGTTCTCTGCCTGTGGGATGAGGATTACAATATAAATAATTCACATTTTTTCAAATGTCTTTGCTCTTCTAATTAACTTCCTTCTTTCCAGTAGTTCAGCATATCCTATGCGTAAAAATGTATGGTTCTGTTTCCTATGGGAATCTTTAATAAGTCACTTTACACTTTAAAGACCATTTTACATCGTTAGACAGGCACAAAGGAGACTTAACAGGGCCAAAGAGAGACCTACACTTGCAACCAAAACCAAATTTTAATTGCTTGCTTATTATCTCTCTTAGGGACTACTAATGGCTGTTGATGATGAGGCAGTAAGCCAAATATAAGAATGCATTGTAATTTGCATTTCCAATTGCATGTGGTGTGACCCCCATTCTTAGTCTTAGTATGATGTATTTTCTGAAATGTAAAATGCAGAAAGATCTTCCTGCGTGAGAAGTCCCAGAATGTGAAAAATTCTTCCTTTGAGGTATGTGCCCTCTTCATTAGGCTCTAGAAACAAAATCCTTCTTTCTAGACAACCTAATGGTTTCATATGTATCTTTTAATTTTTGACTGCTCAGTGGTGTTGCTTTATCAAGAGGACGATGGAGTGCCTTTGCCTCGGGCTGTGTGTCTATTCCAAAGTGCTTTGGTTAGCTGGATGTTATTGGAAAGGTAGATACAAGTATTTCCCACTGCTCTGGTAGTCTTTTTGAATCAAGTTGGCCACGTGCTGTGGCCTGAACATGGCCTGTGTATATGGCCTTGCAAAGAACTTAGATATAAGACTATCCAGTTTGTGAATGTCACATGAGCTTAGCTCGGAGATAAGTGCCAAGCTGGTTGGCTTGCCATAACGGTGCTGATCCAGAGCAAGAACAGCAGCAGGCCTTTAGGCAGGTGCCAGAAGAGCTGGTCTGGCCAAAATATAGCCAACTCTGGCTATATATGCTATAGGTGCCTAAATGGTTAAACCCATATTTCTGTAGGTTCTACATCATGCCTAAGCTGTCCCTGAGGAATCTACGATCTTTATAGATCTGGGCATCAGCCTTTTACAGATGCATTGCTGCCAATGAGAAGCCAGTAATTAGCAACAGGATCCCACCCATAAATTAACAGCAGTAGCTGGATATGAACTTTATTGGGAAAAAATTGGAAGAAAAGACAGGGGAGACCAGAGTGTATGTCATGGTCCATGCAGGGGTGTGAAGGAGGAACGGACTTCTTAGGGTTTCATCCACCCTCTCCCCATGCATGTGCAGATGGTTTGCAAGCTAGGAGGGAGGGGAAAACCCTGTGATTCCCCTATCAGTCTTGCTAGGACTGGGAAATGTCAGAATTTGCTGCTGTGCTTCTATAAGTTATTACCCCTGGAGAAAAGAGGAAGTGGTAGAGGAACTGTGACTTGTAAATGATTCCTAATCAAAGTGCTTCCCAAGGCTATTCCTGGAGAGCTGCAGATTCCTCAGCACCCGTTGCTCAGGCTTGTGTTTGAGACTAAAATGTATTACTTTCCCTTGATCACAAGCAGGAGTGTACCCTATCCTGGAGTAAAGCCAAGCCATGTGTCTGGGGAGGGACAGCTCTAGGTAGTACGAAGCGRTGGAATTGTGCACTGTGATATTAGGGATGTTACTATAGATAACTACCRTTGGCCTACAGTGAGTCTAATCCTACACCACTTCAGGTAAACTGAAGCTACCCCTGTGACTGTTTCACTGTCAGAACAGTTTCGTAACCTACTGGTTTCATAAAGGTAGCCTAGTTTTAGGAAAGCTTTATTTCCAAGAACTCCTCTGAATGTGCTGCAGTTTAGCACTTTCTCTTGCTGAAGTCTGCATAACACTTTAAAGTGTATTTTTAACTCTCTTTGCTAAGTGCTTAGGACAAACAGGATCTCCTGTTAATGAAAACCTTTGATGGATGCATTAAGGAAGCAGTGTGTATGTAATCCTATATTTCCTGAGGTTACCTCAGCAGTATACGTGGAGCATAACATTTAAGGAAGGTACGTGCATGTATAAAGGTCTTGTAAAAAGCTAGTAGTGTCCTTACTAGTACTACAACAGTATGATTTATTTTATCATGGATGTTCTACAGATATCAGTGTGCTTTATCATCAAACCTTCAGGCAAGGGCATTCATAAATTGTAGAAACAACCGGTGAAGGATTAAGTCTCAACCTCTCCAATACCTCATTGCCCTGGATCACTGAAGGAGATTTGTTCTCTTTGCTTGTGAATGGAACAGTGACGTGGTGTGGGCCGTTCTGGCAGGTTTTGACCTAGTAACAACTTTCCAAATTCAGGTGTGTAGGCACCTTCTTCTAAATTGTGTGCTTTTTTCCTCTTCCAAGAACAACCCTAGTTGGTTTTATTCATGACCTTGTTTATACATTTGCACCTCCAATAAATGAAGCTTCAAACCATGTGATGAAATTAAGTTCATATTGTCTACAAGAAAGTATCTGCACCGCTGAAAATAAAGCCTTTATGTTGTATATAAATGCCAGATGTCAGAATTTGGGCATTTGGAGATTTAATTCACTTGAGTCTTGCAATTTAGTCCTGCAGATAACTTAAGGTGAATTATTTAAAACTAATGCTCTACGGCAAAGCTGTGTGGATACATCTGTAGAGTTTCTTGTCGTGACCAAGTATTTTAAAGAATGATGATGAAGTGAGAGTCAGAATTGTCACCTTTCTCAGGACCACAATGSTACTAGTATTCTGCGTGTGCAAGAAACATGCTGGGGATACTGGAGGGATTTAATACCTGTGTATCTCTGCGAATGGACTGTTTAGAAGGAAAAGCTGTTCTCAGAAGGGAGGCCAGTACTGCGCTGTAATGTGGGAATTGGAAGTGGGGGTGAAGGTAGTCGCCGATAGCTGCCAAAGTGTGGGGTTTATAGGAGTACCGTTTACTGTAGGACACAGCAAGAAAAGCTTGTAAGGTAGTATCATAAAGCTTATGCTGCAGAAAAAGAAAAAAAAAAAGGAAAACCTTTGTGCGAGTTTATGTTACGAAAAGCAAGTGCTATTTATATAAATACATTATGGCAGTGACTAT
This sequence comes from Oceanodroma leucorhoa, assembly GCA_030449065.1. Taxonomy (NCBI): domain Eukaryota; kingdom Metazoa; phylum Chordata; class Aves; order Procellariiformes; genus Oceanodroma; species Oceanodroma leucorhoa. The sequence continues at coordinate 555,591 of JASVER010000190.1, forward strand.
CATTTTGCAAGCATCGGGTTAGGACTCTGAAACATTATGCAAATGCACTGGTGGTGTATACACAACCGTACACCCACTGGACTGTGCTTTATGTGTTCTTTATGCCAATGAAAACAAAGCAGCCTCCAACTGATTCAGGGGAAAAGTCATGGCTGCAAGAACCCAGGACCTGCTTTACAGAGCTACTGCTCTGCTTCTAACTGAAGTTAGGAAAGTCCCTTGGATTTAACCCTAACTTTCTTATTATCTGGGATGGGACGTGAATAAGCTGAAGAAGCTTGTTAGTGGTTTTTAATAGTTTTTCTGGCCACAGACAGTTTCCAGCATAACATGTTTTATTGCAATTTTTCATAGAAACAGTTCTTTTTAGAAGAGAAATAAATAATCATGTGGCTCATGGCAAAGCTTCCATAGTCACTGGAGACCTCTGGTGTAACAGCTAAATTAATCACGAATAGCTGAACTCTTTCCTGCAGTGGCATGCCAGAATTGTTTCCTTGCCAATGTCTTTGCTTCCCTTCTGCTGTCCCCATGAAACTGCTGCTCTTTAGCCCCAAGGTGGTGGAGAGCTCTGCCCCTTTCTGCAGTGTGGGGCTGCCCTCCTGGCCCATTCCTGCTTATGCGGTTATCTTGCCTCATTTTTCACCATTGCCTTGTGCAACTCCTGGGACTTTTGTTCAAAATGCTGTCATCCAAAGCAGACTGAAAATCGATGGAAAGTCTCCCACCGATTTGTATGACCTTTGATGCAGTCCTTGCCTTAAAATCCACCTCTTCCACCRGGTATATGTCTTCTAACCTCCAGCATTATAGAAAGGCATTGTGCTATAGTGAGCGCTAGGTCCCTATTCCTGTTTTCCTTAGCAGCATTCAGAGAGATGACTTGGCACTGTTTGAGTGTGCCCTGTGCAGCAACTGGCAGGGATATTAGAGGGGGAAGCATAGCCTATAGAAGGATGTCTGGTTTATAGGAAACACCAAGACGTGTGTGGAGGGTACCTGCAGTGGTACCTGTGGTTGTGGCATTTCTGTTAAGTAGCTCTCTATTAATAAAGAGCTAGTTTTAATTTCAGAAGTCTGAAGCCTTTTGATACTACTAGCCAGCATGGACTAGATAAGGTGCAGTGGCAGCAATGACTTTAACGAGACCTGCATCAGGGAAGAGAGTTTGATTAGTAAGTGTGTGAAATAGCAGCATGTGATGGAGGTGATATGAAAGGATTCAGACTAGAGGAAAAGCTGGATTTGAGATGCTGGCCAATCATCTCCATGCTGAAAGCAAGAACTAACCTGCTATGTAGCACTGAGCATTATTGGTAAAGTTGGGAAAATGAAGATAACTTTTTAGATACTCTCTCACTGGGCAAAAAAATTCTGAGAAGTGAATGGTGCTCTGTTGCTGGGAATAGTGCCTGGCATAATTAAACAGCCCACAAAGGTGTTTGAGGTGCAGTGCGAATCCAGACATCTCTGAGCTGTAGAGAGATCTGTTGATTTTTTTAACTTGCTATCAACTAGCAGAAGAAGGAATAGGCACTTATATTACAGAGTTGAAAGCTCTGCCTTCTGCATGTAACTTTAGAGACATTAAAGAGTACCTCATGAAAGATGGAATAATTTGTGGGACACATTATTTCTGCCTGCAGGAGAGATTTGTTGAGCGAAACAGATCTACCCCTGGAAAAAGCCTGAGTTGTTGAACTGTCCAGGAGAAGGATCAATAAAATAACAGCTCCCAAAGCAGAACAAATATGTGGGCTCCAGCTGAGAGCATCCAGCATTCAGGGTAGTTGCAGGCTAGTCTGGAACACAGGTATTGTGAATCCATRTAGTTACTGGGGGAAAAAAAAAAGGAAAGATGGGAAGAAAAATGCCTCCTCTCATGGGAATGGTGCAATAGGTATGGGACACAGACCTGTCTTATGTCCCATTGCCCCTGCTAACCTAGGAATAGAGATATTTTTCCAGAAGCAGCAGAAGTAATGAAGCTCTGTTTCTATAGATGTGTGGCCCTTGCTCCTTTATCTGCCTGACTGCAGTAATCTGAGCTTTCCTCCACCTCCATAACACAAGCACCAAGCAAAAGGCAGGAGGTCTGGGAGATGCTGCCTGGATGGCCAGCTGCTGCCTAACACTGTGGGATGCTTTCTGGTGTCCYTTCTGGGAAAGAAACTGGGGGCTCTCTGCAGCAGTCCAGTTTTGACAAAACTTGTAGGAGCTTATTGTCCTTGAGATCTTAATGTMATTTTGATTTTTGCTATTTTATCTCTATATACCTTTTTCAGAGGAGTCCCTTGATCATTTGTGGCTGGAGCTGACCAGGGATTCACAAGCTACAGGTGTGCCTGGTTTGTGCCTGCATAAGCCTTCTTTCCTTAGGAAATCAGCCTGAAAGGGGAAAAGTACACACCGTGATTAAACCTTTCAAGGCTTCCAAGTGAAGAGGGGTTATTTACAACATCACTTTCAACAGAGCCAAGAGCTCAGTGCATAAGCCTTGGAGGGGAGAGGGCTGCTGGCTGTTCAGCTGCTAGACTCTGCAGCTAGGCTGTTGGGACAGCGAGCGATTTGATTTCAGCTGGGTTGTGAAGCCAGATGCAATATAATCCCAGCAACACTTCTGCACAGCGCTATTAGACCGCGGAAATATGACCAAGTGCTGGTTGCACTGAGTCCCGCGGCTGAGAGCAGAGCGCCGCGTGACCTTCCCCGAGGAGCCCTTCTGCAGTTCCAGCAACTGTGAAATTTTAGGAGCAGTGTCTCTGCCTGTGCATACTTAAAGAAAGCTACTGTGCAACTCAAGATTTCATTTTCCAGAATGTTGCCTTTCACCCAAGGCAATAAATACCCTGGTCCTCCACCTCCTCCCACAGGAGAGTCAGTGCAAATCATGTTTTGAAACTTGGAAGAACCAGGACCAGCAGCTCCCCAGCAGTCCAATTTCAAAGTGRAGAGCTATACCCCAGAAGAGCGTACTTCACTCTTTAGGAGGATGCTGCGATATTTCAGCAAACACACACAGCACGGCACTTCATTCTGAAAAAGAGAAAGTTTCTTTTCTTCATGTAAGCAATCCCAGGAAATGTGGCTCTTGAGAAGTGGAATAGATGGCAAGACTATATTGGCTTGGCACTTACACGATTCACTTTGTACACATGGTATTTGGTTGATGGAAAGCATGACAGTATTTAGAGGCTTCATCCTACCCTAAATTACTAACTAATGCATAATTTAGTTAATTCCTCAGCAGCTGGATACAACCACATACAGATTAACTTCCAAAAGAGGGAGGCTTTTTGGTTCCTGGTTTTAGGTCAAGATGTTCTAATTCTGTGACACTTTGCAACCGCACTTGCAATTTGCTAGGAGCTCGGGGACATGAGTTTACATTAGTTGGAGACAACTAATCAGACTTTTAATTCAGCTTGTTGATGAGACAAACAGTACACCTAACTACTTGTATCATAAGGGTGCACATAGAAGGAGAGGTGGTGGAGTCAAACTCTTACCTGCTAGAAATTGATGGAGTTCTTTAGACTTCTCTTGGCTGTGTCAAGGAATGCCTTTGCATCAGACTGAGAGAAAACAGTGGGAAAGGATAGTTTAARAATTATGCCTTTACTTTGCCCCAGAGTTTGCTCTAGAAATTTATTCATAAGAATCTTTCAGCTTACCATTTCTAATCTGTATAGATTTTAGGTAATTTTTAAGACATTTAAGACAATAATTTATATCCATACTGATCTGCATGATCTGGTATTAAAATGAAGGTGAGCTCTTTAGAGCATTTGCTGCACATGCAGTTCTTAGGACACCACTTTAGACTGTCACTAGGACCACTTTCTAAAGCCTTCCTATAGCAGTGATATCTCAGCAAACAGCGTTTGAGATCTAGATCCAGAGTTTAAAAATCTAGCACATAGAAGGCAGTATAAATGCCTGTTGTTTTGAACTGAAGCTCAAGATCTCCCTATTCTGAATGTTATCCAATACTTTCTAAAGAGGCATTTTTAAAATCCTAGTCTAGACAACAGATCAGGCTGCAGGGATGTGGGAAGCGCTGGCTTCTGTCTGTCTGTTTGCTGAACTGATTGATGTGCTGTTTGCTTTTATGCTGAGAACTGTTTTGCTACTTTGTGCATTTCCTAAAAACCTTCTCCCTCCCGTGACCCTTCCAGGGAACTCTCACTGTGCACAACACGGCTGTTTCAGGGACCCTGAAATACTGTGTAAGGGTGAAGTTACTCCCAGAGGCTATCTGCCACATATGCACCAGCATTCTTATAAGAACTGGAGTGTCTTTCATCTGATTTGGGAGAGAACACCTATTTTATTTCCAAATTAAAACCACACTCTTTTGTGTATGGTATCCTCTCACTTCTGTGCCTGAAGACTACTTACATGACACATCAGGGGCTGTACATCTGATTGTAAACTCAAGGTATGGGTTTACAAGCATGTGATTCCAGGGTCGACTTGAAGATGTTTGCGTAGTACATGTTGCTCACTTGTTTCACGTATTTAATACACGTTTGGGAGGTAGTGGAAGTCTTTACTATCACACAGTAGTTCATATGTTAGACAGAGCTCCTGGTGACTAACACGTGTATGCAAGCCAATACACTATCYAATTCATGTAGGAAGCCTTATACATGTTAGTGAACATGGTGTAGCGAAATAGGTGTCCTGGTATGCCTTAATCTTTTTTTTTTCCAGAATGGTAATACTCATCATTATCTGAATCTCAAATTATATGTCTGTCTTTTTATCAGTAGATTTCTATTCGTTGCCTTTATGCCATTGCTGTCACAAAAATCATAATGTCTCTTAATATGTTCATGGTGGCTGTAGTCACCCGGACTGTGCTAGAGTGGTTGAAGACAAACAGTCATACAGTTGTGTGTTTATTTGGCTTCTCTTGCCACTGGCATGGGGCAGACTTGCTTAGTAGTGACCCTGTTGAACTTTCAAAGGTATTTTTCATGCTGGTGGTGTAAAATCTTTATTCATAGCTGGAGATGACCTTGAACATCTGTCTTAGTTCTTACAGCAACCCCTGTTGAGAGGCTACAGTGTGCATCTGACCTTGCTCTAAATATCTGTAATATGTATCCTGGAGTTGAGAGAAATGTMATTTTGACATTTCTTTATAATTTTTTTTCCCCTGTAAGGATAGCCTCACTGGAGCAAATGAAACCTTTCACACTTCTTCTAGAATGAAAGTTAAAAATAAATGCCTACAATCCACTGTGGGTTGAATCCTGATGCCAACAGTTAGAGAAAGTATTCTGCAAAATCAATGGAAATTTTACATCTGTTGGAAGATTAGCAGTCTCTTTCAAGCAGGTGAACATAGGGCAAAATAAGGAGGAATCTTTTTTAGATGATTTATATCTTCACTAAAGCACAGAGATAAAGCCTGAAAGTGAAATGGAAAATGAGATGCCCACAAGAAACATGGTTCTTGATAACACTAAAGTTAACCTTTAACATTAAATAACATGTATATGAAATATTATTAAGTTTAGCCATGCTCGTTGTCAGTAGCAAACCAATTGGGAGTATGGAAACCTCTGTCCTCCTGAGATTTCATGAATACTTTCAAAATCTGCTTATGACAAGGGCAGCTCTGCTGTTGGTGGTCACTGTTCTCACCCTCATGGTAGATCTAGCCCAAAGCTCTTAGAGATTAATTGCAGCAGGCTCCCAACCTTTGGGGAGTTTTTGGACAGACAGTTTTTTCTGCAGACATTTTTCTCTCTGTCTGTCCTAGCACACAGGCTGCATACACGCTGTGCACCAGGCATGTGGGTAGCCTGCCCAGAAACCACTCTATCCTTCATCCAGTGTCTCCAGCAAAGTCAGCCGCAGCCTGGATGGGTGCGTCTCTCAACTCTGCCAAGTTTCTTGTGTCCTTATTGAACAGTGAAGTATCATAGTTGAGGTAGGAGCTTAGCAGAAGTGAATGGATGGGTAGCTAGACTAGYTCCATGCTTTCGTTGTAGGAAAGACTCATTGTCTGTCTTTCTCAAAGATGGACCTCTCGTGGGAGAGTTAGAAAGTGCTATTTCATTTTCCGCTCTCTTCTGTCTCTTGAGAAAGCTGCTGATACGAGATSATACCTCAGTCCATACTGCCCTCCAAGCCAATGCCAGGGAGCCTCTTGCTTTGTTTTGCAGATAAGAAGTGGCAGCAGGAGTTATAGTGGTTTTGTTTGTCTCTGAGGTGGAAAGTGAATCTTTTCATTGTAGACTGTAGATTTCTTACAAAATCTGTTACCTCCAGAGGACTGTGGACTGCAGCATCGTCCCCTGATTAAGGCTTCTCATCACTATCGCTTAAGGATTTATTTGCCTAGCTCTTGAATAGCATTTCTCACAGGAAGCAGATGTCACTTGTACTTTATTGGTCTGCACTGGCTTCCAGTTCAGGTTTGGTTTTACTGGAAGGTGTTGCTTTGGACCTGGAATATTCTGGCTGCCTGGGAGATGTTACACTTAACAGGGAAATGTGAGCTAAAAGCTGTAGATGTAATTGGGAKGTGGAGGAGGCAAGGTGTTTACTGTACAGTTCCCACCCTGGCTTAGGCTGTCCAGAGCCAACCTTTTCACTCTCCGGAGTTATTTTTCCCCCTTGCTTTTTTTGTTGAACTTTTGTTGGACTGCGTTTTCTACACGGCTCTATTCCATGCAATTTAAAGCACTGGCAATGCTAGCTAATCCTGCTTTGAAAGCTGGTATTCTGAATGCTTTGTGAGTTTTGAATTGCGACGGCTGAGGCTTTTAAGAAAACAGAAATATTGTGTAGGTTGTGACATTTCCTTATAGTGTCCAATGAGCTATCTTTCTAAGCTCTGTAGGGCAAGTAGAATTATGCTTACTTTAAATGGTACAGGTTGATTTGTTTTGGACTGTTTTAGAACTTGCACCCTAGCATGATATTCAAGCCTGGAAGAGCCTATCTGGGACAGAAGTGAGCTAGAAAGCAGTCTGATGTTAAAAAGCAGCATTACAGCTGGAAGCAGGAGTAGCAGTGGGGTATAAAGAGAGATGCAACTGGACTTAGTTTTGTGCAGAGGAGGGGCCAGTACAAACAGTATAAAAGGAGCTGTAAACAAAAGGCCGAAATGAAGAAATATTTCATATTATCCATGGCATTTCATATAAAAAAAATTCTACGCAACAGATTGCAAAGGCAATGTCTCAATAATGTGCTAAGCCTGAGCTTTGATTCAATCTGTCAGAGAAGCAAGACCCAGAGCAGTTCCGCAGAGGCATAGGATACATGAGTATTAAATACAGAAGCAAGGTTGCAAGAAAGGACCTGTGCTAACCATGTGTTGAAGCATTGCGTTATCTTCCAGGGATGTATCCTTGATCCTGTCACCGGACTGGCTGAGATCTCCATGCCCTACTTTCCCATTTGCTGAATTGTCACCAAAGTTTGAACTTTGTCTTCTCTTAGCCTTTTACCCTGGGCTGAATGACAGCACTGCTTCAGAGAGCCCTTCTTTGGTATTTTCTCTTTCATTCTGCACCTGTGTCTCTTCTCACAGAGCTATTCCCTGAGCATCACAAGAAACATCAGTGAAGAATTCATTTCGTTTTGTCAAGTTTCTGGTCTGACCCTTAATTTTGAGCAGTCATTTCAGTCTACAATAAACTCTGTGTTCCTGCATGCCGCAGTGAAAGAATTACGAGCAGTCCTTAGCCATGTGCATTCAGGATGCTTTGGTGGCCCCATGGGACAGGTAGACTTCAGTGCCTGAAAACTTATTATAGAATGGGGGTACAGTCAGTACGTTATTTTCTGTATAATAGTGTATATGTGGGTCTGCCCGTATGTAAAAGCTTTTTACATGATTCACTGAGGCCATTAGGAGCGGAATGGCATACCATCATTTCAGGCAGAGCTCTTCAAAATGAACAGCTTTTTCCATCTTTCCCCAGGGACCCCCGAAAAGCATCCAGCATGTAGGTGGGAGGAGACTGTTCATAAGTCTTCCATCACAGCATCCAGGAACACAAAGCTTATTGTTGGGATGAGCCTGCAGCTCTGAGTGATAAATAAGGCAGGGCAGTTAGATGAAAAGGGCTGACTTCTCTTGCTAGGACAAAGGTGGACTGATTTTTAAAGTTTAACAACCTGGACCTTTCGTGAGCGTATGGAGCACATGTTGGTAGAGGGTCCAGCGCTAAACACAGTATTCTATAAGCACAGTGAAGTAATCAGGCAACAGAGCAGAATGAGAACAAAAATCTCTTTTGACTGACTTAATCCTAGACATATATTCTGTGCTTTCGTCTTTGCTGTGCTTTTTGCCTCTCTCTGATATTTGTTGATACACCAGGATATATCCAATCCAGGTTGCTTATTTTTTTCTTTTTTTTGCCACATTCATTCTCAGTCCTCTGGTTTTCAGTCCTCTGAAGAAAGCAGACCTTCTGGGTATGCATAGTTGGACTCAGAGGCTAACAAGAATGTGCTTTCTTAAGTGATTTTGGCTTATTTGGTTTCTGAGGTCATGGACATAGTGGAAGAACACCTGCTCCCATCTTGCTTCAGCACTTAATCCCTGTCCCAGACAAGCCTAGAAGGGCACGGCACAGGAGGTGAAGAATAATGTAAAAATTGCTCAATAACTTTTTTGAACATCCAGAAATGTTCATGGATAATGATTTTATTCTCCCTGTTTTTCTCATATCCACACCAAGAAATAAGGTAGAAAGACACTGTTTCTTCAACTATTACCTTCATTGCTTGAGAGGATGAAAAAATGTGAATAATCCAAGGTCTCTGCAAGCAATATAGGAGGTGTTGAAGGACAGTTGTACATGTTCCTTGTATGCCTGATGCAAGCAGAAATTTCTGGTGGCAAATACTGCTTTGGCTAAGGCTTTTCAAGACTTGTTACCAGTCTGTGTGGGTGTCGGCATGTCTACTTGACATTTTGCTTTATTTTTTTTCTAACTGAGCCTATTTTTCCTTCAGGGTGGCAGGACACAGTGCATCCAAGAAGTCTGCCCCATTCTCTCATGTCCCCAGCACCTCAGTCACATTCCTGCTGGAGAGTGTTGCCCCAAATGCTTAGGTGAGTGTTTTTTTTTCCTGGGCATTTTGTAATTAATATGATATGTTTCTGCATGGCATCTTTTATATCAGTATTTCATAAGACTGGTAAATTCTGGGAGGTGGAAGAGACAGTATTGCTCAGTGGAGTTTATAATCTACAGGTTTAAACAGGTACTCAGGTTCAGTGTGTAGGGTTGTGATGGGTGGTACTAAGCAAGCAGCTGCAGAAGAGCATTTGAGCATAGACCAGCTAACTTGCTTAGAGAGACRAATATAGAGGTGTTTCCCACCTTCATTACACGTTTTACAAAGGAGGTTGAGGCAGGAGGAAATGTTTTGGAATTTGCCACAAAAAAAAGGCCTCACCCTCTCATATTTTTATTCAAGTATGCATTTGCATTCTTGGTTTTGAGGAAATGCAGGTCAGAGGAAACTTCTGGACTGAAATTGCATTCTTAGAAGCTGTTGTCAGAAAGGCCAGAGACCCAGGAGTCTGCCTCATGGTTGCCTTCTTAAGGTGGAATCACAGTTTCAGCCCGGAATATTTTCAATAACGTCTTTCCAACAGATTTTAAAGTAGTAAGAGGCCTCTAAGAAGGGCTAGTTCTTCCAAGTCAGGCTTTTGAGAGTCCTTATTTTGCTCTTACCTTGTCCACAGATCCCACAGGTTAACATTCCTCAGCATGTGTCCCTCTGTTTCATAAACAAGGAGCACTTACATCCTACCAAGTAAATTAGCTTTAATTTGGTCTATGAGTTTATAACTAGGTTTGGAAAATTTTCAGAGCTGATAACTCCCAGTTCTTCAACAGAAACTTTTTGTCATTTTGACCATATCTTTACCACTATCCAAAGTCTGTTTCCAGGGCTAGGTTAGGGGTACAGAGAGGTCTGGCCTTGGAGGCAGCAAGCCATAGAGAGCTCCAGCTTCTCATAATAGTTAACATTTTTGACTGCCTGAAACAAACCTGAATTTATTTATTTATTTATTTATTTGCTAATTGAGAAATGCTACAGATAAATATCTGCCTCGAACATTTAACCGCGGCACCAGAGAGTAATACAGTAGAGAAATGAAATGGAGAGGAGAACAGTCCAAATGCTGAGCTTCTATTTTGGCTGAGGACATTTTTCCTTTCCTTCTGTAAACTCCCCTTGTCCTCTCCACCCTATGCTTTTCCCGACTGAACCTTCCTCTCCTTGATCTAGGCATTTAAAATCCAGCTTTAATTTTTGACTCTTCATGGGGATTTTTCTACAGATTCTTTTTTCCCTCTTAGAAAAGTCTGAAAATGAGTTCACTAATAATAATGATTTTCATTTTATGTGGTCTTCACTCTAAAGCATGTCATATACCTGTGAATAGATAATGTCTATTCACAGGGAAATGAAAGTTTTGGAGCAGAGGTAGAGCCAAGGGATGTGTAGCACACTGCATGGCAGTCAGGAAAGATAAATGTTTTCAGGGATGCTGAGGCATGAGTTTTAAAGTATCATGTGGAGGACCTCCCTGCAATTGAATTCCTGATACTCAGCGTATATAGCTTAGAAGAATGCAGTGGACTCTACTGGGGCTTGAATTATTAGTTTAACTAGTGGTTATGAGCCAGCAAAGCCAACCATTAAGCCAATATCTTCATGACCACATCTTTTAAAGTGGTAGCTCCTTTGTCAGTGTGTTTTTACCAACTATTTGAACTGGGTTGGCCACCCAGAATTGCACTGGGTGGTTTGCAAGGCATGGCAAGAGGGTGTGAGAGAGAACTAGACTTTTGTTCACTTGTTGACATAAGTTATGCGATTGAAGTCCTGGCCCCACATAGAGCAGAAGAAGTGTTGTTACAGGCAGGACTATGGCTAGGCTTTGCCCATAAGTGGTGTATGGATGTAGAGCAGTTCCTTTTAGGGCTACTGAGCATCCTCAACTGATTTCATATGTCAGTCCTGCAAGAGAAATTAAGCCTTTTTAGATAGACGCATTCAGTAGAAGGAAGGCTGGTTATGCAAGCTCAGATTAGTCCAAGGTAGCTAATTTGCAAGAGAGAGATGTTCAAAATGTGTCTAACTGAACAATAGAAATTATTTCTTAACTTTTGTTTAGTAGTTATTTTAACATTAGATTTGTAAAATCTCAAGGCTAATCCAATAGATTTTGCTGTGTGTTTATCCTTTTGTTCGCTTGTATCTCAGAGGAAAATGGAACCTTTTCCTTTTAAGCTGTCCTACATTTATCAAGAATTATTGAAGAGGGAAGGAATTACAATGTGCCAAGACATGGTGGTTTGAGAGCTAAAGTATTGGCCTAGTACTTAGTGAGTTCTTGTATGTACTTATAGTGGCCGTTCCCTACTTCAGAATTGATGCCTATTTAACATCAGACCTCAGAAATGATAAGCTAGGAGACTGGCAGCCACTCATAAAAGAATTTATTAGTTGTCTGTCACCAAAACTAAACAGGGGAAGTTATTCAAAACCAGGAAGATAAGTATAGTGATTTCATGTAAGTTTTTATAAAGAGCTCATGTTTATGTATCATAATGGTCACTTGTTTCAAATAACCTACTAGGAAAGAAGCTGAGGAATAAGAGAAGCTTGCAGAACCACGAAGTGTGTTGCAACTTGGATCTGAAAGTGCTTGCAGTATTGCAGGACTTCAGGAAGGATTTGATGTTGATGCTGTATAGTGCTCTAAACCTTGCCCTGTATAGTGCTCTAAACCTTGCCTCGCTCTCACAAAACCCAAAACTTTTACGGGTTATGGAAGCTAAATATCTTGTGTTGCCCTCATTCTGCTCATGAAAGATGCAGATGCCTATATTTCTTGCAACCTTGTGTGAACATTGTACACCAAGCTATCTTAATGAGACCTGACAACGCCTCTATGGTTTTTTTGCATCAGTGTCACTGAGTTGATTTAGTTTGGCTGCTGCGAACCCTTGAGGTAGATATGCTAAAACCAGTTAAGGCTGGTTTATTTGATAAGTTATTGCATTAAGTTAAAGACTGTTTAAACTAGTTTAAGTGTACCTACCCTAAGAGTTTGCAGTGCTTACTTTTTATTCCTTTAGCTGCACTGTGCACTTTATGTTGAGAAGGAGAAGAAAGACTTTTCCAATATAAACATGCCATAAATCATATTTATATTCCCTCCCATGGTAGAATTTGTACAGATGAATGTGTGCTAGAAGAACAGTGAACTGTTAAAAGTACTTATTTTTTTCACACCAAAATGGAAACACATAGCAAATGACACATTGCACATGAATTTGGTCTGGTGACAATAAGCCCTACTATTTTTGTTGACAATATGGCATCTTTTCAACCACATTCTGTTTCTATTACTGTTTATTTATATTCAGGACAGAGGAAAGTGTTTGACCTCCCATTTGGAAGCTGCCTCTTTCACAGCAACGTGTATGAYAATGGGTCCTCATTTATTTATGACAACTGCACAATGTGTACATGCAAGGTAAGTCCACAGTACTTTGGTATTGTGTGCTGCTGGTTGTCTGGTTTAGCAGTAATTTGTAGGGCTGTGGAACTGTACCCCTGATACTGTTGTTCTTTGGCATCTTGTGTGGTCCCCGAGAATCTGAAGAGCATTTGCAGTTGTGCCAGGAAGGTTTAAAAAGTTACTGACTGCCTCAGCTGAGACATGATGTCTGACTCTGTGTGATGCAAAATGAAGTTCCTCAGATTATGTGATCCTCTTTAAGTTTGCATTACAGTGAAAGAAGATTTTCTAAATGGTGAATTGCCACATCTCTGCTGAAGGGCAGTGATTTTTTTTAGTTCCTCTAACATGACTGTGACCACTTGCACTTTTGCACCTAGGCACAAAAAATGAAAGTGTCACCAAATCAGTAAGATTTTGCAGGCCAACAGAAGTACAAGCTGGGCTTCAGCTTCACAGACCATGAAAGATTCCCTTAATCTAGTAAATAATTTTTATTTTCTCTGAGCTGACCTATTCAAAGCAGTTGGGCTGTAGCTTGGGAGATGCAATGACTGAGCAAGCAGAAATGTTATGGTAAGGACACACAGGAGCACAAACATCTTGGTGATGATTTCATGATTTCCTTTTGTCCTTTTACCTAGGATTCAACAGTGATATGTAAGAAGAGGTGCTTACTTCCTGGTGAATGCARCAAAAACAAAGACCACTGCTGCAAGGAGTGTGTCTCATATATCTCTCCTGAGGAAGTGAAAGTGTGCAAGTTTGGCAATAAGATCTTCCAGGTAAAGTTTCAGGTGTGCCTCAAGAATAGATGCCATTGTAACAGCTGAAACAGCATGAGTTTACTGTAAATTAGTATTGTGGCTTGTTTTTTAGCAGAGTCCTCACCATCCTGGTTGATGATGGAACAACTCGGAGGCAAAGCTTTGCAAAATTTGCCATCTGCTATTTTTTTTTCTGAGTTTGTTTAAATTCTGCTGATACACAGCAGTTAAAGATTAGTTCCTCCTTGATGTGACATGTTGTCTCCCTCTCTGTACACAGAGATTCAAGCTGCTGTTTCATTACAGGTAATCCATTTTCAGTAAAAGTAATGCTCTGCTTTCCCAAACAAACACTGATATTCATGGAGAAGATATTCTGAGTGGTATGCTGAGCCAAAGAGTCTCTTCCATAGCTGAGCCAGCAGAAGATGTGTGAAGTTCGTCTTGGCTGAAACTTACTCATCTTGATTTACTACATTTCATGTGTTGTGGTTTAACCCCAGCTGGCAACTAAGCATCACCCAGTCACTTGCTCACTCTCCCCCGGTGGGATGAGGGAGAGAATCAGAAGAGTAAAAGTGAGAAAACTCGTGGGTTGAGATAAAGGCACTTTAATAGGTAAAGCAAAAGCCATCATGCAAGCAAAGCAAGACAAGGAATTCATTCACTACTTCCCATCGGCAGGCAGGTGTTCAGCCATCTCCAGGAAAGCAGGGCTCCATCATGTGTAATGGTTACTTGGGAAGACAAAACGCCATAACTCCAAATGTCCCCTCCTTCCCCCTTCTTCCCCCTGCTTTATATGCTGAGCATGACGCCATATGGTGTGGGATATCCCTTTGGTCAGYTGGGGTCAGCTSTCCCAGCTGTGTCCCCTCCCAGCTTCTTGTGCACCCCCAGCCTACTCGCTGGTRGGGTGGRGTGAGAAGCAGCAAAGGCCTTGGCTCTGTGTAAGCCCTGCTCAGCAGTAACTAAAACATCCCTGTGTTATCMACACTGTTTTCAGCACAAATCCAAAACATAGCCCCATACTAGCTAATTGTAATTGTCATAGGCGATTCCCTTCTGAGGGGAACAGAGGGCCCAATCTGCCGACCAGACCCATCCCACAGGGAAGTCTGCTGCCTCCCTGAGGCCYGGTTTAGAGACATTACTAGGAAACTCCCYGGTCTGGTACGGCCCTCGGACTATTACCCGCTGTTGGTTATGCAGGTTGGCAGTGATGAGGTTGCAGAGAGAAGTCCCAAAGCGATGAAAAGGGACTTCAGGGCACTGGGCTGATTGGTTGCAGGATCAGGAGCACAGGTAGTGTTCTCCTCAATCCCATCAGTGGCCGGGAAGAATACTGAAAGGAACAGGAAAACACACCTGATTAATATGTGGCTCAGAGGCTGGTGCCATTGGTGGAATTTTGGCTTTTTTGATCATGGGAAGGTTTACACGGCACCAGGCCTGCTGGCGACGGATGGAGTTCAGCTGTCTCAAAGGGGGAAAAGGATTCTCGCTCGTGAGTTGGTCGGTCTCACTGAGAGGGCTTTAAACTAGGTTCGACAGGGGAAAGGGATAAAACCAGGCTTGCTAGAGATGAGCCTAGGGGTGGCATGCCGATGTCGGGGGTGAGATCGATAGCCCAGCTCAAGTGCATCTACACCAATGCATGCAGCATAGGCAGCAAACAGGAGAAGCTGGAAGCCATTGTGCAGCAGGATAGCTATGACTTGTCGCCATCACAGAAACATGGTGGGATGAGTCCCATGACTGGAGTGCTGCGATGGATGGCTATARGCTCTTCAGAAGGGATAGGCAAGGAAGGAGAGGCGGAGGGGTGGCTCTGTATGTTAGGGAGTGTTTTGATTGTACWGAGTTCRACRACTGTGACGATCAGGTCAAGTGCTTATGGGTAAGGATGAGGGGGAAGGCCAACAAGGCAGATATCCTGCTGGGAGCCTGTTATAGACCACCCAACCAAGATGAAGAGGCAGACGAAGCATTCTACAAGCAGCTGGCAGAAGTCTCACAATCTCTAGCCCTTGTCCTCATGGGGGACTTCAACTTACCCGATGTGTGCTGGAAATACAACACAGCAGAGAGGAAACAGTCTAGGAGGTTCCTGGAGCGTGTGGAAGAGAGCTTCCTGACGCAGCTGGTAAGTGAGCCTACCAGGGGAGGTGCCTCGCTTGACCTGCTGTTTACCAACAGAGAAGGACTGGTGGGAGACGTGGTGGTCGGAGGCCATCTTGGGCTTAGTGACYATGACATGATAGAATTCTTGATTCTTGGTGAGGTAAGGAGGGGGGTCAGCAAAACCACTACCATGGACTTCTGGAGGGCAGACTTTGGCGTGTTCAGGACACTGGTTGGCAGAGTCCGTTGGGAGGCGGTGCTGAAGGGCAAAGGGGCCCAGCAAGGTTGGACGTTCTTCAAGGAGGAAGTCTTTAAGACTTCCTTAAAGGCGCAGGAGCAGGCTGTCCCCATGTGCCGTAAGAAGAGCTGGTAGGGAAGACRACCGGCCTGGCTGAACAGGGAGCTTTTGCTGGGACTCAGGGAAAAAAGGAGAGTCTACCACTGTTGGAAGAAGGGGCAGGCGACTCAAGAAGAGTACAGAGATCTCATTAGGTCATGCAGAGAGGAAATTAGAATGGCAAAAGCCCAGCTAGAATTCAATCTGGCCACTGTCGTAAGAGACAACAAAGAATGTTTTTCCAAATATATTAACGACAAAAAGAGAGCCAAGGAGAAKCTCCATCCTTTATTGGATGTGGGGGGAACATTGCCACCAAGGATGAGGAAAAGGCTGAGGTAGTTAATGCCTTCTTTGCCTCAGTCATAATAGTCAGACCGGTGATCCTCAGGGAATTCAGCCCCCTGAGCTGGAAGACAGGGAYGGAGAGCAGAATGCACCCCCCATAATCCAAGAGGAAGYGATTAATGACTTGCTATGCCACCTGGACACTCACAAGTCTATGGGGCCGGATGGGATCCACCCGAGAGTACTGAGGGAGCTGGCAGAGGAGYTTGCCAATCTGCATCATTTATCACCAGTCCTGGTTAACAGGGGAGGTCCCRGACGACTGGAGGCTTGCMAATGTGACACCCATCTAYGTAAGGAGGATCCAGGGAACTACAGGCCTGTCAGCCTGACCTCGGTGCCAGGGAAGATTATGGAGAGGTTCATCTCGAGGGCGCTCATGAGGCAGGTGCAGGACAACCAGGGGATCGGGCCCAGCCAGTATGGGTTCATGAAAGGCAGGTCCTGCTTGACCAACCTGATCTCCTTCTATGACCAGGTGACCTGCCTAGTGGATGAGGGGAAGGCTGTGGATGTGGTCTACCCGGACTTTAGTAAGGCCTTTGACACTGTCTCCCACAGCATTCTCCTGGAGAAGCTGACGGCTCATGGCTTAGACGGGTGTACTCTTCGCTGGGTAAAAAACTGGCTGGACGGCCGAGCCCAGAGAGTTGTGGTGAACAGAGTTAAATCCAGTTGGTGGCCAGTCACAAGCGGTGTTCCCCAGGGCTCAGTTTTGGGGCCMRTCTTGTTTAACATCTTTATCAATGATCTGGGCAAGGGGGTTGAGTGCACCCTTAGTAAGTTTGCAGAYGACACCAAGTTGGGTGGGAGTGTTGATCTGCCTGAGGGTAGGAAGGTTCTGCAGAGGGATCTGGTCAGGCTGGATCGATGGGCCGAGGCCAACTGTATGAGATTCAACAAGGCCAAGTGCTGGGTCCTGCACTTGGGTCACAACAACCCCAGAAAACACTACAGGCTTGGGGAAGAGTGGCTGGAAAGCTGCCCGGCGGAAAAGGACCTGGGGGTGCTGGTTGACAGCCGGCTGAACATGAGCCGGCAGTGTGCCCAGGTGGCCAAGAAGGCCAACAGCRTCCTGGCCTGTATCAGAAAYAGCGTGGCCAGCAGGAGTAGGGAGGTGATCGTGCYCCTGTACTAGGCACTGGTGAGTGCCTAGTACACTGTGTTCAGTTTTGGGCCCCTCACTACAAGAAGGACATTGAGGTGCTGGAGCGTGTCCAGAGAAGGGCAACGAAGCTGGTGAAGGKTCTGGAGAACAGGTCTTATGAGGASCAGCTGAGGGAGCTGGGGTTGTTTAGCCTGGAGAAAAGGAGGCTGAGGGGAGACCTTATTGCTCTCTACAACTACCTGAAAGGAGGTTGTAGCCAGGTGGGTGTTGGTCTCTTCTCCCAAGTAACAAGCGATAGGAYGAGAAGAAATGGCCTCAAGTTGCRCCAGGGKAGGTTTAGATTGGACATTAGGAAAAATTTCTTCACCGCAAGGGTTGTCAAGCATTGGAACAGGCTGCCCAGGGAAGTGGTGGAGTCACCACGATTGGAGGYGTTCAAAAAACATGTAGATGTGGCACTTTGGGACATGGTTTAGTGGGCATGGTGGTGTTGGGCTGACGGTTGGACTCGATGATGTTAGAGGCCTTTTCCAACCTTAATGGTTCTATGATTCTATACTATGAAGAAAATTAACTCTATTCCAGCCAAAACTAGCACACATGTCTCTGCTAAGGACAGCACCCCTGGCATCTTTATTGAGATAGCCATGTAATAACTGTTACCTACTGCACTCTCACCCAATGTTTTCAAATCACAAGGGATTCCCTGCAGAATACTTCTGCTATTGCTGAGACCTTGTTTGTTTTTCCAAGTGATGCGGCTTTTTTCACACTGTGTCAGAAAAAGATTCTGTCACCTCATGGGCCATCTGTGAATTAAGAGACCCTTGAATCAGATCAAATGTTAGATCCTTTGTGAATACGTGGTTTGCTCAGCCAGAATTGCTTCCCATTTATTCCATCTTTTGTGTACATAGCTGAAGTGTTTATTCTGGAAATTACATGTGAACCTACTGTACGCTGAGACTATACTCCATCTGATTGGCACTTTCACACTGGTGCTATTGTGCTTCAGGAACAAATGCCTGCTTCTTAGGCACCCAACTAAAATATTCTGCTTCTTGTGAAGATTTTATTATATTACTAAGTATCATATGGAGTAAGAAAAAATAACAAGACAGTACAGCCATTTCAGGCCTCGTGTGCAAAAAGGTAAATCCAGCATCACTCTGTTGAAGTTAATGGTCTAACACAGGTACAATGGGCGCAGCGAATATGTTTTTGTACTCCTGTGTTTTTGTACTCCTGCGCAAAAAACAGCTGTGAGACAAAAAATCAGGGTAGCTGCATGCAGTCAGCTGTGATATATTCTGGTACCTTAGCAGATGCTTGGAGAGCATCATTAGTGTCCCACAAGAACATGTGCTGCAACAGGAACACCAGGCAATTGTAACATGGCCTGGAAACAAAAGATAGGGGAGAGACAGCCTTTGACCAGGCATCCTGCGCTGAATAAGTCAGGCTCCTTGGCATTTCAGATTTAGTCTGTTTTTCTCCCTGGTCAGAACATCATGTTGAGGTGGGCACGTAATTGTTCACAGCTGTCTGGTTGGATTGCTTGTTCCTGTCAGGTCTATCCTCACCCTTCTTTCACAGCAGCCCCGTAAACAGAAAACATGCACATTTGGGCTCTAAGCGGGCTAGCACAAGACTGTAAGTGGGTGAGACAGAATGTTTTAGGAACCACACTTGGCAAATGTAACATTATGTAAAAAGGAGCCAGGGCAGTTACACAAGCAATCCTTCCCAAGTAAATGGGGATAAGACCATGAGGCATATTTTGCTCTGCACCTAATACTTTAAGAGCCATACATAGACTGTCTTACCTGCTTTGCATTTGAGAAGTTCAGCGCAGTATCTCTTCTAAACATTTTCAGCTGTTTAGCAGATCAAGTGCCTGTAAAAGTTCTGTAAGTAATCTAAATTAGAATTCATTATTCGACCATTCCTGCCCTAAGTCAAAATGATGCTGCATCTGGGAATAAATTCACTATATGCTGACATCTTAATCAAATACTTTCACGTGCAACAACTTAAAGATGTCACTCAACCCAATGAATCAGGTTTTTCTAATTATGTGAGCTTAAATGAAAATTTGTGGTAGGTGTGATCACATCTCAGACACATAGTGGAGAGAAAACAATGCAAATGATCAGGACACTGATGAAAAATGCAAATGTGATTTGGTTAGCCTTGGAAAAAAGAGTTTCTGACCTAGAGGGCCAAAGGGAAGAAAACCCTGCTGAATTTGATCTTTGTCTTTAATCTGACTGGCCATGGACAGACACTTCAAAATAATTTAGACTAAACAATGACACAATGCCAACAGGGAAAGTCATCCTTTCTTGTGCAATGATACATTGCTGAAATAGCTTCCTGTTGCCACCCCAGCTGATACTATATCATGTTCCCTCTTGCAGGATGGAGAGATGTGGTCCTCTGTGAACTGCACCATCTGTGCTTGTGTGAAAGGCAAGACAGAGTGTCGCAAGAAACAGTGCATTCCAGTCAGCAGCTGTCCTCATGTGAGTTTTTTAAAAGAACAGAGCTTTCTTCTCTTTTTTTCTCCACCATTATCTTTTTCAGTGTTTCTTGGAAGTGTGTGCATGGCAGCGGGGCATTCAGATTGGAAAGAAGGGATCCTCTGGCATACTAATTTAGGCTGACATTCCCCTAGTGTGCTACTGTTACCCTGAATATGGGCTTCCTGCTTCTGTCCTTGCTCTGAAGACTCTGTGCTCCTTTTCCCCCTCTCCCTTTARCTTTCTTTGTCCCAAGTATCTGCACTGGAACATCTCTTTCACATATATTTAATAGCTTTACAGAGTGGTGAGATGACTATGTTAATATTTTAAGAGCATGCATATTGTTAAGGCAAGCCACAGGATGTTGTTGTACTTGCATTTCTCAGTGCATATGAGGCTTAATACTTGGTTGAAAATGTAAATTAGACAAAGCAAAGCAAATTATTTCAGTCAAGCCATGCCGCTTTCTCTAAGATTGCAGCCTGAGTATTTTGTATTTGAAAGTCTGAAGTGAACCCAGAGAGTGGTGTAATTGTAACTTTACTTAATTGCTTCAAAAATTAGCATTACTTGAAACCTCAAGCTAAAGTMAGCCTTCGTTTCTTGGGAGTTCTGTCACTGACAAATTGTCTTGTTTTAATGGCTCAAGCTTTCAGAAGAGGGAGCTCTAAATAGCACCTCATGTAGGGGCAGATCTTTGAACAGAACTGCAGAAGAGAGAGCCAAGTCGTTAGCATTACACCTTCTCAGTGTTTCCTTCTCCATCCTGGAAGCCAATGGGGAAAATATGAGTCACAGACACCTAGGTGTAAAATTTTAAATGACAAACTCTAGTTTGTAAAATTTTATACGTGTGAACTTTTGACAGCCAGAAGTGGTGGTAGAATACAGAGCCTGTACCTTGGCACTCCCTGTTCTGCTGTGCCAGTGGGCTGCAAGAGTGATGCTTGCATCCTCAGAAGAGGAGACATCCTTTTCCTGTCACTCTGGCACTCACAGCAGAGGGCAGTTCTCCTGTTAATGGGCCTCACGTGAGATGTTGCATACATCTTAGGAAGTGTGAACAAATGGAGCCGCTCTTCTGGGAACCTGATGTGGCTCATGGCAATCAGGCGTGTTCRGGCCATTCACAGTATAAGCAGGAGGTGAGAACTTGGACCCTTCAGGTCTCTTCAAATTCTTTGTTGGCAGAGAACCTGGCACATGCTGCATCTCATTTATATTTTCCTTGTGCTGATGCATTTCAAGCGTTTAAGATACTTCTGAGATCAAATAACTAATATGGCTTAATATAGATCTTAAGTGAAATACACCACTTCAGCAGTACCCATATATAAATTTGAGCATTGAGATGATCAAKTGAAGTGGCTTCTAAAATGAAAATAGTGGTGGGTAAAAATTCACCATCCGCAGTCCTGCGACAGCATAACTGACTAATT
This sequence comes from Oceanodroma leucorhoa, assembly GCA_030449065.1. NCBI lineage: Eukaryota > Metazoa > Chordata > Aves > Procellariiformes > Oceanodroma > Oceanodroma leucorhoa. Next base: position 576,765 of record JASVER010000190.1, read on the forward strand.
TACGAGCTCATTCAGTGCTGCTGCTACACAATCTGCTCCAAGGTTAATGTGAAGTCCTAAACTACCCTAGACCTCTGAGCTGAATCCTCAGACAAGGTCCAGTTCCTTAGGGCTGAAAAGACCAGCTTTGTTACCCTGCAGCACCATTCCCTCCATTATCTAACCAGTCAGCCTGCTCCCTGCCTTAAAATGGAGTCTACAGCAAGCTGCACGCAATCCCACCCTCCTCCACAGGTACACATTACATTTCTGCTCTTCCAAGCTAAATTGGAAGGACAAGTAGGAGAARGAATGTAAACTCTAGAGTGAGATTTATTTTCCTATTCCAAGTGGGTACCAAGTAATTTTAAAACAAATAATGTATGCTAATGGATTTAAATCTTTTACTTTTCATGTGTGCTCCACTGTCTTTAATGAGATATTTTGTCACAAATCTATAAACATTAATTAAACACTCCACATTATTCAAGATAAAGGTATATTAGAGATTCTGATACTGAAAGTCTGGATAGATGCATAGAGTTATGCTGCTGTCTCTGAAAACTGTAGGGGTGTGAACTCCAGTTTTTTTCTCTCTTCACAGTATTTCTGGCAGTAAGCGGTCTCTACTGACTATTGAAGACTGCTGTGGAATAAAATGCTGTTTAATGTCCCTTAGGGTGTCAGGCCACATAAAGTTATCTCATTAAAACTGTGTTACGATGCACACAACTGAGTGTGAAAGGATTGAAGATTCACAAGGAACTTAAAATATTATTCCTTGACTTAAATGCTTTACCATGCAGTCTTAATACTCTTTGCATGATGTTGCGGGTTTTTTTGGTGATGGAATATTATTTAATTTATCAACATAGATTTTGGCCAATTATTTCTTGAAAGGATGGGTTTCAAGGTGGTAATTCTGCAGAAATTTCCAAGACAGTGCAACCATTTGTGTCATTCAATGTGTTGGTGGCAGGCTGGCATATTTTCGAAGACTGTTTCTGCCATTTTTTTCATTTTCTTCATAGGGCTAGGCACATTTTTTTGTTTCTTTTATTCTTTTCTTTTTGGAGCATTTAATCCTGTATCAGTAATTACAGGAAGTGTCTGTCTTAGCTTCTTTTCATCTGCAGTGGGGGCAATACATCTCGCAAATTCAATCCCTCCTGTCATATTTATAGTAAAATCAGTCCTCCTTGGGCTTCTAGTGAGCCTTGTGGCTTGTGGTTTCTGTTTCTTACTTTCTGACTGCTGACTCCACAYAGATATACCCTCTCTCAGTTACCTGGAGTGTCAGGTGCGATACATGCTGGCCCCCATCCAACAAAGCTATTAAGTATGTGTCCAGTCCTGCCGAAGTTAGTAGGCCCTCCATGTGTGCTTAAATTTAAACACATGCTTAAATACTTTATAGAAAGGGAGTAATCTCAACACTTGGCAAGACTGAGTTTCAGAGATCCTTTAGACCTTTTCTTACCTAATTTGCTATTCACTTGCCTTAGCCCTGCTCCAGCCTCTTTCTTGCCTTGTGCCATCTCCTTTCACATTACTCATCCTTATAATTTTCCACCTCGCCTCCTCTCCTTACACCTTTGCAATCCCCACTAACAATGTAAGCCTGTGGTAGTGGTCAGTGGTCATGGACATACCTCTTTTTGTACTGCTAGAGGAGCGCCTGGTGAATTTTACAGCATACAGCCTTTTCTGAGCTCCRAGGCTGTGCAAAAGTTAATAGAATTAAATTCAAGGCATGTGAAGACATTTGCAGAGTTCGATTCTGTGGGTAAATTTTGAACCCGTGAACTTCAAGTGAGTTGAAAATTTATTCAGAACACGTTCTCCCATCTCTAGCACAGACTGCATTTAATGTTATACACATCTGTTATTATTACAAACAAAAAGTTGCTGTTTTTACTCTAGTGCCAAATGAGGCACAAAAAAACAACAGCTGTTGCTATTGCACAACCAAACAACCCCCTTCCCCCCCGCAATTAGTCTTGCCTTAAAAAAATAGAAAATAAAAACCTCAGACATAAAATTGAAAACCTCATAAAAAAGAAGAAAAATCCTAGAAAATAAATAGACTCAAATGTGGTCTGCTTATAAATATTCATAGGGAAAAATGGGATCACATCACTTAGCCCACTCCTAAGGGAACCCTCAATGCTAACGAACTCTTGCAGCACATGTTAGCAATAATGGGTTTCCTTATTCTACAAGACAAAAACAGGATCTCGGGCCAACATGGTGGCTCAAGTAACCAGCCTCAGCAGGCTGCCTTGGAGATTCCAATTTCACTTGAATTCTTGCCACTTCCAGCTCAGCTGATGATTTCAACTCTTTTATTGAAATGGAGAGGTAAGGCTGTGCAGTGTAGTGTGTGGCATTCAGCTGCACGTCTTCTGTTCGTACAAATAAGTGTTGCCCAGCTCCCTATTTCTGTGCAGTTTTAACAGTTCCGGCTTTAAGGGGTTTTGTCCTAGCAGGTGCTTGGTAGGTGTCCCTATTTTATCCTGGTCCTCAGCTATTCTCTTTGCTCTGGGGCCTGGTGGTCACACAAACATCTAAGCATTGCCTACACTGCCAGTGAAATTCTGATCCAGCCCTTTTCTCAAGTCCAGATGTGCCTCAAGTCTGTTCACATGCACATTCAAAGACAAGCTTACACTGAATTTTTATGCCCTGCGGATGATGAACCCAAGYGCACTCATCACCAAGCTCTCATTCATGTCATCTGGGTACATCAAACACAAGCAGGTCAGAGTGCCCTCCACTCCAGTTTGCCAGCAGATACTTGGGCTTAATTTCTCCCCATGCACTGTCAAAGCTTGGCAGTGCTGTAGGCAGAACGCAAGGCAGACAGCAATAGGGCTTGCTGCCTGTGCCCACTTCCCCGCTCTCTGCATAGACCTGCCACCTATTTCTTGTCTTTTTTCATGAGCTTTTCTGCACTGTTGACTATGTTGAGTGGGCATAATAGCACAGCTCCGTTTGCTTGCTTTTGCTGGCTGCTCCTTGCTCACCTGCTTGGTGGGGAACAGGAGSAGTGGTCCCACAAAGGGGACTTTCTGTGTTCAACTACTGTTGGAGCAAAGGGTCAGTGCTGGGGAGCAGCACAGCTCCATATGCCTCTTCCTTCCCTTTATGGGAATGCGGGTGAGCTCCAATATCACCATAAGTTCTGTTATAACCCACGCCAGTTTTTACTTGGAAAAACACATCGTTCAGTCTGAAATTTTCCAGGCTTATCCTCTAGCTTGATGGTTAACTTTAGGGAATTTAAGTAAAATCAGATAGAACATCTTTTAATTTGATGAAGACTGAAAAGGACCGTGAATGTATGTACACAGAGGCATGCCTCCTGCTTCTAGCCAGCCTTGTATAAGACACAACCRTAAATAAAATTGACCTGGGCAGAGTGGTAAATAAAGACTCGAACCTTTTGTCCATATTACTATGACTAGACCAAATTGTTTGCTTTTAGAYGTTGCACATCCTTGAATGCATGCCCATTTACTTCACTGGGGAGACTGGTCCATGATTGATAATATGATTTGGTGAGAGATACCACAAGATTTAGCCATGAAAGAAATCTGGCCAAACTAGATCTCTACCAGTGCCTCTTTCCTTCCTTCATTTTTGTAGGAAAAATGAATTATTTGGGGGGAGTGTGGGGGTGGGTGTGGAGCAGATTGCCTCTGTATGGTGACTAAAAGGGTGTGCATAGGACAGGTATTGTATATATTTTGGGAGGTGGGGGAAAAGGTAGCGATCTTGTTAACCCAATGACTAGTCTGCTTTAGATATCCATGAATACATGAGTCCAAAATTCTCTCACACTCTCTCTGAAGAGAAGAGTGGTAACAGAGAACCCTTTTAGTATTTCATTTCTTATAAGACTGCCAGGAAGCTCTTTGAATAGTTCTGTCTGTTTTTAGCACCTGATATTTGAAGCTGTAACCAGGGCATTGAGTTCAAACACAACTTGAACTATTTTCAAAGGCTTATCCAGCCTTACAACATAACACAGTCATTGCTCCAAAAACTCTTTCATTAAATCAGCCTGTCTTTCTCCCAATTAGGGTAAAATCCTGAACAGAAAAGGATGCTGTCCTATTTGCACTGAAAGTAAGTTCTTTCTTCACATTCTTTAAATTTTTTTTTATTCTTTCAGAGAAAATAAATGTAGTAGAAGTATGTTTGCTTTTCTGCCTTCTTTTTAGAGGTGGCTAAAGGACAGGTGATTATTGCTGGCCACAGATTTTGCCTCCTATAAATCTGTAAATTTAAAATAAAATGCCTGGGTATTTTATTTTAATTTTACTTTATTTTTTCCAAATGACACTATTTTTGTCAAATCTGAGGTGCTGCTTTTTGAAGGATATAGTTGGCCTGTGAAATTTGTAGGTAATAAAATAAGCAAATGAATAGAGTTGTAACTTTTAGCAGTGGGTACCTTTTATATCTGTAATTAACAGCACAGCTMTGTGTATATATAATCCAACACCTTTGCAGATGATTTGTGAGAGTTAAAAAAAGGTATGCAGAAATCTGAGTCACAGTCTGGGGCAGCAGTGGAAAGTACAATAGAAAGCTATCCTTCTGTCTGTATGATGTTTAGCTCAACCATCACTTTTTTTATCCCTTTACTCTTCACTTCAGGAACGATCATCTTCTGATATCACTTGTGTTCTCCCCTAGTCAGCAAAGCACTTAMACAAATACTTCTTTTTAAGCTTGTCGTGTTTAAGTCAACAGGGAGACCTGTCTTCACGAAAGTTAACGGGATACAATTACATATTTCCTTCAGGACATGTTTAAGTATTTTACCAAATAGGGACAGATTGCTAAAATGGGGTTTTATGATTTATAGGAAGGCTTCTGAAAGAAGGAACAGGTTTTTAAGCAGAGCGTTTCCTACTCTTTTGTCTAAAATCAAATTGATTTTGCTGGTCAACTCAATTCTGGGTGCTCTTGGATTGCACAAATTCCATATGCTAAATACCTGTTTTTCCGCTCTGCAGTTCAATTATTTTGAAACATCTAACTTGTGATAAAATAAATCTAGTTTGCAAGTCTTCAGTATCAAAATGAATTTAAGTACAAGTGGCAACCTCAGAAACACTTGAAATAATACTGAGCAGAGAGAGAAATAAGAGAGGATTCAACTGACCAGCAGTGATTTTATGTTAGCTCAGTTTCAAGGGAGAAGAAATTTGCATAGACCTCTGCTCGAACATGACATGTCATTAGTGTCATGAATTCATCAATCTCTATCTTGCCTCTGTTCTTCTGTTTCAGTCTCATTTAACCYTTCTCATGTGTTCTTTTGTAACATGAGAGGGGGAGGAAAATAATGGGGCCAGCCATTSCCTCAAAGCACTGGAGACCTTCTACTGTAACGGGTTAAAAAGAAGACAGTACAGTGACTCCTTCAGAAATGCTGCCAGAGAATGATGACTTGTGATAATTGTTTCATGGGAGAAGGAGGCAAAAAATAGATTTCTTCAAAGTAAAAATAACTCATCTAGGAACCAGGTTACCTAAAAAGTCAAAACTTCTTGATGATGTAAGAGGGGAATGGTCATGACTATAAAACATGTGAAATTAAGGGCAGACCATTGTTGCTTGTCCTCCTGCCATGCAGCTCTGTAAAGAGCCTGGCTCCATCTTCCCAGTAATCTTCTTCTAGGCACTGGCAGACTGCTTTTGGGTTTCCCCGAAGCTTTCAGGATAAACCACCTTATTCCCTTAGCCTCTTCTTATGGGTCCTGTCTGCATTGCACTGGCTGTACGTGAGGCGGGGAGGCTCGTTGCACTGTCCCGCAGTGGCATGCTCCTCTGTTGCACATGAAACAGAGGGGTCCTTTTTTTGGAGAGRTGTCTCACTATGGACCCATTTAGTATTTGGAGAGGAGATGATGCTGAGCTGATTCTAAGCTTTTATGATTAAAGGCCRTTCCCAGGTTTTATCAGGTAATGTAATCGAAGAGCTTAAATACCCACTGTCATACAGCAGTGGTAGCCATTAGTGTTTTAACAGTTGCCATTTGCAAGGAACTAATTCCACCTTTGCGCCAGAAGTGCTGTAAATCTCATGACGACATAAGACAGGCAAAAGGCAAAATCATAAGGATTTCAGTGATGATCACTATCTCAGATAATAATTAGAAACTTTGCTCATTCAGCCAATTTCTGATGAGATAAGATGTACATGCACAGCCCTTTCCCTCACCCACCCACTCATGTTGATTCTCTTTCCACATATTAACACACCAGACATTTCTGGCGGTCCAGCAGATATTAATTTTCCAAAGTAAAAACAACATAGGAGGTACAAGAACATACTGTACACAGGAGAGCTTTGAGTACAGTTTAAATGCAGCCAATTTCTATGAAGTGGGTCAAAAACAGTCACGTTGTTAAAGGATACACTTTAAACTGAAAAAAAAAAAATAACCGAAGGATTATTTTTCAAAGCAGTTCGTTGCAGAGAGAAAAAGTACCTCGTCTCCTAAAGGGCTGGAGAGTCTCTTTTGTCTACTGTTGCCGAAGTTAACTATGGTTAGTTTTGGCATGTTGCTGTTTAAGCTCCATGGCTGGTGTACAGTTATCACTAATTAAACACAGTGGTCATACTAGTGGAAAATTCAACAGTTTAGTTTATCCTGCTGTAAAAATGTAATGAAATGTACTCTTTTGGGCTTGATTTAGAAAAATCACCACTGACGTCAATTCCATAAATTAGTAATCCTATGTTAGACCAAGGTCATTTTCATATTAAAAAAAGAAAACACTAAACCTGAGTTCAAATAACATTAACAGACTGCTCTCAACTCCAGACAAAGACGGGAATTTGCAGTGGAGGTTAAATCTTTGTTCTTGACAAAGAGGAATTGATAGTCCTTGCTGAAATTGCAGCATGCRGTATGAAAGCTTCCTACTGCAACCATGTAGATGTATTTTAATCATGATCAATAATCCTAACACAGTCTTACCTAGGTCATTGTGAGGCTTTACGGATGAAGTTTTTTCAAAGTGGACTGCAGTCATCTAGGTCTAGCAGTACACATGATTAATTTTGCAGTAAAGGCCTCTCTTGGGGCAGAAAATTTTGTTCATCACAAATCATTCTGCAGCTTTTTTTAATTGACAAAATGACCAGCGAAGCTAAACCAAATTCAAGGGCATTTGGACCCAGCCTTAGGAGTAAAAGGTTGGTACTTTCACCTGGTCCAGCATCCTTTTTATTTGTTTTTATAGAAATACTGAAAAAATTGATGACTCTTCAAAGCAAAAAGAAAAAAGAGGTGGGGGTATGTATTGTAGGTACCTGTGAGAGCAGGGAGTGAGACTAAAGGACCACATAGGCCACTGCTGGTCCTGTTTCTTGTGTTATTTCCTTGCCATGGAGAAATAYATCAGCAAAAAGACTGCAATTGTTTATTCATACTGGAATGCTGTTCATGATTTACCTCCTCAGCCGTTTCAGCGGTGATGGTCTACTGTATAAATATGTATTTGGACAAATTGGAATAGCTATTTTATTTATGAAATAGACCATAAAGACTCCTGTGGAGTTTTTGACACCACACCTTGTAATGTGTATTATATCAAGCTGCACTATGCAGCAGTTATGAGGAAAGTACTCTATGGCTATGCATTTTTTAAAGAAAAGCTAATGAAATTCTATTATGCGTGTTCTGTAGCTAGTTTTCAAAAGTTAATAATGTGTTCTGTTTGATTTAGGGCTTAATTCAGCATATGGGCTAATTGCATTCAAAGTTTCATTTTATTTTCAAAAAGCTGAGATATTTTTGAATTATAGATGTGCAACCAGAACACCCTTAACTGGTAAACTTGTATTTTTTCCTCCCTCTCCTTACTTAGAAAGTGTCCAGACCAATTTTAGTTATAATTTAAAGTATATTTTTCTTGGCCACTCTTAACTAGCTACAAGCCCAGAAGAGTGTGACCAGACATCTGGACATCTTGGACTTCAATTGACTGCTCTGATCTCCTGAAAAAATAAAACAAGCTATTCCATGAGCACCAGAGCTAACAGAGCCTGGTTTCCTATGGATTTGTGTCCCATTTCCTTTATATCCCAACAAATAATAAACCCAGCTAGAGACAATATATCCTGTGGCTGCTCTGGAGCTACAAGTGTGCTAATTGCCCAGCCAATATGCTCATGCTCTCTGGCTGGTCAGGATGTGTGTGCTGACTGTCTGTCTGGCCTGCACCAAGCAGTATATATATCTCGCCTTTCTAGAAAGGCTAAATACTGTCTAGTGGGGTGGGGTCATTGGGTGGAAGGCAGAAAGGTACTTTTTGGCAACCACTTATTTCAATAAGTGGTTCTTACCTTTACTCAGCATACTGCTTAGAAATGAGTTGTCTTTCAGACTTTTATCCCTCTRTATTGGCCAAAACAGGTTGTGATTTCATAAACCTGTTTTTTTTTTCCTTATGGGAGTACGCTAAAACTCAGGGAATGCTAAAATGTTCTTTTCCTTGCTGTTGCTTTTTCAGCTTCCTTTTTTTGCACAGATAAATGTGTTTTCAAAAACGGTGCTCCTTGTCCACAGTTACCTTCCCCGTTACCTTTTCTAATGAAAGTCACTATTTCATTTGAATTGGGCGCATGATTTATAAATGCAAGGAAAGCATGCCAAGACTTCTATAGTATTCACTTTAGCACCTAAGTACTATTATTATTAGTTTRCAAGTAAGCTGTAGAGCCTTAGGTGGGAGCTGAGCAAACTGCATGAATCACACATGTAGTTTAAGATTGTCAAATGTAAAAGCATGAAATCCATATTTAGTTGCTTAAAAAACAAATGTGAAAACTGCTGAGCTCCCAGCAGCTTTTATGAAAGCCAGAAGTTTTGAATACTGATTTGGGAGCCTAAATGCAGGATTTCCAAAAGAGGTTTAGAGGTGTTTGCAGCCAGCTCCCAATAATGTTTAATCAGAGTTGAGTGCCTAAGGCGCTTTGAAAATCACAGCCTCTTGAACATAGCTCTGGGGCCCTTCTTTGAAAAATCTGTGTTTTTCAGCGACAGAGAGGGAATGGGTATATTTGCCTTCATATGCACATGTAGATGAGCAAAAGAAGACATCAAAGATCATGAATGCCAGGTTCAAAACAAGCAAGAGGCAGTGGTTCTTCATGCACTTTGCCCAAGGATGTTGTGGATGCTAAAAACATTTTTGGGTTCAAGGGGAGACTGGACAAATTCACAGAAAAGAAGTCTATCAAAGGTTACTAAGCAAAGAGAAACCATGTCTAGCTCAGAAAGTCCCTAAGCTGAAAATACTTGGAGGCTGGTGGAGTCTTAGGGGGAAGTATTGTATATAATTGCCCTTTTCTAACTCTACCCTAGACAGCTGATAGAGACAAGGAGTATCCACAATAAGCTGGGAACAATTTACTGTAGGAAAAAAAGGGAAAGATCTTCACTCATGACCCTATGCTGTGTTAGCACAAGCTAGCAAAATTCATAGTCCAGCGTTGGGGAACGTAGCTTTGGTGATGCAACACCCCTCCATCCGTTATGTCCCAAAGGAGGAGCAAGTCACACACGATCCTAACTAGAGAACTGGTGCTTCCAATAGATTTCAAAACCAGCCAAGCAGAAAGACTGGTTTGTTTCAGAAGGGGGAAATAAAAAAAAGGAAAAAAAAAAGAAGCAAACCATAAAACATGATGGGAGTGAAACTCTCCCAAAAGGAAGTAAACAACAACCCAAAACCTAAAAATGGCAGGATCTCTTTTCATGTTGCCTGTCTTTTGCAGTCTTGTTACACCCGGTATTTAAGGTTTATTTCTAGGCCAGCCAGTTCTTCTTACTGGCAGTGTCTGAGTTATCGTGCACACTCTTGCAGGGTGTGGATTTTTTTTTTTAAAACTCACAATTTTAGCAAACCTTTCAAGAATGTTTGACACAGTGATATCAGAGAATCAATTATTCAGGCTGGTTTGAGGTAGATTTTCCCTCCCCCATTTCCTTGGTTATTAAAGAAAACAGCAAAATTTGGATCAGACWTTCAGCTATCCAGTCCAAAATACATTCTTTTTTATTTTAACTGCACTGCATCAAGTTGACATATGACGTGACACGATGTAACATAACATAAAACAACATTACTCTGCATAACACATTAGAAATTAAAAATAAATATTTCCTTTGGATCCCMTTGGTACTATCAATTTTACTTGCACATCTCTAAATTATGTTTGTTCCTCTCATGTCTTGCTTCTTACCCACTTGCTTAGGTGAAGAACCAGCCTCCCCCTCCTGATATGTTAGTTAATAACATGTATAACATATCCATGTTCTTGGCCTCTAGAAATGCAGACAAAAACCGGTTCTCTCCTCTGAAATCTTCACTGATGTTTGGGCTGATTTTTTTGGTGATAGTTTCCTTGTTTTCATAAAAATTGTCATTACGTTTAAAGAAAAATCAAAGCCTGAAAAAAAGAAATAGAACCTGAGCAGGTAATAAAATGTATCTTAATATTCATGATGCAGATAATTATATGAGTACATAAGGAAATCAGAAACATGTTAGTATGATTTAGTAACGGTACAGTCAGTTGGTCTCCATATAAAATCTACTGATTTTTTTCCCATTGGTAAAAATTACGTTGGTGATTAGAAATTATATGGTTCCTGCCAATTTATGGAGAATCAAYTAATCTTTTTATGGACTTTGGAAAACAGTTATTGATATCATCATCGGTATCAATGAGGAAAATGAGACTCACAGAAGTGCTCGTTTTTAAAAGCACTCTCTTATCTAAGTGTCTTGGATTCCAGGCTCTGCTTAAAGTCCGTCGGGCCTGGTTTACAGAGGTGTTGATCAAATGTAGTTCATTTTGACTTCTAATGGAGCTGTCAACACGATGTCCTTGAGAACTTTTGGTCCCTAGTTGCCAGACATAGTAAAGAGACATAATAATGATGCCAAGACTAGTTACTGGTTTAGCTAAAGAAGCATGCATGTGGCAAGTTAGGRGTAAAGTACAAATCTCCCAGGTACCAGCTCTGTAATGGCACTGCACCATGGGGTGAGGGAGGCTGAGGTTAGACTTTAGGAAGACCTTGCTCGCAGTAAGGACAGCTGAGCACTGCAACAGGTTGCCGGAGGCGGTTGTGGAGTTGCTGTTACTATTGCTTTTTAAGAGCAGGTTAGACAAACGTCTGTCACGAATAACATAGGTACAGGTGATTCTGCATTACAGCCAGAGAAGGAAAAGGCTCCTGGGGTCCCCTTCAGCCCCATTTTCTGTGTCTCCATGTAGGTATCCTTGGATGCTCTTTAACTGCAGCTAGAAAAACGCCAGAAACATTATAGCTGCTTCAGCATAGCGCTCTACCTAGGTTGAAAAACCCTGCTGAGAAAGGTGTATTGTGTAGTCAGAGCTGCACTGCACTCCACCGAAGGAATTCCCTGCCTCTTCTCCATAACATCCATGTCTCCTTTTTTGTAGGTTTGAATTTGTCTTTTTTTAGCTGCCTTTTCAAGCAAGCCATTGTTAGTTGGATATTTTTTTTTTCCAGTGAATAAATTGTATTCCTTGTTACTCTCCCCTCCTTTGTTGGGCTTTTTGTTTTGTTTTTTTTTTTTNTTTTTTTTTTTTGGTTTTTTTTTTGATTGATGCTGTTCACAGCTCTCTGATTACTGAGTCAAATTTTGTTACTGCACCAAGCCCTCTCCCTAAAACAGGCATCATCTTTCAAAAGCAGCCTCAGCCCACGGGTATCCAGCTGGCAGTAGCAGTGTGCATTTCTCTGCCTTGAGACTCCTTCTTCCAGGAACAGCAGCAATGAGATGTGGTTAGGATCTATTGTTATACCAGAAGGCTGYAATGCAAATAAATTTGCTGCTTTCTTTGATTGTGAGGCAATTCAGTCAATTGCTGGGTAACTGCAGGGTAACTCAGCATCATTGACATGAGTGTGGAAACGTTCTGCCTTTGAGCTGCGGCTTCTCCGACCAGCGCATGGCTGCAAACATCAATAAGAAATCTCCCTCCATTTGTAATGATGCAAATGGTTGGTAGAGATATCATGCCTTTAGACAGTCATTGCATCATGTTAGTCACGTACTACTGACTTTTAGTTGGTAGCATAATAACAATAACTACTACAAGTCAGTTGTGTATAAACAACATCTGTGATAGCTTGTAACACTGAATAAAGATGCTGGTTCTACAGATAATTTGGGACATAAATATAAATAATACTAATAGAATAATAATAAAAAATAAAATAAAATATAATACATATTAAATATAAGTAATAATAAATAATAGAATAATATAAATAAGCATAAATATACCCAGTTTATAAATGTACAATATTTATAAGTGTGTCTATGTAAAATACGGACAGAACCAGGTCCTGCTAAAGTGGTCTGATGGCTTTTAATTTAAGGGGATCACCTCTGCCTAACTGGGGACATTAAGATTAACCTCAAAAATATACATGTGATGTTTTGAATTTTGCTTCTGTTAGTGGATTAGGCTTTGCTCCCATAACACAACTAAAGGGTGGGAGTTCATCTCAGGGGAATTTAACTGTCTGAGAGGAATGCCTGTAGTCTTAGATACTTGTTTGTGCTCCCAGAGCTGGCAGCAGAGAGGCAGGCTCCTCCAGAGAGTAATTCCCCATGTATTAAAAGAGATGTCTAAAACTGGTGAGATGAAAGACTTTCTAGTCATGTCTGTTTCTCTCTGTCAGTGAGAGGGCGACTGGATGAGTTGCTTAGACTAGACATTTCATGTTTGGAAAGCTGAAGCTAGGTGGAAAGGTTCCCATCACACATCTCTAGAGGCATGTGGGCTCTGCAAGCCCAGGGTTCTGCCTGCTCTGATATCATGAGTGGGRCTTGTATTTTCTGGAAATGAAATAATATGAAAAATTTCACAGGCATTGTAATAACCTTAACTGTTCAGGTGGTACATTATGTTTAAGGGACAAACATATGGGTTGGAAGATGTGTCTTTGGTTCCTAGCTACAGGTCAGCCTTTCCTATGCTGCCCCAAGGATCAATTGGCCTTTGGTTCCCACCCACTTTGGGAAAGACTTCTACTAAAACCATAAAGCTTCTGTTTTTCAAAAATATATATTCCTAGTGGCCATCAGCCAAATCTGCCCTTTAGGGCAGATAGATTAGGTGAGAGCGGCGTCCTCTAAGTTCTTATCAACTGCTTTTTTCAGACTTTGATTGATCCTGATATGGCGCTTTTGTTTCTCACTCACCTGCAGAGCCTGGAGTTTGCACTGTATTTGGAGACCCTCACTACAACACTTTTGATGGACGGACATTTAACTTTCAGGGAACATGTCAGTACGTTTTGACGAAAGACTGCTCCTCCTCTGCCTCGCCCTTTCAGGTGCTGGTAAAAAACGATGCCCGACGGACCCGTTCTTTCTCCTGGACAAAGTCAGTGGACCTTGTGTTGGGCAGAAGCACTATCAGCCTCCAGCAGCACCTCACAGTGAAGTGGAATGGGACCCGCATCTCATTACCTTGCGAGACACAGCAATTTCAGATCGATTTGGATGGTTATTTGCTGAAAGTGACAACCAAAGCAGGTAGGGCAAGTGTGCGTGTGTGTATGTCTTCTCCCTGAAGAACTTCTCAAGTGCAACATGAACAGCAGTCAGTAAAAAAGTGTGATAGCGGTAATAAATGTAGTTATAACTCTTTAGAGACCTGAGGAACCCAAAGTGCTTTCAAAATCCCTGCAGCCCACAAGCAGACAGGGATCCCAGCTATGAGTTTGAAGTCTTTGCAGAACGTTTACTAAGCTGTGTTTCATTCTGCAGCTGACAATTAACTGCCTGCATAGACGAATGTGCCATGAATTTAACTTCCAGTAACTTAACGAGTGGCTTATGCAGGGTCATCGTTTGATACTTCAGATAAGAACAAATAGGAGATCAGTTCTTAAACATAACATTCAGTTTTTTTCCCAGTTGCACCAACACACCTTACAGTCTAAGTCAGCAATTATATAAAATCAGGGTTACTAATGGCTGGAATAAGTTTAAGTTGTCAAATTATGGAAATATTTCACTGGGGCTACCCAGMAAAATGGAGGTCCTGGTTTGAAAACCAAGGCGTAATTTGCTGTTCAGTGCCATCCTGTTGGGCTTGCTTTGTGCTCAAGTAAGAGTTTGTCTGTGAGGAACAGAGAAATCACAGCACCAGAAGCAAAAGGAAATCAGAAACTTCARAGAATCTGGTACCTTATTTGTAGAAACAGGGAAGGGAGATAGCAGGCTCTCAGGTCTTTTGAGTCTTAGAAAATACATTAATTGTCAAAATGCTAARCCAGAGGACTTACATTTGTTTTGATAAACTGTTCTGAAACTATAGTATCCTTGCATAGATAAATACTGAGGGGAAGTTTAAAACTTTCTCATTAGCATGTGTTAGGTACTACTGTAGTCCTGAGAGATTTCACTTACACAGTGAAGTACTGTTTCAGTGAGAATACTATTTACTGTTAATTCAGTTAAATGCCATGTGAAAGCAGTGAAACCAATCTTTCTTATGGAGTGATATGGTCACAGGCATGACACATAGTCATACTCATTATCTAGCATCATTTTTTTTCAAGGGGGACACTAGYACCCACTGTTGAGCTGAGAATTTAGACACCTGTTCATATAGCCCCTGGAAATGTAAGTCTGCATAATGTGGATCCCAGCTCTGGGCTCATTCCTCAAAGTGGCAATGCAGATTTTTGTGGCTGTCTGTAAAATGCACACAAGTTGACCATTATTCACAACTACTAATTAAAAGCATCTTGAGGGTTTCTCTTTGCAGCCAGCTGAACGCTATGAATTCTGGCGATGTGGATTTCATTAGACAACCACAGGCCAAGGAAAGGTTTTCAATCGAAGATGAATGACAGCTAATCCTGCTGCTATTCCATTTGTCTCTGGTGCAAGCCTAATAAATGACTACACACATCCTTGTCCATGTGTTGGCAGAGGGAGTGCAAACATGGCATATGACAACATACCAAACAGTGTGTAATCACTGCAAATTATAGCCTAAATAATTCCTCCCCTTAACGGAGCAGGATCAGGTTTCTCTCGCTGAACACAGCGTGATGGGCCAAGTCCTCCTTTCCTCAGCACGTAAGGCCTGGAAAGCAGCAGAACGGCATGGCTCCATTTTGCTGGGAGAGGACAAGCAGCAGAAAGGCTGTAGAGAGGAGGAATGTGCTGAGTAGAACTGGTTTAAAGACAAACCTTTTGTTCCACAGGAAATTCGGAGTGTCGGCGGAAAAAAATTGGAGAATTTTCTCTGTTTCAGAATGAAACATGGATTTTTAAAAAAATATATACTTTCCCAGTGTAGGGTGAAAAAAGAGGGGGAGGGATAAGTAATGAGAAATAAGCAAAACCACTGCACTAGAAGAAAAATTCAAAGTAAAATTGGGCTGGGAAATGCAGGGTCTGGTGCTTATGGCTCAGCCAGCATTCCCACGGCTTTTGGTTTTCCTTTCTGGGAGCTGAGCCCTGAATAAAACAGGGGAGTCCAAAGCTTCAGGAAGCCTTGTGGTCCCTGGCTACAGGGCAATCTGCATGGCAGGGCTGTCCTGGAGTTGCATACCCTGAGAGTCCAGGCTTCCAGGCAGCCCACCAGGCGAGCTGGCAGAAAACCAGCTTGGAGTCTTGCCTGTGCTGTGTTGGAAGTTCATTGAATCCGATATGTCTCCCTGAAGCATTTCAGTTCTGATGAATTGGCATTTTCCAGTGAAAACCTGTTTTGTTGCTAAATTCCTCACCAGCTGTAGCCCTGGATGCCATGCAGCAGCAATTCTAGCACCCTGCACTTGCAGGTACTTCCTCATGGGTGTGGCCAGGATGGTGTTGAGTCCTTGTCTAAAATTTGTGTGTTAAAAAGACGAGAGAGCAGAAGGTCACAGGGCTGGTGTCACTTATCTGTCCCTCTAGTGCAGGAGCATTTGTTGTTGTTGTTTCTGTGCTGATCTTTTGCACGAAGACGCTTTGCTGAGGTTTTCTGTACCACTTGGGCATTAAATCTTTAGGGAAGAGTGGTCTGCCAGTTCTCGAGGATGCCTTTACCATGAAAAATCATGCAGAACAATTGATGGGAGTTCCCAGCATGGGGAGCTCAGTGTGTGATGTGCATAAATCCAGAAGGATTTTTTTAAATGCAGTAGAACACATAGTGTGCCAAGTTAAGAAATCAAGTAACAAGTTGATTAAGCATCCTTCAAAGAAAGGGGAAAATTGGAAAACCCTAAGAAGTAATTCAGAGAATATTCCTTCTCTGCACATCCCCAGATGGGACAGATGCTGCATCCTTTGGCTTCACATCTCATGGATTCTGATCCTTGTCCAAGTGAATGGGAAACTCATCCATTTTGGGGGGGGGGGAAGGAAAGGGGGGTATAGGCACCAAGAAACTCTTCCAAACAATTTCTCAAACAACTCCTCTGCCAAGGAGACCGTTTCAGACATCGCTCCGTAGCATAATCCCGTCTGTCACAGCTCTTGTTGTTTTACAGAAACCAACTGAATTTTCTGCTTGCGAAAAAACAAAAAGGCACACACTGCAYAGTGCCATCATGCTCCAACAAAATTATCATGCGTGTAGGAGTAAATATCCTTCCTCGTTACCCCAAAAGGGAATAAGCTCAGTTATGGACAGAAACCTTTAGGCTGTTCATCAAAGCTAGACATCACCCTTTCATCTGAGCAATTACAGCACAATATAGTGTAATTAAACAATACCCAGGTAGAGGAAAGTACATCTTTTTGTGGTAGTTAAACTGTGAGTCTCTTGAATCAAATCCAGTAATCAAAGCAGGACTCTCTAGATTTAAAAATGTGCATTTTTATATGCTGAGGTGAAAAGTCATAATTTTGTCTGCATACCTAGAGTTCACAGAGCAACAAGTAACAAGTAGATTAACTTAACTCTTACAAAGGACACACAAATATTCAGGATAGAATTTTAGAGTTAACCTTTCGTAATGAACATGAGTGGTTTCACTGAAAGTCAGTAAGTCTTGGCTTGAGAAAAAAAGTTGTAAAAGGAAAATTAAGATAGAATCATTAGCCAGTCTTTTGTGACTCTGCTTAAAGTCAGCAGCTTCTGAGGGAGCTCGTTTGGGAAAGAAGTTGAACACCGCCTTAAAAACTGGAGTTATTTTCTGAAGAGAACTGTCTGAGAATTTGGATCTTGATGCTTCAAGCTTTGAGAAAGTTTATATGATTCTCAAGTCTGAAGAAATCTTAGTTTATAAGTTAATGGCAAGGTTTTTCTAAATGCCAGCACGGCAGTATTAATCTGGTGTCTGCAAATCAAGCTGTGTTTTGTTTTGTTCAGCGTTGTCAGAAGCAAAGACAGCTGGAATTTGAATTTGTACAGCAATGATAATGTATGAAGCAGCTTAAAAGGCAGCTTTCCCCCTTGCCACTGTGCTGGCCTCGTTAACAATTGTAGTCTTGCACAGTTTCTCTGGGTGTAAAGTGCCTTTGGAGGAGGACATAGTGGCCCTATCCGTGCTGGATTTATTAGATAATTTGAAACTGCTTTCAGGCATAGTCAGCTCAGGACATAATTGTGCTATCATTGCTAACCTATAGTGATAAGAAAACATGATGCAATAGACTGTAGTGACCAGTGATGCAGAATTATCTGCAGAACCTTGCTGGGTAAATCGTTCCCCAAACTCTTGGTGACACGGTGTAAACCGCACAAGCGCCAGGGCAGTATGTACCGATGGCAAAGCACCCCTTCTATAGCCATAATTGCTGTTTGAGCCTCACCCTGTTTCTCTGCAGCCGGGTAGGAATTGTCATAGGAGACAATGGGATGTGTTGCTAAAGGAAGGGTTCCAGCTTTGAACTGAGTCACTGGTATGTTAATTACTTACATGAGGATAAGGCAGGATTTGGATCACACAGTGACAAGCACTGATTTACAAGAGGAAAGGGTGGTGCTAAGCCAGCCCACACAGCAAATGTAGAAAGCTGGAGCTAAGCCCTGGTCCTGCACCACAGAGTGATGCTGTTTGGCATTCTTGGCCAGGCAGGGAGAAGAGGGTAAAATCTGGATTATCCTGTTTAAAAGCAGATTCCTGTGTTTATCCTTAACTAACCGCTGCACACAGGTACTTTATGGGAATAAATTAACATCAACAAAATTATTTGTGATCTTCAGATGCAGGGTTAGTGCAGAGTTGTGAAGTAAGTAGCATTCATCAGACATTGGAAATAATTAAAAGAAAGGCCATTTTTGGATAGAAGTTAAGTAGCAGTGATTCTTCGTTTTTTCCCGTATGATACCAAAATTGCTTTCTCTTATGCAATACATATTTACTCCTCAAAGTAATTTGGAATTAATTTCATTTACAATCACCTGGGTAAAAACTAGAAGTTTAGTCTCCACCTGATCTCTGGGCCCTCTAGAGTATCACTGGAAACAGAAAGGCATTCAGAAGGTAGTTTATTCCCTCTGCATTAGACACCTATGTTGTGACCCAGAGCTGCCTATTTCTCTCCACCAAAGAGAGGGCCCAGACAGCTGACTTAAGCTAGACACACAACTTTTAGATAGGTACAGACAGATAAAATGGATTTCACCCACAGAAAGCAATTTTGATTTTGATGTACTATAAGTGCAAAACCTTACTGTAAAACAGATCATAGCAGAGCACTTACATCCCAACCACTAGATGAAGGTTAGATGTTTACCATCATTCCTCAGTGTTGCTGACTTACAAAGACAACTTCAAAAGGTTGGTAATCAACACCTTTTGAACCAACAGTTTGAATCCAATTCAGAATGCCTTCTTACAACAGTTTTACCCATCTGACATATCTTTGTGGTCATCTTTCTCACTATCTTTACCCACACAAAATTAGGTACTTGTATTGGAACAGTTGTATTCACCCAAATGAGTGATCAGTGTCAGCTTTGCAGGCAAGAAAAGGATGTTTTCCATAAGTTGGTCACTGGTGGAGTCTCATGGGGCATGGACACCTTTGTATGTCCATGACCTGTGCAATGGGTGACAATCGCTGAAATTCTGGGCTCCCTGCGAAATCAGCTAGAAATTTGCCCTAGCAGATTCAATTTGCAGAATTTTGCAAAAGCCCTCTTTCGATATTGAGAGTAGTTCTGCCTTGGCTCCAGATTTTTTAGGATAACCCCATTCATTAGCAAGGAGGAACAAAAATAAACAGAGAGAGGCATGAGTGTATTGTAATTGACTGTGATTTAAGAAACAGTACACTTGCCAGAGGCACTTACTGGGATGTATAYAGAACAACGTTATCAGAACGAAGCCAATGGCTTTGTTTAGGTTCCCATAMACACTGTTTCACAAACATAATGCACAGTTTGTTATCTTCAATTTCTTCTTCTTCTTCTCTTCTTTTTGTGTGCATGTTTTTGTCTCATCTCTTTACTAGGCTTGGAAATTTCATGGGATGGAGACAGTTTTGTGGAAGTCATGGCTGCGCCGCATCTGAAAGGCAAACTCTGTGGTCTGTGTGGCAATTACAACGGGCACAAGCGAGATGACCTGATTGGGGGGGACGGGAATTTTAAGTTTGACGTGGACGACTTTGCTGAATCCTGGCGCGTGGAGTCCAATGAGTTCTGTAGCCGCCCGCAGAGAAAACCGGTGCCTGAGCTCTGTCATGGGACGGTCAGGGTGAAACTCCGAGCTCACCGGGAATGCCATAAACTCAAAGCGTGGGAGTTTCAGAGCTGTCATTCAACGGTGGATTATACCACATTTTACCGGTAAGTGTGGCTTGCTGCAGAGGGAGATAGTAAGTTACTGTGCGAGGTGAAAAACCACACAGTTGGCCCAGTTTCAGTAGCGTTTGAGCACATGCTTTGAGCTGCTTTTGCTAAGAATTAATATACAGGCTTAGAGTTATATTATGATGAGCTTTTCTGAGCCAGGAATCAGAAGAAGATGGTCTTGAGCTAATAAAGACCCGAGCAGCCAACAGTGAGAAAGGCAGGCAGGCTTGTGATCACCTACAGAAAAAGTACTTTTGGAAACTGAGGAGAGAGGGGGAAGAGACTTCAAAATATTTTGGTAAGCTCTTTCTGATTTCGAAGTCAGCTGTAAAGTTGAGGCTGACTTTAATTGCTATTGCTTGTGGTCCAGAGAAGTGTGTCTTCCCAGAAGCATTTTGAAAATGACTTTATTAAAGCAGGGATATTAAATGTTACTGGTGCCTCTTGGATGGTGTAGTTTGTGGGTTGAGACTTTGAAAGGAGAGAGTTAACAAAAAGTTCAGTGCATGCCCATCCTGCCCTGGGAGCAAAGGAAGACAGACGAGGATCTAGAAGCCTTGTCTGAGTGAATTATTTAAGATTTTTTATCTTTAAAATGCTTCCAGTCTAAACCACAGAGACATCATTTCTGTTCTTTAATTGACATGAGTTTATTTGCCCCTCACTCAGTAAATAAAATTGACTTTTCTTTTGATTGCCTGAAATAAAAGATAAAAGCAAGCCGAGTCACAGTTGTATGACGGCGGATGGAGCTGCCTGATCTCTGCGCTCCCAGCTTTCCCCACTTGCGCACATCTGCTGAACTATTGGGCTTATTAGGAAAAGCTTTCTAAAATGACTCCATTCCCCTTATGAATTGCCTTTCCTCTTCTTTTATAATGAGACAGAAAGACTTTTATCTACCCCAGCAGAATACGTCTGGGACTGGGAAATGCTAGAAGACGACACACAGCTTGGCTCGTAGTCTATGTGCTTCCGCATTTAGTTTGCTACAGTGTAATCCCTGTGCTAGGAGCCTGGCAAAGAGTGAAGACTGTATTGTGTGCAGGTTGTAATACTTTATCTTTTTCAATGGCTGGAGGCACAGCAGAGAGCACTAGAGATGCTAACACACACACAGTGTCTGTTGAATGCATTTCAGCAACATTCCCATCTCACTTCCATCGTCCTCTAAAGGTAAGTGATGACAATGCAAATGGAAAACAGGCACAGAGAGATTTGTTTCATTTTGCAGTGGATTTTTTGTCCCTTTTTTAAAGTAGCTCATGATTAATTTAGTGCAATACACTTCCTGACACCACAGCAGAAAATGATTTATATTTTGGCTACAGCAGCCAGAAAAAAAATCTCTACATGCTTGCGCACAAGAATTACTGTAGAGCATTTCTGTTCCTTTAAAATAATGTCTTCTATTTGTCCTGGAAAGACAATGAAATCAAGCAAATATTTAATTTGATTATGTCCTTTGGTAGAAAAGTCTGTTTCTCCTAAGGAAACTTTATGTTGAAATGACCATCATATTCTGTCAGAAGTAGCTGTTTGTTTGCTTCCATTTAGATGTTGCCAGCTGTTAGAATGCTCAGCTCCCAATACAGAAATCAAAGATAAAATACAGATTAAAATTAAATAAACTTAGTGGAACGCTACTTCTTGTTAGAAACTGACAAAGTTTTAGCAAGCAATTTATTCAATGACCACGGCCATTTTTCATACTAGGAAGTCCTGCCAGGAGGTAATGATTACAGGACACACATTCAAGAAAGTTTTGGGAACCTTTCTAACATGAATCTTTGCATGTATAAATACGTGTGTGTATAAGTATAAATATGAGTACTTAAGAAATTCGCATTTTTCATTAATTTTTTTCAAAAAAACCCATTGCTGGTGATGTACTTTTGCAGAAAATGTAAATTACCATTCAAAGAAATTTAAATTAACATTTACAGCTTTTTACTGAGGTCTTTTAGAAAAGCATATTTAGTCAATGTTTTCTAATTTCAGACTAGGTTTAACTAAAATTTTTCCAGTTCTGCTTTTCTGAATATGAACAAGCTCCTAGCAGGAAGAGAAATGAAGAGGCAGAATGGTAGGGTCTGTTTCTTTCATTTTTCTATTAATCTCCTCTTTGAATTGAATAGCTTCTCAGTTTTTACCCTCCAACATGATGTATTATGGAATTTTTCCATTTGAAATACTGCATTCTCAAGAGTGAACCTTTCTTGGTCATTCTTGCCTATATTATCAACATTGCCTCATTTTCATTATGCTGCTCTGGTAGTGACCTGCTGTTAATAAGAATTCTCAGCAATAGAAATAAACTCAGCAGGAACATTACGAATTAGGGTGTGTTTTCTCCGAATACCAAAAAAGGCAGCGAACAATGCATTGCAAACATTTGTCTGACATTGTGTTACTGAGGAGATTTCTGTGAAGACGTCTCAAATTAATTTTAAGTCTCATTCTTTTTACAGCTGTAGTTTCTCCTTTTGTTAGCCATCCAAAAAATATATACAGCAAAATTGTCATGATTGTTAGGTGAAAAGGACATGGTTAATGTTTTAAAGAGTAGAAATCTAGCTGCATGGTTGTGGGGTGAAGAACAGCTAACTCCTGAGCTTGACTTTGATAGATCTGTGACACCTTAGTAGAAACGGTTGTGCACCTTGCCCTTAACCCTTTTTTTGATGTTGTGACTTTGGTGACTTGTGTTTCTCTGCAAAGCGCATGGTAGAAGAAAGCACAATATAAGCGCACAAGAAAGGATTTTGAAATAGTCCAGACTGCAAACTAACAATTTTAGCATCTAATTTTATACCACTCTTTTAATTCTTTGTTTTGTAACTAGACACGTTTTATGGGCTTTTAATTGTGGTTTGTTTTGTTTAGTTTTGGGTTGGTATTTTTTGTTTGTCTTTAATGCATTGCTAGTTGTTCAGTACTCATGAGTAATACTCTAAAAATAACCCTTAGGGTTGAACTTTATGGAGGCAAGTTCATTAAGCAGGGAAACGATTTTGAATTTCCAGGAGATTTTGGTGAAGTCTGGGTGAAGGAGAGATTAGCAGTGACAGTCATCACCATTGCCACTTGTCTATTTTGACATTTTAATATGGCTAAGCATCCTGGATTAGTCCTTGTCATAAAAAGAAAAAGTTTCCAAGGTTGCTCAGTAGCAGGTTTTTAGAGGGGATACTTTGACCATGTATGCAATAAAACTTGCACTCAGACTCCTGAAGCTGCTCTTGAGTATAAGCAGCACTAAAAGTAGGTGATACCATCTGAATTTCTTATGCTGCTGTTACCAAAAGAAGCTCTATCACATTATCAAGAAATATTATGGTACCATTTAAGCTCTTGGATGAGGATTTGGGGAGTTTAGGGGATTTGAGGAAGGAGAAGAGGACTTTCTATGCTCACCAAGCCCTATCCCATGGCTGATCTCATTGTGTGTCTTCGAGCTTGGCTGGAGCAAGGGCCTGGAGGTGACTCCAGCCCTGGTGAGGCCAGGAAGCAATGTGGCATGGGGGGCAGGTCCCCAGTGTGCCCCCATGCCTGCTTTGCTCGGCTGTGGCTGATGCCTCTTGGGAGTCTCCTTGGGAGGCACAGGAGCAGGCAGCCCCAAACAGGGGTGCAGGGACCGCAGTGAGAGAGGCATAGCAACGCTGCTTGATACAGGGACAAGTTGGGCTGCAGGAGACACTGTAGAGGAAGGCACAGGACTAATATTCCTAGTAACACCTGCCCTCATTAGCATTCATGGCTTTCTAGTAGTTTTCTTTTAATAGTTTGCTATCACCAACAGATTTGGAACGTGACATCAACATGATATCAGTATATCACCCATCTCTAATACACCTACACAGCAGCTGAGTTCATAAATGACTAGTTAGACATTGCTGAAGACTCTCACTACTGCCATAACTTTGGAAAAATACTCAATGTCTTGCTTTTACCATGCAGTAGATTTCCGCATTTGAGATTGGAAAACTTGTGCTCCTAACTCTTGAGACAAGTCTTTTTATTGTTATTACTCTTCCTATTATATATTTTTTATTGTTGTTGGCTATTATTATTATTATGTTTTTAACAGACAACAGCATACCAAATAATTAGTTACTCTTTTTCTCTTTTGTAATCTTATCCTAAGAGGTACGTTTTTCTCTCAAACACTTGAATTTAATCATATTCAGTATTTTATGGCAAGCAGTAATTAACATAGTATTAGTCTCAATTTGTTTGAATCTGTTAATCAAATACATTCAGGAATTGGAAATCTACTTTATTGGAATTCTTGTCTTAAATGTTCCTTGTGACTGTGCTGACATTACTCCATCTTAGCTCTCAGTTAATCAATTAATGAGTTTCTGTTTCAGTTAACCAATTAATTTATGCAGTTAACTGCTGCAGTCTTGCAGTTTTTCTGAAAATTTCCACGTAACTAGAGAAAATATTATTGTTTAGAGTTAGAGCATAAATTGCAATGTTGTGTAGACCGTCAGCTCCATTATTAAGTTTGATAGATATGCCATGGATGGCTGCAGAGAGCATGTGAGCCATAGCATTGCTAAGTTAATTACGAGCTCTATTTAAAAGATGGGGACCAAGGGTTTGTGGCTTTGAAGCAGAAGGCTTGAAGGCTTCTTTCCCTGTTAACAATGATGTCCTACAGCTGTAAAATTCATGTGGTTATGCCCCTATGTTCACTCAGCAGGATGGTGCAAAAGAAATGTAGGCTGAAGAATGACTTCAGAAAAGCTCGTTTCAAGTGTTAAAGGGGTGGGTGGAACTGGGATCTCTGGAGCCCTCTGTTTGCTGCCAAGGGTGCGTATTGCAAAATTCTCCCCACGAAGTTTTCTGGTCCTGGCTGTTCATGTGGGCACAGCAGTTGCCTGTGCTGCTCCAGCTGAGGCCGGGCTGCTCCAGGACTTGTCTGTGGTGTAACCGAAGGGCGGCTGTAGCTCTGACTTCTGTCCCAGCTCCTGCTCCTGCACCAGCCTCCCATCTGTCTTTCCACCCATCCCAGGGCAGAGCTGGCCTGTCCCCCCCCTTCAAGACAAGCCAGTGGTGTTGGCTCGAGAAAAGGACAGATGGCATGAAGCCATGGCTGGTCCCCTCACAGACCTGGTACAGAGCAAGGGCTGTTGCTCCCACTCATCCTCGTGCTAGGTAGGGATGTTCCTGCGCCTGTCAGACYGCCTGCCCGAAGCTGGCCCTGAGTCTGGGTACTAGCAGCAGTGTAACCACAACAGAGAGGAGCTCAGGATGAAACAATTTACTCAGCTTCTTGGGCAAATTGTCACTGAGCAGCTGTATGACCCAGGGAGTTTCTGGTTAGAAAGGAATTTAAAAATATTTGAAATAATAATTGTATTTTTTTAAGCAAATCCACACCAGGACTTGAGTATCCTATGAGCTAAATGCTCCACTTTCCAGTCTGCTCTGTTCAGCATCTTTGAGTCTTCCATCCATTTGAAGTTACCACTGGAGCTTTAGTTGCTTGCATTGTTAAGTGCTTAATAATTCAGGCTTTCTGTACAGAAATACTCTGCTTTATATCATTCTACTTATACAAGGTGATCCTTTGCAGATCTGCATTGGAGAAATGTGCAAAGGACTAAGCCTAAATGCGTAGGCACTGGGAGAGCCGGTGTTCCCAACCCTTACAAGAGCACTGGTGCTTGGGAACACATTCTCCATGCATATCTGGCCGGGCTGCCTGCTGCCTTTACTTTATGCCCCTATATGAATCAACATTATTCCCCAAACCACTTCTAAATGTCAGCCTSTGCATCTTGTGTAAGGCCATGATGAACTCACTGACATACAGGTTAGAGGCACTGTGACTTACACTGCTGGTGACTGACAGTGCTAACAAATGGGAGAAAATGGACTTTGTAGCGTCCAATGCACTGTGGGATGCAGCAAGCATCAAACTTTGCTACCTATATGCTGATGGTAAGGAGCACTGCAAAATAAGTCCATAGATCACGACTGTTTTAAGCCTGCTCCTTGATGTAGCCAAGAGTGAGTGCAAGCTGCCAGAAAAATACTGTTTAGATTTAAGGATTAGAAGTTTGGATTTGGACAAATAGGTTGAGTGGTCAGAAAAGATAAATCTGAAGCCAAGCTGAGCTCAGTTATCTGCAGATCATGATTCCTCTTCATCTTTCCCCACACCCCTGCCCCTGGTGGGGTATTTTTCACGTAACCAAGCTCCATCCACTTGTGTCTGTTTAGAAAAGTACCTCAGGAATTTGGGGCTAGAAAACATTCTTCTCTTTGTATCAGTGGTTATTACAGCTGTAAAACATTGAAGCAGTGCCAGAGGATTCACAGATGTCTCCTTTCCTGTTGAGGTATTGGGAATGGGGGGGATGAGGGTGGGAGAGGGCTCCAAAACCTGACAAGACCGTGGTGTTGGACAGACACCATTCACCTGGGACCATCCGTGGCTTGCTTCCAGCCAAGAAGCGCATGCTTCCCCAATGACCCACTTTGTGCTTCCCTATATGGAAAGTTAATGATTTTTTTTTTTTTAACAAGGAAAGATTTTTTATAGGAAAACCAGATGAAGCAGCATACTGCTCTCTGATTAAAACCCAGGGCAGTTTCCCTTCTTTCAAAGGATGGCATGTCTGGAATGTGTTTGTTTTGCTTACCTAATTACATGATCACAACCCTACCTGACGCTGTCCTTTTACAGTAAATGAGATGTTATTTCCTACGGGTTGCAAGTGCAATATGAGGCTTCTTTTCTCTCTTTTCCAGGAAAGAACTCAATTTGTGATTATCATGCATGCAGGTATATAGAGACTTATTACAAAAACCTGCTTCTGCCTAGTAAAACTTCATTTCTTTCTGGTTTATTACCTGGCTCAATGAAATTCAAGTCAGGTGTTTCATAACCAAATACTGTCTTCCTCATTGCCCAGTGTCTGACAGATGTGAGATTCTGCATGTGAAAATGTAAGGTCAGTTTGACTGAGACAAAAATGATCCTGAAGGATGGTAGGAACTATGGGTAAGGGAGGAGACAGGGAGACATCTAACAGAAAAGCAGGGTACCATAAATGCCCTTCTCATTTGTCAGTATGGACTGCATTCTCAGAACTTGTTGTTTGTGGATTACCTTTAACGGAGGTTTGGTAGGGTGGTTTTGTTTGTTTTTCTACAGTGCCTTGGAGTCATGGGATAAAATCCTGACTCATTGAAGTCAATGGAAATTTTGCTATATTTGGGTGACAGGTTTTCATCATTGTGACTGTTCCTGTCCCATGCAGGTTTATTACACTAATCTTTTGCATCAGTTAGTAATCCTTGGTTAGCCTTCCCACCATTTGCTGTACCACAGACAATTTAAGAAAGCTTCAGCTTGTTCAGAGACAGCAGGTCCGTTCTTTACTGGGGTAGACAAAGTGAAACGCATTCAGATCGGGGCTCCCAGATCCTGTCTGCTTGCCACTTTTTTCCTAGGGGAAATCTAAGGGGTGGCTTTCCAAGGCAGGAGACCTAATTTGTCTGGCCACAGGCAACTGAGAGATCCTTTCTGTGTTTTGCTAACTTGAGTTCACTCATGGTTCTTTCTTCTTGGCTGTAAGAAGTTTGTAGAAAAAGCCTACAATGCTAGGTCTGCTGTCCCTCACATTTTTCAAAGCTTATCTGATAGGCTTTTAAACATGCCCTAGGCATAACTTCTATAATATAGAGTTCACCATCTCAAATATCCTTATTAAAGCTGCAATCTTAAAGTGCCACTATTTCACAGTAAGCATGAGTGTGCCCTAGGACTATCATGGCAAAATACAAGCACATCCCTGTTGCATACGCTAATAAATATTTTCGGAAAGGGGCCTTTCACATTCTGGAAAACACCCCTGATGTTTCAGTAATATAATACAATGCATGATTTTTGAAAAGGAGAGAGCAGGTGTGGGGAGGAACTGGTAGAAAAGCAGAGTGATATCCTCCTGTGTGGAAATGTTTTAAAAGATGCCACCTGCCATTTGGTGCAACTTGATCCATTGCCAAAGCAAAAATACTTGCTACACTGAAGTATTCTTTTTAGCTGCAAAAATAAATCCCATTTTTTGGAGAGATGCTATTCAGAGAAGTTGTCAGCATCATCAGAGGAAACCACGCTATGTCTTTGTCAGGTACCGCAGAATTTTAACTACAGCTGCTACAAAATCCAAGACCTCTGTTCGATCTCATTTTAATTAACCTCTAAGACATGTTCACAGCAGGGCTTTCTTTGCTAGTTTATTTTAATTTAATTTTAGCTTTTCATGTTTTAAGCTTTATTGCAKTATTGATTTTAAATAAAATCCAGAGATGCTTAGCTGGTGGTAATATGTCTATTTCCATGAATAAATAATTCAAGAAACCAACCCATCGGATCTCATATTCTGCCTTGGGCAGAGGCTAATAAGTGTTGCAAGGAAGAGGAAACCCACCCATACTGTAGCTGGCCAACTGTGCCATGACATATAYGGTGGAGAAATCCCTTTCAGGCCCCTGAGATGATCAGTTTACATCTCATAGCATGAAATTTTAATTACCTTTCCTTTAACATGCATAACTGCAAAGCTACTATGTTTCAGCTCCTATTTTAAGCCACCTGCAGTATATCCTGCCTAATTAGACACACAGCAAAGATGAACGAGGGTGTTTATAAGCAGGCAAATGAGACGAATTTGTGGGAAACGTTTTAAAAATAAGCTTAACCTAATCCTCCTGTTATTCTTATGAGTTCATTTATGCTTCTGGCAGGATAACCAGACAAAGCAGGACGTGAGCTGTGACCAGCACAAAAAAATTCTCTGTAGAAAGTTTGCCTTAGGAAGGTTTTGACAGCTCCAAGCAGCTTATCGAGCTTGCTGTCACTGTTGTTTGGAGAGCTGACTTGCCGCATGCGAGGGGTCCATTCTGGAGACTTCACATGGGTTAGATTTATCTGAAAACTTTCTTGTGGGTGTTTTTAATAGCTGAAGGTTTTTCCTTCAGTTTTGCTGTTGTTTCCTAAATCTCACAGGGCATCCAAAAAATCTGGGGTGTTCCCAGTCTTCGAGATCTCTGGGGACCTTTGCATTATGTCAGCTTTTTAGTAGCTGTCTGTGGTATAAAGTAGCAATCTGGGGTAAAAGCAAATCTGCTCCTCTCCTGTCCATCCCCATAAGGGCTCGCTGTATCGATAGGCATGTGAAGGTCCCATACTCCACACTTGCTCTCTCAAGTGTGCAACATGCTAGTGTGTAAAGCAATTAATTACTCAAGCCTCGTTTTTCCTTCAGTCTTCACAGCATACTAAGGAATCAGCACCTCACATTACTGGTGATTTATGCAGCCCCACAAACAAGTGCAGCACAAGCCGTTTCGGGAGGCCTCTACTGCTGCCATTCAACCTGCAAAATGTTCACTCCCTGGGCAGCRGAGCATCAAGAGCAAGAGCAGATTGAGCACCAGGTGCCAGCAGTGTGATGAGAGGCAGGAGCAGCCCTCGTTTAACTGTGAGCACATGGGTCCTACACAGCCATATGCGGCAGGGCCAGTGCTCATGAGGGCTTGGGGCATGACAGCAAAAGCTCATGAGCGCCCATGGCAAATCTTGGCACCTGAGGATTATTGTACCCCAGGGCACTGCAACACCAGAGCAAAAAGCAGACTCGTGGGAAGTAAGGCAAGAATGGGTGGAGGTACCTGTGCTTTTACAGGAATATGTATTCATCCATCTCAAATATTTACCATCACAATACCTAATCTTGGGTAAGGTACGCGGCACAGTAGGATGCATGGGTATGTGTGTCAGGTTCACCCACCCTTTAAACTGTTGAGATGCCACTTAGAAACACACGTGTGTGGCTCTGCTCTCRTAATTAACTCTGTCTCTGGTGGACTCGTCAGAGAAGGTATACATTTATGCTAACATGGTGAGGTCTCAAGACTGGAGATTGCCAGTGCCATCCTGGAGCAGGGCTAGAACTAAAATGCCACTGGATCCAAAATACACCATAAAGAGYCCCTTCCTCACCCAAAGGGAGCGGTAGGGTTATATTTTCACCCAAACGGAGGGCTCTGCATATGTGAGAGCAGGTGCTGTGATTTCACCTCTTTGTCATGATATGCAGAGGATGAGAGCATTTAAGTATCTCCCTGACTCCCCCACTTAAGCCAGTTGAAATTAAAATTGGTGGGGAATGTTCTGGGAATACTGAAGGGAGTTGGAGCCATATGTTTTCTTGCATTCCTGGGTACTCCTACAACTAACATTCTGTTTATATAATATTCCTGAAACATAAAAGCTAAAATAAATCCAGCATGTGAAAATTAATAACAAGTCATTTCTCTTATGATCAGTCCAGAGGAAGCTGTCGTAAGTGTTAAGGTATTCAGACAGCTGATTTTTGTACATCAGCTCTCAAGTGAGGTATGTAGTTTACAGAGAGTGAGTGCTTAAGGTTATGTAGTCTATGAGCACATGAAGTAAGAGGCTGTTGAGGATGGTGGATACCATGGCAGCAAGGAAAAAGTTTACAAAGTTCATTTCCTAAGTGTTCCTTCTTAGCACTTTACATTTTCAAATTGCAGTGTAAACATTTAATTCTCACTGCACACTGCTTTAAAGTTGTTGAAATGAAGAAAGAGTTCTTTGCTGTGCAGGAAGCCAAGAGCAGATTTGAGATTAAAATGTGAAAGTGCCTGGTTCCTGGCCTCAAGCTCAAGTCCTTCTGATGGGATTTAAGAGGTTTCACATGTACAAGAAGTGTATTGTCTTATTCTTGTCAAAACAGAAATTCTTCTCAGACTTTCAGAAGAAAGTGTGTTAGTCTTTTTAAGAAGGTACTAAATCTTCTCCGCTCCTGTAAGGCCCAGTTAGATGACCGTCTCATTAATACTCCATGCAGCAATGTGTCTTTGGCAAGTAAGAACCTTAAAACAGGTCAAAACCTAGTAATAGATTGAGGCATGGACTATAAAAGACTTGGTTTTGGAGCAGGAGGAGTCGATATGCAAGAAAAACCCCATACTCTATTTTCAGATATCAAGGATTTGGCTGAGGTCTGAAAGCCCATTTTTGTCATTCTGCTCATCCGTCTGTCTACATGATTTTTCTCTGTTGTACTGATTCCTCAGCCCATGGTTCATGAAAAAAATTTCCATACTCTCTGGAGGGATATTTTTCATCATGGCAAGGTGATGACATAGATCATAGATGTCCTAGATGTCCTCAAGGGGTAACATAAACTTTCAACGATTTCAAGATTTGCTGTGGGTACASAACGCGTTTTCAAAAAAGTCTTATAGACTGCACGGCATAAGGAATACACTTCTTGGCCTTGTTTCCAAAGGCAAAGATGATTTGCTGACAATATAGAGAAGGATCACCAAGATATCACTTGAAGGGGTTGAAGGTTGTTCTGTAATCAGAGAACTACACAGATCCCACAAACAAGTGGCTATTTTATCTGCCACTGAGGTTGTTAACATGCCGAGATTCAATATATTAATTAGGCTGTGTTTTGTCTGCATCTGAAATATGTAGTTCCCACTCTTTGGATTGTGATTCCTGACTTTACAGAAGGCCCTGTATACACTGCAACCATTAGCAGTGAATATCTGATTTCAAAAATACCCACAAGCACAAAATTGACATACAGTACACAGACATTTCAGCCCATTAGTAAGGGATATTTGGTTCATCTTCCAGCTCTCCTTTAACTCACCTGCACTGATCTCCAGATAGTTTGTCTCTCTGGCTAGTTTGATCTCTAGACAGTCGTTTCAAACTGGTGTCCATCCATCCCCTGCAGATGAAGAACGCAGTTAGCAGGCACCTGTGAAACGCGTACTCTGCATGGCCGGGCGAGATCACACAAAACACAGTGGCAGAGAGGCAATGAGGGAGCAAACTTCTCTGGCAGGGTATTCTCTCATGAGCCCGTGCTTTCTCCCAAGATGTCTAGACTGCTGCCTGACTTGACATAATCTATTCCATAGCCATAGCCTGTGTTASGTGGTAGCCAGGCGATATCCCTGGCCAGGATTCCCATCTGGTTTTTGAGGCGAGGAATTCACACTGCGTGGTTCTCTTTATCAGCTGCGTGCAAACTGTGCGCTGTCTCATAGCCCCCAGAGTTTCCTTCACCTGTCTCTTCTATTTCTCTTTGTCTCTCAGTGCTGTTCATATTTCTTTCCAAATGATAAAGTACTTGGCCAGGAATGCTTTTTAGTTATGGAATACCACAGGGATTTTTGTCAACATTCCCCATCTATGGAAGTTACAGTTTTATATGGGCAGAGGAAATATAACTGTGGCACTGGAAATAATTAACTCTTGTGACATAAAAAGATGCTGTTTATCATCTTCACCGTCCTTGCAGCAGATGCAAGCACCGGGTTCAAAGTCGTGCCAAGGTTAAAGATCCTGTSTACATGCTCAGAGAATTGTCGGTGGAGTATGTTTTAGTTCCATAATCGTGATGAACCTGATTGACAGTAGTCAATGCAGAATGTTTAAAAGCTTTTCCATATGAGTAGGAAGTCAGGAGTTGACAAATTTCCTCAGTGTTTATAATTAAAACCCAGAAGAAGATATTAAACAGTTACTGGTTTCTATGTTGTGGTCAATATTAAGATTTATTGACTTCAGAACCAATATTGACTGAGGGGAAACTAAGCTGGATTTTTCCCCTAAGGCCTACCAAGTCTGGATGTTGACTGAAAACAGAAGGTTGCATGGTGTAGACATCCAATAGCAACCTTTTCCAAGGATAGGAACTTGTTTCTTTGGCTTTCAGAATGACTCCGAAGTTTGTTATGTTTGCTACAATGCTTTATAGAAATTAGCATTACAGTGTTGCTTTAAAGAGCCTTTTAATTGTGGATATGGCCCTTTGACATACAATTGTTGGGGTTATGTAGAGTGCATGAAAATGCTGGATTGGTAGCCTAAGGGAGGGAGCATTGTGTGTTCAGTGGGTACAACATGAACAGCAGCAACAGGAGCTTCTTGCGGTGTCCTACTGTTATGGTTCCATCTCGGGCTATGACAGCACAGCTTGCTGAAGTCCACGGTTGGTATCATTCCTGCATCTATCCAATCCTTGACTGTCTCAGAGTTACTGCAAACAATCTGGTGACTTTTGTGACATGGACTGTTCTTTCCTGGGAAGCARGAAAATGCAGCTGAACTCATTCCAGGTCACCACTACTTTTGCTTTTGTGTTAGAAGTTTTCTCATTTAAAAACATCAGGTGTCTGAAAGAAGAGTTTGAGCCAGGAAAGTCAAAGATCAGAGACTGATCTCATAAACCAACATATTACGTGACTATCACTCCTACATATACAGCATATGTATTTTTGCCTGCTTCTGACTGTTGCCTGAATTATATACATCGCTAAAGATCTGAACACTGCTATTTTTTTAACAGTCTCTATGAAATTAATCTCTTGCAGATGCTGGCTCGAGGCTGGCAGCATCCTTCATTTTCAAGCTTAAGGTAGTAATCAAATTCTTAAGTCTGCTTTCCATTCAGATGTGAGAAAACCTTCCAGTTTGACATGAACCAACTCTTTGATTCATCTTTTGTCAGTGGCAAGAGGGGGGCTAGTTCAGCTCTYAGGGCTCTAGACAGAATTGTATTTCATGATGTAGCCCAATAACCCACTCAACAGTTAGACCCAGAGAAGTAGTTTACCCAGGAGTTTTTGATGCCTCCCTTGCTTGGCAGCTTGGAGCCCGTCAAATTATATGGTCAGACCAAATTCAGGCTTCTTGGTGGCTCAGCAAAACGATTGTGTTGTGAGCTGAGTGTGGAACAACCAAGACAGGATTACTATGCTTATGTGCAATAGGAACAGAAACAATTTTTGTAATATTGAGTGTCAACTGCAAGAAAACCGGCTTTATCTTAAGATTAATGGTATTTCTGAAAGCTGGCAAAGAGACACGTGGTTTCATTTTCATGGCTTGTACTGGTTTTGTCCTCCTCTCTTGTAGYGTCCACTGCCTGCTTTGAATGGGAATGTTCTGCAAGTGCAGTGACACCTTACTTGTCCTTTTGGCTCAGGAAAATGCATTATGTCCTGGTAGCTAGTGTTTCCAGGAAACAGTAATAACTTCTTACAGAGCCTACCAGAAGCCAGTTGCCTCTATGTTAAAAATTTTTAGTGCTYCCTTATATATCTTGTAAACATGAATGCTGTCTTTCTGTGCAGTAATACAAATGAAAGTGTGAAAGAATACCTTTTTTTTTTGGACGACCCTTTGTTTTCCCCTTTTGCAGTACAGGTGTGACAATGATGGAGGAACACGTTTACAGGTCTGTGGGGCTGCTGGAAAAAAGATCCCTCCCAGGGCTGTTCACAAAGTGAATCATTAGCCTGACTGTAACAATAAATACCACCATAGAGAACATGCAAGGATTTATCCAAAGGTCACATTCACCCAGAAGGTTTCTCTGCTGAAAGAAGCTCGCAGCTGTGTTAAGATTAAAGAGTGTCAGAGAACCATAATGTGTGCGATTTTTTCACTCTGAGTAAAATATGAGCTGTTTGTCTAACAACCCCAGATGAGGGATGCTAGTGTCAGACTACCTTGGGGCTGTCATATATATTTCCAGTGGGTTTTTAGCATTCAGGAGTAATCTCCTCTTTGATGCATTTATCTGACACATCCTAAGCTCCTGCAATACCCAGGAGGAGATCTTCCTCCTGCTATTCTAAGAATTCTGATAGTCACTCGGAAAAGGGAAATGTAATGGGAACAGCCCAGACAAATGACTGAGGTCAAAGTTGTGTCCCAAAAATGGAAGTAGCCTGAATGAATCACTCACCTTCTCGCTTGAATGTGCTTAACACAAGGTGGGCCAGGTTGCGATGTGACAAGCATTTTGTCTGCAGCAACAGGCAGCTGCTTGGGTGAATAGTCGCTGATGGGCTTCAGTGAAAACCCTTGTGTGAGTTTTTATGTATGCGTGTAAGGATGCAGTCATGTAGTTCAGTGCGTGGCAACATCTCTATGGCTAATCTTGTTAACCTGCTTCTCCTTTCATTGATAATGTTTTAAAGTCAGGAATAGTGTCATGAGTTTAATACTGATTTAATTGGAGAAGTGAGAGTTTTGCCTTTAGTGGCTTAGGGTGCACTGTAGCCCATGGTTGCATGATGTCTCTCTTGGTCTCTTTCTAGCAGATAGCGTGGGTTTTCTCCTCCCCTACCGAAAGCGGGCCTGACTCTCTGAGTTTAGGCAGGGTGCCTCATGCTTTCAGGACTGTGCACTGGCATTCTCAGTGGTGGCAGTCCCCAGGAGATGCCATGGAAAAATGCTGTGGTGGTAGAGGGGGACCTGGAGTGTTGCTGTACTGAATGTTCCTCAGGAAGCAATTGTGGTTATCGTTGCATGTGTGGACAGTAAACAAATTAATCTTCTGACATTTGTGTTGCAGAAAACACCAGAGAAAAGCCATGAGAAAGTTTAATATAATTTTAATTGCCCTTTGTCATTTCCTACCCACAAGTCATTTAATTCTTTATCAGAGGACTCCTCATCGGAGGTGCACATGTGGTGGGCGTGAGGCAGAGAAGATCTGCTRGTATTTCCTCCTGGGTTTCCATTGTGAATTGATATTTCTGAAAACACTCAGTGGCATGTTTTCGTTCTGTATTTTAGAGAAGCTTCAAGTGATCACCTCGTGAGAAGTGGACCCTACTGGGGACTACACAACAGATTATAGGCAAATATTTTGACAGCCCAGCAAGAACTCTTTAGCAGCCAGTTAGCAGATTATGTATTTACAATCAGTGGGATTAGAAGTGACCTTCAAACTGACAGCTCTCTCAGCAGTGTAGCCATGATGGTTGTTTGGATCGTCTCTGAACTTGCTTTCTGTCTCTGTGAGTCCACACGGTTCTTATGTTGGCTTATCTGGAGAGTCACATAAATGATTGTGGGTTGTTATAAGAGATGAGTTTCCATCTGTGATAGCCTTCAAATATGGAAAGCTGCCATGAAACACAACATGAAGAGAGAGGAAAACACCTGRGGCTGAACTGGTGTCATGTTTCTATTTTACTTCCGAAAAAAACTAAATCTATATCTAAATTGCACAAGATAAAATACCTTAAATCTGTTATCTTAGCTTGTGCAGAGCTCCTAGAGGACCTTAGTCAAAGCAGAGTGCACAGCTTTTGGCAGAAAACCTGGAGTTTTTTTGTTGGTTTTTTTTTTYCCTTGTTTAATACAAAGGTGATCCAGTCCTAATGAAAGGAGCAGTACSCACTTTAATGTAATATTTCTCTGTGTTATTATGACACTAAATAGAAAACCTGCAAGCAGTGTGGTTTGTAGCCCAGTTAGACACAGGAGAAGACCAGAGTCCCATTGCAAGGAAGTAATCCCTTTTCTTCAGGTGGCCAAGTGCTTTCATTTTGAATTTCCAAAGTTTTTTAGTAAGCATAAAATCTTTTTGACACCTTCAGAAGGTGTCTGGTGTTTTGGAGCTGGGTGACTGGGAGGTGTGAGGCTTGGTCCCAGCTCTGCCCTGTGTCACATAGGAACCARCCCAGGGATACCTCAGTCAAAGTCTTAATATGTGAGTATGCAAGATAAAGCCTCCAAATTCAGAGAGAACCCTCTAAATGGTTGTCAGGTGCTACTGTAGAGTCTGTCCAACTCCACCGACCTTATGGTGCAGGTGGGTTATCAGCTGTGCAGAATGTGGGCAGCCATTTAAACCACTTCCATGCCCATCAGTGCAGAGTTTTGCAGATGCACACATTTTACCAAAGGCTGAAAACATGCACCTAAACCACCCAGGCAAGAAGTACTTTAAAATTTATTTTGCATCTCTTTTATACATCCACCCTTCTTCTGTGTCTCTCTGTGGTACTCTAGCCCTATTGATGCACGCTTGCAAAAGAAAAAACATAACAAAATCTCTCTTTAGAAAGAAATTTTGAAGCAGTGACCTTCTTCTGAACTTTATGTCATGGTTTCCCTTGGCCGTCATGCTTGGAGCAGTTTGAAATTTCCTGGCGGCTTATCCATTGGCTCAGCAGCGGGGTTTTCACTTTGTCTTCGTTGCCCAATTAGTGGGGAGAGAGCAGAAATGTGCTTGTGGAGGGGCTTGCTCTGCTGGGTTTGGGTCTCCAATGAACCCAACAGCTTTGCTAATGTCAACGTTCTCTGTTGAGCTTATGGCAGCATTGCTGGGGAGTGTGTTTTATGGAAGACAAATTGGAGAGGCAGGCTGTAGAGGTTAGATTTGGCATCTTTTTCAGTTTGATGACCAGAGCGGTGAGGTTAGCACCAGATTTCAGAGTCCCTATGAGCTGGGGAGAGAGTCCAGTGCTAAGGGCAGCAGCTGGGTGCTTGATTTGCAACTCACAAGTGAAAGGTATTTGCCACTTAGCTGATCTCTGGTGTCTGCATTTTCTGACTCGCATGCTGTGTGATTCCTGTGATGGTTGGAAACAGCAATAAAAGTGGATTTAGAATGAAAAGGTTCAGTTCTGCCATGTGGCCTTTTAGAGTGCCGTGGGTTTTCCTACGTAGGTTTCTGGGAAAAGGGCTGCTCCAGGGGCCAGAGGTGTTTGCTTCATGTCGTAGGAATTTGCACTCCAACCATAATATTGAAGTGGTTGGAAGTTCCCTGGAGATAAGACTGTGAGTGTGACTGACAATGCAAATGGGATATCTAAGCGGAGAACTTTATTTTGACTGTTGCTGTGTAAATGGATGTCTTTAACAGGGACTGTCCCTTTGTGGTGCAGTACATGCAGAGAGCCAGGACCACGTATTGCTGGTTGTTACTGGCTCCAGGGGATGCTCTCAGTACAAGCCTGTGGCATGGCAATTTCTATAGCTCTCCTCCACTTTACATCAGCCCAGGGTCAGACCTTAATGGCASAGTTTTCATCTGTCTCACTGCAGGTGAGATGATTTGCTTGAGGCCACCCCAGGAAATTGTACGTGCAGGTTCACATGTCTGTTCAGGATTAATACAGAAGTGTGTTTTAAGCCTACCCTAGAGTGCTGTGCAACTGTGCGCAATGAATCATAGGGCCTGCGACTTCCGCTGCGTAAAACAATAGAGCTATTTCATTTGGTAATACAATAATATTAACAATAATTATAAATAATTATAACAGTAAAGAAGCGTTGCTCCTAGCCAAGTTCTTTTCAGCCTTTAACCTGACATTTCCCTATTTGTTTCATGAATAGAAAAACATCTCTGGGTCACTTTATTGCACAGAAAACAGGAAAAAGAAAATACATGCTGGGATTGTCATCATGACTGATGGAGTCTAGTCAGTTTAACAGATTTTTCACAAAGTTGCTGGAAAACTGCTGCCGTTTTATTTCAGATTATAATATGGGACAGCACTTGTTTCTTCTGTTGTCAAGACAAACTCTCCATTTTGAATGTCACCCCTCATGACCCCATTTTTGACCTGGATAGCTCAGGCCTGATGAATCTAAAATGACGCAGCCAAGACCTTGGGCCAGGAGAGCGTATGTTTAGAAAGTCTGGTAAATACTAGACAAGTAATATGATAACAGCAACAAGGCAGGCGCATCTTCCACCTCTGTGCATATTCCCCACTGCTTTTGGAAGTCAGATGCAGCAGACTGTGCGCTACGCTTGCCCTTGTGGAGGGTTGGGATTTGGAAAGGCCAGATAGCACATGTCTGCGGTGCTCCAGGCAGCATCAGAGGAAGCCCTAGGAAGCATGTGTATCCCAGAAACACGATTTATATATCACTCTGTGGTCACAGGGTGTGATCTGTACATTTTGTTCATCCTCAGGAACACACTGGAAGTAAAAATAAAAAATGAGAGACTCTGCCTACCATGCAGAGACGGTCTGAGGCATAGGCTCGATAGTGATGAAGCGCTTTGTGAGGCAGAGCGATGGGGAGGATGGCAGGCAGGGTCAGAGCCAGCTCTGCCATTCTCCCCCTGCTGAAGACGACTTGCGTGTTATGTTGGACAAATCACTTCCCAAATTGTCGCCATTCCCACGCCTCCCCATAACTGGGTCCCTAAGGAGAAGGTAGAGGTTCCTTGGTTGGGTCTGCCCATTGCCTTGAACTTGCAAAGAACAAACTTAAGACTTGGCATCATTTCTCTTCCATCCCCACAGATGTGAGATCTGACCATCAATGCAAGTAATTTAACAACTGCCTCTGGTTTGAATCGAGCCTGGGGCTGAAAGCTGTTTGCATTCAGTGAGCAGTATGTAAGTTGCATTAAATGAGATGGTGACTTCCCTCTGTTATTAGACATTTATATAAATAATTAGCAGCAAAGCAGTATCCTCACCAGAAGCTATGTAAAGATGCTGGAGTCTTTCCCCACCTGTACAGCAGGATCATTGTCAATACTCTGTGGAAATACATTGCTTCACTTCATTTCTTGTTAAATAGGAGATTTTAATGCCAGGGCTCTCACCCTGCCAGTGGTTTGTAAATACAAAATTTAGGATTTTTTGCAAGTTAAAAAGCACACAAGCTGCACAAGCTTAGCAGGAAACATACGGGGAAAAATGGCATTTCAAGCTACTTGACTTTAAAAATATTTACTGTATTAGCATGTGAATGTAGTTATGCTTTTGGGCTGTAAATATTTTTTACAGTGCATTGACTTGTGCTATGCATTCACTTTTGAGGCTCCAAATTGCCCATGTACTTGTGTGTGAAAGGAAGTGTGAAAACAGACCATAGGAAAATGAAATGCTTCTGAGGCTTACCTGCTGATCTCAGGCATTCAGGGCTGCTTGCTATCATTGCAGCTTCTGACTGGCATAAAAACCACCAAGTGGTAGGTTGGTTATTACTCTCATGGAGCTCATGGTGCAAAACAGCAACGTGTTTGTGGGTGACCAGCTCCCTCCCTGCCTTGCAGTTTGCAATCTTCAGGGCACATCAGCAATGTATTTCTGATTTCCTCCACTTCCAGATTCTATTTGAATGTAAAGAGAAGGGAAAAGAGCACTTTCTGAGGCGGGAAGGGGCAGCTGAGACAAGAAGGGGGCAGGGGGACTCCTCTATCTAGCATCACCACAAAAGCAGTCGAGTCAAGGCCTGAGGTTAGTTAACTATGAGACCACCATGGCTCCCTGCCAAGTCTCCCAAACCGACCGACCGGCTGCCTCTCTGGAAGATGCTTCGACCCCAGCTGCTTGGTGCTGCTGGGCCAAACTGCTCCACAGCTGGGCAGCAAGGAACGGAGTCCAGCCACACGGTCAGGCAGGCTCATGGTCTCCAGTGTCCCCAGAGCAGAGGCTCCACCTTGCTGTCCTTCACAGCTCTTCTTGTTCCTCTTGCTACCATATTTCATTTTCTGCTTTGGATGGCGGGGGTTCAAAGCAGACTTGGGAAAATACATGGKTTTCGTGTGATTTCTGAAGATAGATATAAGCTCTGTGAAGGACCAGATGTAGGAGGGTTAGGGAGAACAATCTCATAAATTGTTACTGGTGAGACTATGATCATATGTGATATTATTCCACTGCTGAAAACAAATATAATGTATTACTGCAGAGCCAGATTTGGGGCTAGGAAAGTTGGGTAGAGATCCTTGCCTGGGGCTCTCTGTGAATCTCTGCTCTTTCTAGCGAAACTGGACTGATTTATGATTGTGTCTGGAAACTAGAAGTGGCCCAACATGGATCCAGATCCAGAGGCCAATGTCCTTAAAATTGAGTGTTCCATTGTGCGTATGTGCGGATATGTGTACGGGGGATGGAGAATGAGTTTAGTTTGTTACTAAATTGGAACAGATGTCGGATCTGGAATTGGAGATTTCAGTTCGTGTCCTTGTCCTGTGGAAACAATGCAATGCTATCATTTCAACTGGCGAGTTGGAGCTGGTGTGCGGCATAGGTCTCAGCTTTATTACCCTCTGAGCTCTGAGGTTTATCTGAACTGAAACACAAAATACAATTCAAATGTTATGATCTCAGAAAACCAAAATGGAAATAGATGTTGGTAACAAATGTTGATACTCCTATAGACAGAAACCTTTCAAAGTCCCTCACACTTTACTACTGTTGTTCTGGATGGGTCAGATTGTGTGGGCAGCTTGAGGTCATATATCAAAAAGCAGATGAACTGCTTATCCTACGTGTGACAGAACTGAAAATGATATCTTTTTGTTTTTAAGACTTAATCCTCCTATTCGCTATTTTGAAATATAGCTAAGGAAAATCCTATATGAAACAAATGGACAAAACCAGCATACAAGAGAAAAACTAATGAACATACATACTGAAAGGGAACATTTTATTCTCCCCAAGTAATTCATGCCATTTTATGGTTTATTTGAAATGAAGTAGTCAGTCCTGGCGGGATAGTGAGCAACTTGGCACATGTGTTYGCTTGCATCCACGGAGAAAAGAAACAGCTCTTTCTGGAGAAATGTCAGTATGTGAGTATGAGAGAACTTTTTCAGAACTGGTTGTGTAGGATGAGACGTCAAAAGCAGCTGGTGCTGGCCAACCATACCTGGCATTACAGACAAACAGATTTTTACCCTGGGCTTCAACAGGGACGGAGTTATACCAACACCAAGTGTTTCTGGAAAATCTTAACCATGAAAGAGCCTTCTTTTCTCAAGCCAGGCCATGTCCTCCTGTAACCAGCTTTTTGGGAAAAGGGAGAAGTTGGCCTGAGGTTAACCACCACATGCCCAGCTGGGACCAGCTCAGAGATGGTGAATGTAGAAATGCTTAAAATATACTCCTTAGCCAAAACTAGAGCTATTTGCTTAATATCCAAACACACTTAATTTCTTAGAAATACAATTAGTCATTTCCAAGTCCTAGCTACTCTTTTTATTTAACCATAACATCAAAAAGCCTTACTCATATGTTAAGATCCTAGGGTGCTAGTGTCAAACACAGATCAGAATCTCATTGCTGCACTCAACAAGTTTAAGTTTTAAAGATGTATGTTTGTCTAGCTTTGCAGAGTTCAGGGCAGTCTGTCCCATACAGTATTATACATTGTTCTGCCAGTACTAAGCTTCATTTGATAAAGAACCAGCCTGCTTCGCTGCTACAGCTTCCCCATCAAACTGCTGCCTCCACTAACATTTCAATGGGATTGAAAAGTGGGTGTATTAAGAAGCAGAGAGAGGAAATCATAATGGGGTGTCTGTAATATTTCCTATCTTCAAGTGTCATGTTCTCCAGCCTTTCKCCTTGCTCTTGAGAAACGTACAGTCAGATCTCACTAACTCAGTAGAGTCAGGTCAGAATGCTGCTTACATGGAGTACCCCACGGGGCTGAAAGAGCACACAGCAAGAAGTTTGTTTTAGGACTTACTAGATGGCATGCTGCCTTGGAAGGCAGTGCTGTAGTATAATCATCAGGATGCCTTATAAAAACAGATCTGAAGGAGTACAAAGGAAAGCTATTTGCAATGCACAGCAATACATTTTATTGAGCGTACACAACCAAGAAAGGTATTTTTCTGTACTTCTGAGCACATCTGTAGACACCCCTACAAGTATATACCCGAGGAAGTTCTTTCTTCCCAATGTGAAATAAAGACCAAAGAGTAACAGCATGTGGGCATAAAACTTAATGTGACAGTTTACATAACAAGTAAAGGGGGGTAATACTCTGTTTTTCTGAGTTTCATTTCTAAACATTTAATTCTGACCACCTCAAGTCTGTCTGCACTTTAACTTAACTACAGCCTTTTTGTCACTTCCCGTCATGAAAATTGTACAACATTTCTGTGAGATGATAAACAGGTGTTACTTTTCATTCTGGCGGCAACAGCATTTTAGTGCAGGATGAAATAATCCTACCATTAAATAAGAAGCTCACAGTGGTGTTGTGAAGCTTAATTTGTTTGGAAAATGCTTTGCAGTATTCAGATGAAAGGCACTCTGGATATTCAAAGTATTATTACTGCACAGCTGGTGGTCTACACRCTGCAGATGTTTCTTCCATGCTGTTGCATGGTTACTTAAGTGGCTTCTTAGTGCAGATGTTCACGAGTGAGCATGCACAACCTCCTCCGCCTATGTTTTTTGACACGGATTTTATTGCTGCTTKACTTTTGATCTTGAAAAGAATATTCCTCCACCGGTGAGGCTGGGTTTTTTTCTCTTTTTTTTTAAGGCTAGTAGGTGCTACATGAGTGTGTGACTACGTCCTTGTTGGTTCAGCCCCCATTGCAAACAACAGCATCTGCAGATATTTACTGTGGGCCTTTCTCTTTAGCCTCCATTTCCTTCTGTGGCTTTTACTCATTCCCACAGTGTTTGACTCTGGGGACTCTGCCTCTTCTGTTAATACTCCATCACCATCACTCTCTTCATGCAGACGTGATGATTCCCTTTGTACTCTTTGCCCAGATGGGATCAAGAACTTCATTGCCTCTTGATTCTTTCTTTCCACGGCTGCTGCTACTGTTACATAAAGGGATCTCTAAGAACCACTGGGCTTGCCATTGACAATAATATAATCTCTCTGAGAAGATTTCAAGATAAGATGACATTCTAATTTCTGCATGTATGGTGCTATTCTTTCCTTATAAGTGGAGAGGGGTAAGGTCTGACTGCAGCTAACATCCATGTGGACTGTGCTGAACACGTGCAAATCTCCATGGAGGTGATATATGATTTCACCAACCTATTTGGTGAGAGAACCAATGTTAAAATTTATGTTCCTCTTGTTTTGCTGTAATTCCAGCAAATGGCAAGATATCCAATGCAATACAAGGGCAACTAAGTAAACAAGACTTTTCTCTAACCTGAAATGCAATACATAACCTATTGCATTAATGACCTAGGAGTAGAAAAGGAGCAAATCTGTATACACATACACGTGCACACAAAGAGAAAGAGGAAAGTACAGCAGAATGGTACTGGTTCTGGTTAACATAGATCTTATTTACGAGATTCACGTGGAAGACAGAGAGGATTTGGTACAATATACTGGAGTGTTTCTTCTGAAGTATTTTGAAGAATAGTTTTCTCTCGACAGCATGTTTAAGAGCCACTGTCTTGCAACTCAGAGGAATGAGTTGTGGCCACATATCTCTGGGAGAACCTGTGAGAAAGCAGAGGCTTAAAGCTGACTGCATCCAGACAAATAACTTCAGAGAGCAAGGAGAAACCCCATCACTTTCTGCAGCACTTTCTGCAGAATTCGTCATGAAGCAAAGCAGAAGGCTCAATCTTTACCCAGGAAAGTTTGATCTGAAGGTGAGACACCTTAAGAAGACTAGACCCTGGCTACATTGTGAGGTGAATTGCATCTTAAAGACTTGATCATTTCTCCTGATTTTTCAGTGTGCAACAATTTGTCAGTGTGCAACAATTTGTCAGTGCTCATGAAATCTTCTAAATGTCATCCCTGGAGACAATAGCTACTTTTAATATGCAGAACTGATACGACTTATGCAGATATATACAAGTTTCTTTACACTCCTGTGATCCTACTGAAGTGTCTCATTCTTTCTCTGGGTTCATCTTGGTAGGCATACCTTTCATTTTGCTTCYCTAATGTCTCTGAACTGT
Organism: Oceanodroma leucorhoa; assembly: GCA_030449065.1. Lineage (NCBI taxonomy): Eukaryota > Metazoa > Chordata > Aves > Procellariiformes > Oceanodroma > Oceanodroma leucorhoa. Next base: position 621,109 of record JASVER010000190.1, read on the forward strand.
AAGAGTTGCTATAGGCATGTGTAACAGGATTTATTCAACTTTACTTCCCCACCATTGCCTGCTCCAAGGGGACAGACATATGGTACTGCCTCTTGTCCAGACCCCCATTTTTTTTTCTCCTGGACTGCTGGTACTGCAGTTATTCCTCTTCTTTCAGTGCAGCTATCTCTAATATTCATGTGGCCTGCATCACTGAAATGGGAGAGGGAGCAGGGAGGGGAGGGAGGAAAGAGGGAGTGAAGGAAGGAAGAGCTTCTAATGTTCTCTTATTACTCAGTTCATCTCCCCTGATTCATGACCAATACCTCCTCCCCTCTTTTGATATATTCCTTTGCTCATTCTGGTTAGGTATCTCAGCTGAAATCTAGTCATCATATGGGTAACATTTGGATGCATATCATCTCGTTCGTTATGATGTGATCATTTTTGATTTACTTATTGCTTAGTAACAAAAGTTTCTTTTGCACATGATGAAAATTGTGTTAAATCACTGGCCCCAGAATAGTGGCTGAAAATCAATCAGGAGGGGCTTTTTCTCCTACCACTTTGGCTCGAGATTGAAACATTTCATACAGTAGCGCTGCTAGGAATAAGCTGGGCTTCCTTACTAACGTAATAAAACGCAGACCATCCTAAGGGGATGAGGGAGTTGCGTTCCAAAACTTGCACTGCAAGCGACCAAAGTTTAATGGAAAACTTTGAAAAGATTCTATTAAAAAACAATTTTCCTTCTATATATCATATGCTCTATTTTACGCTTTCCCTGCTCCCTCGTTTTTTTCCTTACTGGCACAAAAACAGGATCTTTGTTTTGACAGAGCTAATCCGCTCATGCTTTCATACGGGCCCTCAGGCTCCCCACCTGTGGAAAGATCCATGGGAGCAGAAAAACTACTGAGCGGGTGCCACATGCTCACCTCAAAGGGAAGAAATCAGTGGCCTCCCAGAGGTATGGAYTGTAAACATTGTGGTTCCCCAGGACCCAGGGAGAACATGAACTATGAATTCTGCATAACCTCCAACAACAGCTTTTCCTTCCGTATTGCCTTCTGGGATTTCCCTCTCCTGTCAGCTGGGCTTCTTCAGGAGAGGTGCTGCCTGGGCTGCTTTGCCGCAGCTGTGCCGCCTCCCTCTTTCCGAAGACTGAAAGGCATACTCAGCGCTGACAATTTCTACCCGCAAACTTCACTGGTGAGAAAGGTTTWAAGTAGCTTGCAACCACTGCCAAGTTTGACAGCAAGCTTCATAACAAACTGGTACAGCTCCGAGATCTCTCTGCCGCTTCTGTGGGGAGGCCAGGGAAGATTTTATGGAGTGAAAAGTGATGGAGAGAGAATGAATTGCTTTGTGGCTCCATCAGGCAGTGCGCTCAAGGTGGCTAATATTGGGCACTGATCTGCTCCACAGAGTCCCTGCCTAGCCAACAGAAAGAGGCAAAGTCAAATTCAGATGTTTAGGACTCTGTATACAAGACGAAGCCCAGAATTTATCCTAGCATCTTTGCCACTGGGCATCAGCCACAGATGAGCAGAAAAATAACCCGTGATCGTGATCGTTCTCTGATAAGGAGGGTTTGCTCATGCTCATGGCTGGCATTTCTCTTTAAAGACTGCTGATTAACATCAGAGCTGTGTTTATATTTAGCCAAGTAAATGATTGTGCCCAAACTAACACACTGAAAGGTAAGTTTGTCATGAAGGACAACAAACCTTGGCTCCATCTGCTCGTATCATCTCATCCCACCTCACTCAGAATTAGGTCATTCTGACTTTATAACATTCATGTGGGTTCCTGTGGCTCCCAGGCCAGGCTGATATGTCATGGAGTCGCTCTGTCTAGTACAGGAAATTTTAATTCGTAGCATTTTAATTCAGGAAGCTTGAATTTAATGTTTAGCTGTGTCCTGAAAGAGTCTGGACCCTTCAAAGCCTTGAAGTACRGAACTGAAAAAAAAAAAGGCTGATGACAGTTCTGAGTCTTGGCTCCTGTGTTGTCAGTAGGAAACTCCTCATCAATTTCACTGGAGACACCATTTCATCCACTGTATTTTCAGGCTCTGTACGGTGATTTGCAATTGAGATCTTGCACTCAGGAAGGTTAAAGAACTGWGGTAGTACGCAGAGCGTCTCTTATCCAAAGCTTTCTGCATACTTAGCACGCTAAGTCAAACTGACCAGAGAYCAGAAACCAGGTCTCTGCCTCCTGGCTGAGTCCTGTATCACTATCAAACTGTTATGCTCACCCTCTCCCTCTGGTCTATTGAATCTTGAATGGGACCGCAGCGGCACTGCCACCGTTTTAAGACAGCCCTTCTCCGTGGGCAGGAGGACCTCACTGTCGGGATGCCAGTCAGCCTTGTGCCCGCCAATGCCCGCATGGTGTTGAGAGCATGCAGAGCAAAAGCAGAGGTGCCTGAGGAAATGTAAAAGCAGGAACTAAGTCTCCAGCATAAAGAAGGTCAGCCTTGCCGGGGTCAGGGCAACCATGCCTGGACCGCAGTTTTGTATTTGGGTGTTTGAACTCTGCCTAAATCATACTTTATGTGCCTATGTCTTTGTATGGGTCTGGGCCAGGACCACATAGGAAGCCATAAAACCAAGAACAGAGTGGTTTTTTGAATGTTTCAATTCAGGTAAGCTGGCTCTTATGCCACTTCTTGCAAGTCCTATTTTTAGCAGTTATTTTTGATGAAGAGCAAAYAGGGAGACCTCTGAGATGAAATGCAGTGTGAGCGTGTGACAGGCTGGAAGGGTGGCATGCTCACTGTGAGACTGACTTTGCTGAAGCGAGATTTTGGCTCTCAGTTTGCAAAGGGAGCAAGATGAGGAGGAAAGCTGTTTTCTAAGTAGCGGTCTCCTATCTGCTCTTTCCCTTGCTCTCTTTCTTTCATATTCCATCTGGAGCCAGCAACTTTTTAAATGCTCTGCAGCCACCTAGAGGAAAAACGTGCTTGATTGAAGTTAATTTTATATGAGTTAAGCCAGGGAGTGGGCTCTGCAGAGTTTAAGAATGTGAGTTTCTAAACTAGCCAGCCTGTTTATTATTATATCACAAGACCTCCTTGGAAATATATACAGTGAATCATCATCAAAAGCTGAAGATAACTTCAGTTTATGTTTGCACTTTGGAAATATTTCCTGCTTCGTGTTCTCATTGTGCTTGTTATTGGATATGACATATTTTTATGACAGATAGCATATCAGGGCCACGATATATTTTGTCAGTAGAGAGAAGGAGATGATCTGTTTTGAATTTTTATTTTAGAAGATTTAAATCTTGTGTTATTTTATATGTCTATCTCATGACTATGGCAATATGCTATTGGTATATCTACATGGTTTATGTTTCTGTACTGCCATGACTTCAAAACCTCTCAATAATTTTTGAGGTTCTATCTAGGATGTTTATAAGCTCCTTAAAAACCTCTGGCTTTTCTCAGATGAGGACTGTCACACAGAATACACTAATGGGCTCTCTGTCTACTACAGTGAAAGTTGATGCAGTCCTATTACATTCATTTAGTCTATGCCACATTCATTTGCACTGTATGAAACATAATGACAAAGTTTAACTGTTGATTGAAAGTATCACTCGAATGCTATAAAGTTAGGTATTAAAACATGTCTGTCTTTTTGAAATTGAATTGAAATGACGGGTTTTTCCTCCCTCTAATTAAGATACGACAGTTCAGTCTCCACTTCTGCCTGAAGAACTGGAGACTGGGTAGACTCTTCTTTAAAAGTCAAGTCTAGACATGGAGAAAAAGCTCAAATTTTATGTCAATTACATAATGCAGAAGTTCAAAATTATGATGGATTTTCCATGGTAGCTATGCCAGAGAACACTGAAAATTCCATTATGATGGGGTGTCCTGTAGTAAGGCAAATTCACATTAGCAGTATAAGTGGTAAGCTAAGTGTGTGCACGCAGTGAATGGAAATGTAGAATATTAGTATGGATATTGAGAAGGTCCACTAAGGCATCCTCCATTTCTTTTCCTCTCATAAGAAAGACTTGATATACACATCTGATGTGGTGAAGTAGCTTGATTACTGCTGCATTATGTCAGAACAGGATCTGTAATAAGGAATCTTATTGGCTTAAGAAATTCAAAACAGGAAATTATGAAATTTAGGAATTTTTCTAGGTTGTGGCTTCTGAGGGGAAATGATGGGGTTCTGGAGACACAAAGTAGGTCAATTTGGCCAAAACACTCTGCCATAGGAAATCAGTGATGAGCACATAGGCTGTAGACCTTARGCCACTGGGCCTATGAAAGATGGGATTTTTGGTAGAAGATCCCTTAGTCTGAACATTAAACCCATAGAGCACCTAGAGTTTTTTTCACCAGAAAGCTTTGCATAAATGCATGATAAGCCATATCAGGTAGCATTAGACATACCGCTACTGTAATTTTTACCAATTATGTATGGATATTTGCAAGTGGATGACTGTGGATATTAGTTAACTGAAGAAATACATATCTTCAGAAACCAGGTTCTAACTTTTGGACCTTCAGTGTCAGGTTCCAGGTGATACTCTGAAATTTGCCTCTGTATCTTTTTGTTGGTCCAAACTTTTTATTGCAAATGACGTCTTTATAATGAGTTTGGAAACTCTTTCTGTTCTAGAGCAGAGTTATTACGGTCCCTGTATTTTCCAGCCAGATATACAAACCACAGATCATACAACACACAGGCAGCGAAATCCTTTTTGCAGTAATCTCACCAAAGAAAGTGGAACAAATTGTAGGTATACTGCTCAAGTAAGCAAGTAAAAGAGAGCATTTTTTGATGGGCACATTTCAGTGTGATATTGGGCACTTGTTTGAAATGGGTTAAGAAACTTGCGCTGTATGTCCTCTTTATCCCAATAATTCCGAATACAAAGTTGTATGTAATGTGCACAGAGAAGTGTTTTTTAACKGTTTCACTTCAAGGTATATGCTACACATGAACTCAAACTCAAACCGCTTGAGCTCTCAGGCATACAGATATTTATTTCAAATGCCAGTACTTTAAAGGTTAAACGCTGCATGGCCCAGCACAACTGAAACAGAAGAGAAGGCGAAAACTCTCTCCCACTTTCTGAACGTGAGTGGGAGCGCAAGGATTCAGCTCCTCCAGGGCTGTGGATGGCGTTTCCATATTCTGTTGGAGTTTCTTGAGCAAAAATCCACCCTCTCTTAAGGTGGCAAGTCAGCTGCTCAACTGTACTGTAACCTTCAGCTCTAGGAAATATTCTGAGTCATACCAGATGCTTCTTAGAGCCCAGCGTGGGACTTCATTGTCTTCCTCAGTCATGGTTCAGCTATTTCCCCACGAAGGGTTTTTAGCCAACCTTTCCATTCTCAGGACCAGAAAGAACATTTAAAGCCACAGATGCCTGTAAGGATCCAAGCACAAGACAGAAAAAGCCTACTTGWCACATTAGTAGGAGAATTATTGTGAAGAAAGTAGTAGGGAAGGTTGCTGTGCTGTTTCATTCTTTATTTGGTTCTTCCTTCTTCCTTCCTCTTAAGTGCCTTTACCACTGCTAGTGCATATTCAGGGAGATTATAAATATGGTGTCAGGGTAGTGCTGTCCTGAGAACTTTAATTTTATGCAGTTTTAGAAAATGTTCCAGAACGTTTCATTGTTCATTTTACCATATTCTTGTGGGTAATGTTGGTTAAGGCAATAAAACGCAATTCTGGCACAGCATGCCCTTTATATAAATGTTAAAAATACACATAGAACACTCTTTTTGGCATTTTCCAAAAGCTTTTGGATAAGACTTTTAGCAGCACATTGTATAGGCTTGTGGTGATATTGTGCAGCACAGTATGCTTTTTCAGAGGTCTACATGGACCTTCATTTATTCAGTGTCTGGAAAATACCATTTTTGCTTACCCTTTGTGAGGAAAGTATAGGTTCTGACTTTTTTAAAGGAGCTGGATATGCAAAGAAATCAAAATTGAATTGCTGTCTGTCTCTGCTGTGTTGGAAATTATGAACAATAATTACCATTTGCATTTAAAGCATCCTTTTCCCAAGTTGACTGAACTCCTCTGAATAACCGCTTTGGAAGGGTGCCTTGGCAAGGCAGGGATGGATGTGGATATCTTGTGTGATTCTGTTTAATTATCTCTGAGTGCCAAGTCTATATCTGGAGCAGGAACAATGGCACTCAGAGTTAAATTAGGACTCTTCAATGCAGCTCTTGCCCTTTGGTGGAGTTGTGTATTTTATAATTTCTTTCTGCTTGGCTTCATGGGGCAATACAGTCCAGCGTTGACTCAAATTTGCACAAAAATCAGGGATTGGGATGAAATTTGCACGCGTGATTCAAATGCCTACTGCTGCAAACTCCTCCTCTGCAATCTGCCAAAAATAACTCTGATATTCTCAAGCATTACGGCCAATGCTCTCTTTATAGGAATGAGATTTCCCCATGGAACGCATATGCCTGCAGTAGATTTGCTATGCGCTGCTCACCAAAGATGAGCTGCAAGTTCCCTTTCTGCTCCCACATTCTTAGGGKTTTTTTTGGAGCCAGTTCAGCAGTGTGGGAGTTCTTGTACCATGGGGGAGTCTCCAGTAAAAAGCGCATGTATGCTGCCCGCCACTTTTTCTGGGCACTTTCCCACTTACTGGAAAAACGGGTCAGACCACTGATGATTTAACATTGTTATGGACGCCTTGATCAGATCCCCAATTTAAGGCATGTTACCATTATTATGATGTGTGGGAAAAGCACAGAGGGAGTACAGATATAGTTACCTGGTCTTGGAAGGAACCATCCTTGAAAATGACTGCCTTTGCTGCATGAAACAGTATGTTCCCCAGGCAAGTGCTTTGAACGACTACTCGATAGATGTAAGGGCTTCTGTGTTTTCAGCAGCCTCCAAAATTACCTTCCTCATGAGTTATTTGCTGCTTTTGCATTAACATTAGTAAATTCTGGAGAAAGAGAGAATGATCTCAAGCCTCTGATCTCAAGCCTCAAAGCCATAAAAAGTCTCCAGCTCTACATACCATGCTTCAGTACTTCAGAAAGATTAAACATGCACATACAGACAAGAGAGAGCTTGAGATAGCAACAGCATGAGCCTTTCCATTATACATTGGAATATGGCTCATCTTCTCATCTTCTTACCTTGTGAAATGACTTCTCTAGCTGGGGCCATAAATAATGGCAATTCATTGAAACTTTGTAGGAAAAACAGCCCAAAGTTTCTTGTAGCAATATAACTACTGACAGAAGCCATCGGCTTTTATTTTTCCTGTAAAGGAAGAGAAAGGTCTAATTTTGGATCAGGAAAAATAAATCCCGAGTGTTGSTGCTGAACTGTGAGCACTTTGGTGTGATTATGGGAATCCAAACTGGCTTTTGTGTAGTGTATGGCTATTTTCATAACCAGTGCTAAATTAGGCCAAGCTTGTGCTAAAACTCTGATTTGGCATACCCAGTAAGAAGTTATCCCAAGAAGTCTTCTCACAGGATGGTGGGGCTGGAAATTAATCCTTCTCTCTAGGCAGATGACCCTTCAGGTTTTGCAATTTGCAAGTGTACAGCTTATCCCAGGTATAGAGGACAAACCCCTTCACCGCCTGATGCCTCCTAACGTACATAAAATCTATGTAGTCATGCACTATCTGTAATTGCTTTTGTAAAGTCTGCTGAGACTTACTGGTGGAAAGAGGAAGATATTAGTGTCTTATATCTGCATAGAGCCACTTCTTGAAGGTACCAAAAGGTTCGAAAAATGCACTGCATCACACTCCTGTTGTGAAATGTGGAAAAAAAAATGTGCAAAAAGAAACAGTCCCTCCTAAAATGGCTGGTTCTGGTTTTGGATTTGTGTGTACTGCAAAGGAAAAGGAACTGCTGATGTTCAGCAAGTGAACATCTGCAATTTCAATCCCGCATGGCACGGACTAAGGCTGTAGGCTTCGTTGTCGTGATCTTTTCTTCTTCTTTTTAATAATGCRTGTAGCACAGGACCGGGTTCTTTGCCCTTTGTGGGACTTGGAGACTTTCCATGGTTTAATGTGAAAAAGGGCTGTTGCTGAAGGAGTGTACTCATCCAGTTTGCTTTGAAGATGTGGCAGCAGAGTGTGTGTGTGTGTTTGTCTCCTTCAAGGGTGTGTCCCACAGCTGCCGGATGCCTTCACTTTCATGGATTTCCCCTTGCAACAGTTTGTGATTATACACACCCAATTAGCACCATCTCTGACACACACCCTGCAGGCAGCATAGACAGCATCAAAAGGAATCACAGTGAGGCACTTGGTACCAGTTGAGGACTGAGAGGATGGCTGTGCTCTGGTCCTTATTTGGTGCAGGGACGCCAGATAAAGTGCACCATCACAACCAAGTATTTTTTAGAAATGTAAATATGTCCTTAAAAGAAAKGTAATTTTCTTTTGGACCACAACATCATTGCATCTCTATATGATTTCACTGAGGGCAGAGCTAAGGCTGCCTGAAGTATCTTGTGTGTATTTCCATAGCTGGTAAAATGGCTTCATTTTATAAGTAACTTGCACTGCAGTCTTCCTGTGGGATTATTTCTATATGACTGTAATGTTTTGATGTTTAAGCTTCTGATGTATATTCTCAATTTCACTTCATTTAAGCAAATGTTTTGGTCTTGGTAGAGTCACACTACCCTGGAAGACCCAAAGTCTCCGTTTGTGTGCAGTGTGGTAACTTGTCAGTATGGCTTCATTATTGACATAACTCCAAAGTTTTACTAAAAGTGTATTTTTCTGTTTTTTGAACAGTCCAGTCAGATTAGAGTATAGATAAGCCTCTGCATACATGCAATTAGTGTCACCGAATCTATTTATCAGATTCAAACGAGGAATGAAAAGGAGGCAGAATCTGGGGTAGCAGAGAATAATTTTTGAAATGTATCAATCACTGGAGAGGGTAAAAAAAAAAGCTATGGGCATACCAAAGATTTTTGCAAGGGGAAAGGATTAGGACAGCACACGAGAATCAGTTTTTAAATTCACCTAGTGAATCATTCCGTAATAGCCCTCTAATACAACTGTAACAACAATAACTGTGAGAAATGTAATTAAAAGCAAGAAGTAAAAATGTTTTGAAAAAAATACAGACCCAAAATCAAAGCTTGCCCATGGGCCATCGCCAGCTCCCCTTCACTAGCCAGCCTGCAGAGGACTGACATCTTTTGCTTCCRCGTCCTTTCCCAGAACTGCCCTTTGACTCTCATGGTGGCTATCAAACAAACCACGTACCTGCTCCCTGCTGATTTCAGAAGTGATATAAAAAGACCCCTCACCCCCGACTGCCAATCCATCTAACTACAATTGATATTAATGCATTAAACTTGCCAGCAAGGAATTGCATTAGGAAAAAAAAGAAGGTTTTATTTTGATCGACTAAGCTTGGCAGCTGTGGATATAGTTTGCTTTACTCTCATTTTTCATTTAACCCTAATTAATTAATTAATTTAACCTTACAAATAATCAGCAATTGTAATTCATTAATAAAACCGCCGCAATCTGATGATTGCTCCTCAGCCAAGTCTAGGGCTTGAGCCCAGCARCTGCCACCGGGATTAAACACTTCAGGAAAATAAAAATTACACAAGCAATTAGGTGTGTAATGAATCAGAGGATTGTTTGTGTTGCATATGGCATGCTACCTTCCTTAGTGGACACCTGTGCTGAACACTGTAGCAAATAGTGCTGATCCCAGCCAAAGTGGAGACGTTTCACTCTGGAGCCTGTCTGGATGTCCAAGGCCATTGCAATGCCAAGGGCTCACGGCGTCGCGTCACTCATGTGCATGTAGGGGCTAAACTCTCTGCACCCTCAAAGAGTGTGGCTGCCCTCCTGCAGACTGGGAACGGTGCCCTGGCCTCCCTGATCCCCCCGACCATGCCCAGGCTTTGTCAGGGTGAGTGCTGGCCTTGCCACAGACATGTTAATGATTAAAAAGACTGGGTGATTGACGGTGAGCCTGGAGATGCCCTGACATGATGCGAGCACCTGAGGTAGCTGTAGGTGCGTTGACTCAGTGCAGGAGGTAGCGTCCCCCTCTAATGGTAAAAAAGTGTATTTATGCTCTAAAAAGCAGAGGAAGTACCTCAGGTTTAGGATTTTATCATTTCTAAGGCAGGAATTCGGTGAACACGTAGCCAACCTGGCACYGGCAAGCATCCCTAAACATCGCGGGCATTAGCAATAACTAAATGTGAGTGGAGAGCAGTAAAATGTGATTGATAAAGGAGGCTAGCACAGAAACAAAAAGATGATGAAATGGTATCTTGRTAATGGACTCTGTCTGTGGAGATTATTACAGACTCTTTGTGATAATAATTTGCTGCAGTAGCAAACAAGCATCTACTTCACTGTAAAATGAAACATACACCTCCTAACAGGTGTGGGGTATATGGAGCAGTGCCTGCTGCAGGGATGCTAGCAAGAGAACACAAACACGTTGTGGCCAAAGGAAACAGTGTAAAGTTATTTAGTGTGTCACATCAAAAGGTGACCCTTTGTGCTTATACAAGGTCTTTTATCAGCTAACAACATCAAACAATGCCAAGGATGTTGTGCTAATCTGTTCCTTGCAGCCTATCAGCTGTGATACCCATACAGCAACATCTGTTACTGGGAAAGATGTAAAGGGACCTACCGCAGAACTAAAGTGAAATAAAATTACATTGTCCCTAGAAACTAAAGTTATTTCAAATGAAAACCACTGGTCTGTAAATACAAACATGTTATATATTTGATCCAAAGCAATTCTGTTTATCCACAGTACGTATACATCGGTAAATGCAGGACAGGTCACCTTTTTACATTAGCACTTTGTTGCTTATTTGTCACAGTGAATTTTTAGATAATTTCATGTTGAGGGTCCACTGAGAGTAAAATGACTAAAAGCTCATGGAAATGTCAAGCAGAACTGTCAGGTTTAACCATAGGAATGGTCACTGAAATAGCCAGYGACTTTGGCAAGGGGAAATACTCCTCTTTAAGGGACGCTGTTGGATATGCAGAAACAAGCTTGTCTGTGTTCAAAGGACCACTAATCCTCTCTCCTCAAGGGTTCCCAGTGACTCTAAAGCATTGTATGGGTATTAGGACTCCTGATTACTTTGACTGAGGTKCTTGCACCTTTTCCAAGCTATTACCTATTCAGCTATGGAGAAAGTTTCTGGAAAATTAAGCCTATATCCAACCTTTTCCTATAGGCAATTGAATTTTTGGTCCACAGCAAGAGCAATTAACACAAAGAGCTTGTTTTTTACTTCAGCCCTTGGTCTTTCTGGAGGATTTGTGCCTCTCACAAACATTGCTTGTCCTCTCAGGAATGGAGAAGTCCCTGAACGTGCATGGAGGAGGGGGCTCTTGCCCATTGACACCCAAGGTGCGTGCACAGAGCACCCTCAGTGGAAAGCAGAGGAACTGAGGGCACGACTTTCAGAGGGCCAAGTATGTCTTCTGCGCAYCTTGTCCCTGCCTTCTAATGATTCCACTAGGAGCAGTAGATACTCGGCATTTCTGAATTTGCATTGCTGCGTTTGCAGAAGCGTCTAAGCATTTTGCTTATGCAGAAACTGCCGACTGCAAATCCGCTGGCTCTTGCCAGTTATATTTTAGGTCTGTGCCAAATGGGCACATGTTCTGGATGAGCTAACTTGAAATATAGTGGTGACATATGCAGTAGCAGTTTCACTTAGGGCCATGTTAGCAGCTTTGCTCCCTGCCATGTTTTGTGGTGATTCCATCTTATGCAATGGAAGAAGATGGTGGTATTAACAAGTGCCTGGGGGATTTCCTAGCATGAGAACTGCTCAGTTATGCTGCATCACCCCTGCTCCTTCGGAGTCTCTTAAAGTCTGCCATTTAGTAGTGATGCTGCTGAGAAAACAGGCATATAGCTATTTTGGGGCCCTTAAAGTGGGGAGAGGCTGGAGGTAACCTGTAGAGAAGGCACCTTTCATCCCTTACATGGAAGGGCATGCGCTCGTTACCTGCAAAAGTCATCCACCTAACACTGCTGCTATTATTATAATTAAAATTATTGAACTACTACTTTCCAGGAAATAAGAAAGAAGCCTTTATCTTGAGTTGACACAAAATCRTTGCAAAAATGGAGTTTGCCTTCTCCCACTGTGGTCCCGGTCCTCTCTGTCTGACGTTTCTTGGGTCTTCTTCTCACCTCCCTGTTTCTGCGTGGTTCTCTCCCTGGTGCTCTTGAGACTTATCTGCATCAGAGCAGCACATCAAAAAAGAGATGAGCCCTTGGGATGTGACAGTAGAGACGCTTTTACCTTTCTTGCTGTTTAGCACAAGTTGCTGTGCTGTTGAACTCCAGGTGACTGGAAAGTATACAACTCCAAACCTCGGACAGATATCTGCCACAGCTTTCCTTGCTTATTTGTTTTGGGTCTTTGTTCTGCAGGTCMTGTGTGACAGACATGTGCGAGTGCCCGGTCCATAAAAACTGCTACTGCGAGTCATTCCTGGCGTACGCCCGAGCCTGTCAGAGGGAAGGGTTGAAAGTCCAATGGGTACCGGAGCAGAACTGTGCAGGTAAGCGTTTTGGGATTGCTTCTTTGTAAGCCAGTGCATAGGCGAATAGGTTACTATCCTTTCACTGGTGGGGRAGGATCAAAAATGAGCTGGCTAGAAAGGACTGGGATTGCACTAGCAGGGAAGCTGCGTTCTGAGTTATGGAGAAAGACCATAACCAGGAAAGATTTTCAACCATCAAGTATTAGAAATGTTTTATTTTGCTGCAAAACTTTTCACCTCTAATGCCACCTATCTTAATTTTATGTACTTCCAGGAAGAAGTACATGCYTTTTTCTTTCAGGATATGTAAACAGTTGATTACAGATAATGTTTAAACTCCTTTGACCTACTGTTAAAGATTAGTTGTATTTCCAGAGACAACATACATATATGATTGCAGTAGGTTCAACAAGGGAAGAAGAGAGAATGTATTTAATGGGAATATTAAAATGCAAGCCTGCATTAATTTTGGTACTTGGACCAGATTCCCCATGTGATTAGGACTGCATTAATTGCAAGTAATTGTGAGTGATTGTTTCCATGAGAAGTGGTAGCCTGTGGTCATGGGCACTTGAAGTAAAATGCAATATTGCAATGCATATTTCCCCTGATGATGGTCTCATTAATTTAGGACATTCTATAATGGCATTGATTTGCCTGGAAATGTATTCAGATTTATGTAAAGCAATTGACAGTAGTTGGAAAAAAAATGAGAGAAGGATACTCAGTACTGGTCAAAGAGCTATTACCCTGTGGTCCATTTTGATGTCTGTGTGTGGCTCAGGGTCTACTCTCTCAACTTCAATTTCCTTTTCTGTTGAAGGCACGATAGCAGGGATGGGTGAGTGACAGAGCAAATTACATTTGATTGACTGTTCCCAAAAGGCTCATTTTTTTTCTTACAAAGGAACAGAACAATCCAAACAGGGTGTCACTAAGTGAAAGCCCTGTTCAAGGATGTGGTCTCAGACAGCACTAATAACGTATGTAATTTTAATCTATTGATCTGGTAGCAGATCCATGCAGAACCTGACACAAGCATCCTGACTTTTTTTTTTTTTTTTTGACCAAAGCACTTCAGACCGAGACCTCACTGTGGCAGATGCTGTAAAAAGAATAAAAACTCCAGTCCCTGCCTTAAGGAGTTTATACAAGTGTTGGCATATCACAACTTAACTAATTGAGGCTTCTTTTCACAATTTTTTTCTGGCATTTTACCAAAGACAAGAAAAGTTTCTAAGGCAAAAACAATCCTTGAGTGAACATTATGAAGGAATTTAAATGCACATCTTCCATTAAAGCTAATGAAAGAAGAGTTTGAATCCACCCCAGTTTTTTAATCTCAGTGCAGACTTCTAGAGGGAAAGGGGAAATCTTGTTAAGCAGAAAATATAGATAAGCTATATATGGTCAAGTACCCTCAAAACACTTACTTAAGCATCCAATGTCAAACAAGTAGCACCATCTTCTATAGTAAATCATACGGTAAGCATTAAAGTGCATCCACTCACTCCAGATGTTATCAGTGGCCAGCATCAAGAATTTAATCTTTAACTTACTTTTTTTCTCCCCAAAACTTGTAGTTACAATTATTGTGTYCTAATTATGGATAAAAGTTCCTGGGTATGAAACAATATATCCGTAATAAAACTTCAGCGTTCTGTGACTTTCATTTCCTGCTTGACATTTCATAGCTGGTGGGATACTTGGAAGAGCTGTGTTCTGATGAAAATGGAGTATACTTATTAGTAAAGTCAGGTTTTAATTATTCTTTTGTGTGTTATAAAACCAAATCTTGTGTGGTTGCCAGTTCCTCTACCCTGACTGCTGTACGCTTAGCTCATTTTTATAATCTTTAGAAAGCTYGTGTTGTCTGGAGGGCCAGCCAAACAGGATGCTCAGGAGGCTGAATTAAATGTCCTGTTCCCTACATGTTCTCCCTCCTCCCCCAGTGCAGCAGCGTATCCTYCTCTAAGTCCTCTGCGAAATACTGCTGCTCAAGGTTTGCTGTCCTTTGAGGTTGACTCAGTAAGGGGAACGTCAGCTGTCATTTAACCGGAGGGGTGAAGAGAGGAAGCTAATGAGTAAGGAAAATGGTTAGGGTAGGAAAGGGTTGGTGAGATCTGCACGGGAACTGAGAGGGTTTGGAAAGAAATAATGGTTTCCATGGGAAGTAGTGGGGAGTGAGACCTGTTAGGATGGGCACAGGAARAAATATGATGTGTGAAGGAGAAGCAAAAAAACCAGGAGAGCCAGTGTGAGGGAAAGAATAATAAGAGAAGGTGATACGTGTGAGAGGGAAAAGAAAGGATACAAATGGAAGGAAGAGGTTTGAAAAGGAGATAGAAAGAAGATTTTTTTTTTAGCCCAAGAAAGGCTAAGCAGCAGTTTATAAAGTGCAATTAAGTAAACTGAAGTGGTGAAATGGCTTGGGCCATAGTAATTTAACACTGAATTTCTGAGGGCACAGAGAGAAAGAAGWCTTAAGGATGGCAGAGGGCAATAACTCCCTGCCACGGGCATGACTATGCAGGCAAAAAGAAGAAGCAGATATGGACTATAATAAAGTGCAAAGTGCACATGGTAGCACTGATATGCTGACAGCCTCATAAAAACTAAACAATTTTCTCTTTTTCCTATGTGATCGGTTGAACTAGAGGAGGAGGAGTGTATATCTGATTTTGACCTTCTCTCCTGGGTCACCTCTTCTCTGCTGTGGAATTTTCTGGCCAAAGTCACTCTTTTTCCCTGTTATATGTTGCTTTCCTTTAATCGCTTTATTCTGTGTGAATATGTATCAGAAGGCTATTCTGACTTTTCAGTGAAAGCTCATAAAAAAATTAAAGTTGAAAAGATTAACACAAGTGTATCATTAGAAAGTCAGTGCCCAGATCTATTGCCTTCTACTATGTTAGAAGGAAATGTTGTGAATTGCAAGCACCACGAGTGACATTCAGTTTGAAAGTCCTACAAAACACCTCGAAAGCCCAAACTATGCAACAGCAACAGAAGAAGCAGGATGACTCATTGATGCACAAATATGAGCTCAGAAATTTCTGTGGAATCAGATTTACCAGCTATCATCCACTAAGGGAATCCTTCAGCAGCTCCATGTTAGGTATTTTGTTTTTTGTGTTGGGGAACAAGAATTCCTCCTAAATAATCACAGCCATGTCTACAAAGACAGGCGCAGACAGATACAAAACTTTCTCTGTGAAACTGCCAAACTGGCTGGAATAAACCAGCTCTGGTCTGAAAACTGTATGGCCTTATTAGGCAGGGTTTATTAGCTCAGGCACAGTGCTGTATTTATGTGACTATAYGGCTTCTGGACTAGAGCTGGCTATCATCCCACCAGCTCAGAAAGTGGTCTGAGGAAGCTCACATCTGTCATGCCAAACACATGTTCTAGAAGAAGAGTGGAAAAATCCTGTTGGGACTGGTAACGTTGCAAAATGCAGTATTATTAGTAACTTTTGTACTTTGGGGTTGGGGTTTTGATTTTTTTTTTCTAGTGCACTAAGGAAGTTATTACTAACAGAGCTCAGTTCTTTAAGAGAGGAATTTGCCTTAAAAGACGGGTGCAAAGGCATCACTTCTGTTTTCCATGTTTACATGGTACTGATTCATTTCAGCAGTCCCTGGGAAGCCTACTGCAGAATGTCTTTATTTTTATTTTTTAAACTGTTGATGAAGTGGAATGTTCTGGATCAATCACACCACATGTTAACAACTGAAGCACTCAACAATAAAAGCCATCCAGGGAACTTAAACAGCAGCCATTGTACTTTTCTGATGTTTCCCTTGACAGCAAGTTAATAATGCCATTATAGGCTGCCTACAGCAGAAAATAAAGTCATCATATCTTCTACATGGCATCATCTGAAGGAGAAGGAGGTGTTTGGACATACCACATCCATGGGTGGTAAAGCAGMGCTGGGGAGTACTTACAGCTGCCGAGGGCAGCCTGTAATATGTTCTCATGTGCTCTGGGGCAGAGATGAGGAAGTGGAARGGAGACCTCGGCCAACTTTCCTCAAACCCACCGGCTGAGGCACCAAACAGAGCTCAGGTGGAACGAACAGGACGGCTATTACTGCAGTAAAGCTTGTGGGATAAAACCTGTGCAGCCTAAAAACTGAAGCTCGCAGACCTTTTCTATATGGATACTGTATGTACTAAAGCCTAATGTTTCAGTTTGTGGTTAGTCAATTAGAGATCCTTTGAAGGGAAACTCATTTTCAGAGAGGAGGGACAAAAGCTTCTAGTAAACAGCCCCCTTAAGATAATTCACGTTGTGTGTGGACAATCACTATCCGTCTTTGTACATCTTGGTCTACTTTTCTAGACAGTTAATCCATTTTTTGCAAAGCTCCTGGGAGCTCCGCACATTTTCGTTTCCTCTCTTAYAGAGATTCAATCTCTATTCTTAACACACTACATAAGTGCAGAGTTTGTTGTGAATCTAATTTTACTGTACGCTTAATATTGCTTGCATGTTTTTCCCACCTAAATTTCCTGTTTCATTTAAATTTCATTTTAGTCATTCCTTTTGTTTGTTCTTTCTTCAGTGTGCATGAAAGTTATCATGCAGAGCAAGACACAGATGTAAAGCTGGAAAAAAGTTCTCAAAAGATCTATGCCCACAAGCAGAATAAGCCTATCTTGAACATTGCTGAAAGATGTTTTTTCCAACCTATTATAAAATGATGTTCAATAAAAGATGTCTCACAGAGTTTAGAGGTAGCTTGCTCCAGTGCTATCTCATGCTTACAGCTAGAAAGCTTTTTTTCCTTTATATCTACCTAATATCTAATATCTATCTAATATTCAGCTGTTGATTCTCTGTAAATCCAGGGTCATTTTCTGCTTTACTATCCAATTTTTCCAATTTTTTGTTTGCTTATTTAGTATCTGTGCCCTGAGAATGCATTGGATTTGGATGCATTCTTGCCAAAATTCCTTCTTCAYGGCTGCTTTTCACATACATAAAATGCATAAGAAGTAAAACTTGCAAGAAGCTGATGCTGTTTTGAAGATCACTTTGTTAATGGTGAAGAACCCATTAAATTTATGACGCCTTAGCACTAAGACTTCCATCCTCTGTGATACACTCTTATACATATTTAATCAATTTATTTCTGCCTATTTTCTCTTTATGAATAATAACAGTACTATAATGGCACTCTAAGGCCAATTTTCACAACAAAACAGCATTTTTCTGTCCATTACAGAACWGTTCTTTAAAAAATCTGGACCTTCAAGCTCTCTCAAAATGGAAGAAACCTTTATAATGCAATCACCTCTCTGTAAGCAGCAAGAGATGATTCTGGATGCTTGAGAGTCCCTTACCATCTATAAACTATTTTATCAGTACTTGCTTTTGCCATCAGCACAGCCGTTAGAAAGAATAACAGGCTTTTATTTGCTGTCAAACCATGTATTATTCTCCTAGTAAAAAGGAGGGACATAAAATGTTAAGAGTTTAAATATTGATCTGGAGGGGGTATAGTGCTTTCAGCTGAGCCCTCAGTGGTCTCTTATGTTGGAAATGCATTGAACCGTCAACTACATAAATCAATGAACAGATACTGGAATCATTAAGTACAAGAATTCTCATTCTCAGTGATCCCCTGGTAAAATAGCATAAAGCATGGAAATAATTGATTTTGTTAATTTTTTTTTGTTTTGTTTTAGAAATGGTGCTGCTGAATTAACAGCATTGCTTTGATTTGCTGCAATATGCAACATTGAAAGTATAATCTTAGGAATAGACAGTCTGACATGGTGAATGACTCTCCTTTCTCTTAYTCTTTCTGTAGGAGTGGGACTGATAACTCTCTGTCCTTGTAAATGTTTCAGGAATCTTTTATAAAAGGCATTGTAACAAATAAATAAACAATGTTAAGCCTTAAATATAAAGCATAGATCTGCTTATAGATAGAAAGCTTGCCAAAGCTTTATATACTGTCAGCTGTGTTAAAATTCTCAAAAAGTTTCAAGACTACTAGGAACTTAATACCTTTTTGATTAGGAATTTCGCTACCTTTATATTTGTGATGTAAAGTAGTGTTGCATTTAATATAGTGGAATCTCTTTGCAAGTAATCTTTTCCTCTAGATGATCATCATACCAAAATATGCTTTTTGATATTTGCAGTAGAAACCAGGCAAACAGATATGTAACTTTCCTTGTGCGACTCTGTATAATATGCATATTTTGTTCCTTTTAACTGCCTTTCAGCAACCCAGTGTAAACATGGTGCAGTTTATGATACCTGTGGTCCAGGATGTGTCAAAACATGTGACAACTGGAATGAGATTGGCCCATGCAACAAGCCCTGCGTTGCAGGGTGCCACTGTCCGGCAAATTTAGTTCTTCACAAAGGAAGATGCATCAAGCCAGTCCTGTGCCCACAGCGATGACATTAGTTCTCYTTCCGCGGACACTAATGCGGGTGGTCACTGACCCCTTTGATGCTCACAGCCAGTGAAGGACTCCAGCTATTTGTGTGCAGATTCTGCAAAGTACACGTCTACTCACAGAGTGTAAATATGCTCCTSTGTGTGTATTTATGTGTGTTTATGTATACACACATGGCACCTAGAAAGGTATAAAAGCGTATGCTGTGTGTATGTAGATACACATAYCTATACACAAGTGCCCTAAACGTAAGTACAACCCATATATTTATATATATGTCCACACACACAAATATACATCATTTCTATATATCATAGAAGGATGAATTATTATATGTATATTTTTTGCTATAAAGTTTATGTATTATTATTTCTAGGACCCTGATCTGTAAGTCATTGTATAAATAAACCAGGTGTTTTTAATATAATATAGTGGCATGAAAAGATTGGATGACTTTGCCATTGCATAAGTTTGTCGTTTCCAAGGAAACTTTTCTAGGGCCATAGCACTGCCAGACTGGATTAGTTTCAACACAGAACCTGGATTTACAGTTGTACAGGAAACACATTTCTCTGGAGATGGAGGATTTATCTAGGAATATTTCATGCGTACCTTAGAGCTGCATAGTGATTGGTGACAGTGCTTAATCAGGCAGAGAAAGCTGGGGATCGGCTTTTATGCTTTACTGAAATAACTGTGCAAAAGGATTTCCAAAGYTGGTTGGCCAACTGCCAGCATAGAGATATTTCTTTCTGGAACGGCACCAAAGAGTCAGGGGCCAGATTTTCAAAAGTGTTCAGCACCCAGCAGCTCGCTTTGAAAATTTGACCACTTCCCATTTCATATCCTAATGCCCCGTCTCTGTTGTTGTGTTTGGCAGTAGCTGTGAATACACAATAAGTAGCTTGGAGAAAATATTCATGTACATATTAGCCYCTTTAACATGTTTGAAACTGCTGGGTTTGTTTCATATTTCCCCCAAATATTATGCAGAAAGCAAATCCCACTGTGAATTGGAGTGTTTGATTTCAGTGTGCCTTCAAACATGAAATAATGCTGGCTTTAGTAACTCATTTAATTTATCAGCATGGTTTAGAAAAAAGACAAATTCACCCCACCAAAAAAACAGTAGAGAATGTCAAATGCTAATTGGAGAACTGGAATTTATTTCCTTACTGGTCTTTTGCTTGAGGTTTATGAACATGTGGGCTCTGTGAAGTTTGCATGACTTTTGAAGTCTCCCAGGGGAGAAGCAATAATATGGGATTTCATTAGAAACTGTTAAAAAAGCCATACAACTTTCTCAAGCCTGAAGGGAGGGGGGTCTATTTTTCTTCCACTGGAAAACCTCTTGTACAGCCTGAYGGAACGGTCTCTGGAGATGATAGAAATCTTTGGGCATCTGATTTAGGTTTATAATGAAGTAATATCCTCCCACACAGCTACTTCCATTATGCCTTGCATTGAAATTGCACATTGTAATGCTTTGAACAATTTTCTCCTTKAATTCTTCACTCTCCAGGAAGTTTCGCAGGGTCTGAGTTTACAGTGAGCGAGTGGGTGCAACACGCTTGGGGTATATGACCTGCCTGCGATCCCGTCCTGGAGGAAGATGCTGAGTGAGCCTGGTTAGCTTAGGCACCACACTATCCAAARTGCTGCAGCACCACAGTGTTAAAAAGAGCTGGGCAAATAATGCCAGGAGTGTTCCATGGATGTTTATCCAAATCTTAAATAAACTCAGCTTGATCTTTTTATGTCCCCTTTGTGTTCGTTTTCTCGGAACAATCAAATAATTCGGTTTTACTGGCAGAAAGGGTTTCGAAGCCGCATACACAAGTGCACTGAGAAGCAGAATTGCAAATGTGCAGATCCCACCAGAGCAGGAAACTAGAAGAGTTTTATGTGGCTCATGTGATAATTGAATGGCAAAGCTGAAATTTAGAACAATTGCAATTGGTCCAAGGAGTTAAAACATAAAATGGCAGTCATTAAAATAATTTAAAGCATCAGTTAGACCAAAGAATATTTCAGCCTGTGAGCTTTTGATGCTGAGATATGGGGTCTAAGTCATTAAAAAGGTTATTTGCCCAGCTCTAGTTTAGGATAGATTTTCATTACTGATTGATTTTCATTACTTACCTCTCGGTGTTTCCAAAATAAAAATAACAGGCAAAGTGAATTGCATACATGAACGGTGTATAGAACTGTCCTTCCCTTTTCTTCTCCTGACTGATGAAGGTGAGTGAAAGGTGAAGGGAGAGCCCTCCAGCTCTCTCAGTCCACTGATCGCATTCAAGCAACACTTAATTGACGCCAGGTGAAGAGGTGACTCAGTCTATCTGTAGGATGAACTCTATTTTTAAATCTTAAAACGGTTCAGTATGAAACCTGAACTGCGGGTCATCTCAAAATGAGGACTCATTCCTCAGTTTAGCTTTTTCACATCTGCCTAATTAAGGGTAGCCCCCTGGTTTTTGCTTTTGTGATGTATACTGAGGAAGAAAGGAATGTGGTTTTACCTCTAAGCTGTCTGATTGTGCCCTTATGGTGCTGTAGAGCTTTCTCCTCCAAACTCCACAGTTTTCAAAGCAACAGTAAGGGCTATCACCTGCTCAGTTCACATATACAGTCTAAGGTGAAGGAGTTCTGCTCTTCTAGAAATTGCCCCCAAGTTTCAACTTGGCACAGGTTTTATATCCGTATCTGTAGTTACCCTGTGCCCAACTGAGCTATTCAGACCAGATCATTCCCAGCTGGGGATGTCTCACTCCACTCTCCTGTTTCCCTCTCTTCTTCCAGGCTTTTCAAAAGTTGAAAATCTAGCCCAATAACATCAATAACAGCATTACCACTGGCCTCACAGAGTTTGGGTTGCAGCCCATCTTCCTCCTTAGAGCAGCATTCTTTCTAATTCTGCTGTCTTGGCTCATGAAATATTACCCCTAGGATGCTAGAGCTGGAAACTTCCTGCGTATCGCTGGGGATTTATTTTTGACAAAATCCACTGATAATCCAATTTTAGTATGCTAAATGTGTTTAGTATGCAATAGTGTGTTTTTAATAATAGCATAAGGTTGATAATCCATATGGTATATTCACCATGCAAAACTGATGGTTGTGTAAGTTTTGGTCTTGATTATGCTTATGTCAATCTGTGCATACAACTTTGTGCCAATTTGTAAGGTGAAATATGTTTGAAGGAGCAGAGGTTCCAACCAAAGAATGATCCAAAAGGAAAGTCTGAGAAACAGCTCTGTAATCCAATGGATGGAATCAAGGAAAGACTTGGATCAATAGCTTCACCATTAACCTGCTATGTGTTCCCTGGCGAGTCATTTAATATTGTGTACTTCACTGGGGAAATGAGGCTCTGGGTTTATGCATCTTTTTTAAGTTTACGGATAGAAAATGTTCTAAAATGCCATACRTCACCAGGGGAATGTCAGCTGGTATTTTACCAATTACTCAGGTCTGCTTTGCATCAGGTTGTCCCATATCTCCCATATCATCATCGCTTCAAAGTCAGCTTTGTCATACGTTGGCATACGTGGAGGTCAAATACATTTACTTCCTCCTCATTTACTTTCAATTGTGTCTATTTTTGTCATATATATTGAATTTTATAAACCATGGAGACAAACCATAGCCAAGCAGAGCAATTTGAGTTGTAGTCCAAGACTCTGCAGGAACTCCCACATCTTCCAAGAACACCTTTCTTCTAAAGAGTAAGGATGCACTTGGAGCAAAAAATTAAGATTCTTAATATCCTACCTAAATGTGACCCCATCTTTGCATCACGTGAGCAGTTTCCAGTAGATTCCCTAAAAGAAGTAAGTTCTCATCAGAGGATTTTCTGCTTTTTTTTGAACACAGGATTCAAATACAGTTTGACACTGCTTGGCTTCACACTGACAGAATCTGACATTTGCAATAGCTGGACTGATCTTGAGTGACTGTACAGGGGTACTTTTTTTTTTCCTTCATCAGAAGTGGTCAAGGTTATATCAGAGCTAATGAATATGAGAATAGCAGCCCATGCATTTGCAGCTGGACAGGCTGGAAAGAGAGGCAGTCAACAGCATTTAGCACTGAAGTGGTGAGATGTTTCGGGCATTTCAGGAAGAGTCCCGCCTAAGGGGGCATTATGCCAAGGTCTCAGTATTTGACAAACAGGAACTTTACATTACATAACGCTGATCAAATGCTCATTCTGCTATTCCTGATTTTACCATTTTAGAAAGCCCTGTGGCGAGAGAAATGTTTCTGCTTCCTTACAGAAACATTTCTAGTCTATGACTGCAAATTTTTCAGGACAAAGGCCTAACTGTGCTTCCATTACAGAATTCCTTCTACCTCTGTGTCAAGGTTGTTGCACAGATTAGTATTTCTAGTGCAATAATCACCACGACACCTGAGCACCAAACAGAGTCTATAACAACAAAATAAGGTTCTTCTATGAGCATGAGGTAGCTCTTGATSCCTCAGATGGCCATAGCATTGTGTTTGAATGAAGATGGTACAATATTGTGAGGAAATAAAGAGGTAGGATGGCAGAATAAGGGTAAGAGGCAAATGAGAAAGGAAAAAGCAGTAGTATGATTTTTTTTTCTATGTGGATATTTTCCCTCTAAATGGTAAGAACTAAACTGAAAGTGTTCTCTGCTAAAGGCAAAGTACATCCATACTCCCTGAGCAAAAAAAACCCCACCAACCACCCTAAAAACCCAAACCAAMCACAGCAGAATCGTATGTTGAGATCTGAATAGAACAGGTGTATACTTGTAGGTATAGAAATCCATAATTAAAATAAAGTTATAGGCTTCTATTCCTACTTTTCTCACAACCCTTAAATCACAGTAGAAGAATTCACCAAAGCTAAGGAAAGGGATCTTATTTCCTGGGCTGAGATGAGGCAAACATCTGCAGAATTCGGTTCTCATGCTTCCACTAGCACAACAAACCTGTTTTGGTTTCCTTCAGGATACGTGTTTTAGGGAACACACATCATTTCCCATTTCGATGTCAACATAGTAATTTCTTATATCATCACATCGTAATTTCCTACCCTATTTTATTTCTTGTTATTGTTAAAAGAAAGGGACTTGATTCTTTCTTTTGCACTGGTAAAAGCAGGAAGGAATTTCAGTGAGTTACCTGTTGCTAGCTATACTAGTTTTAAACTGGTTTGAGATCATACTAGCACCATCCTGGCTTTATAGGTGTGGAAGTAATCCACAATCCTGGTGTGGCTGCCCTCAAATTATTAGACTTCTAATTGCTTCTGATTACTTCTAGCTATATAGTTCRATATCAATCTCTGATAACACTGTATTAGAATAAAAGCATCTGCAGCCCAAATCAGTATAAATAATTTGCTACAAGAGATCACAGTTTATAAATGAAGGGGGGGGGAAGTAATTTGTTGTACTTAACTTACTTTCACAAAAACTTTGATAAACAGTATTAATAAGGAAAAAGGAAGAGTGACTATAGAAACTGAAAAGAGAAAAGAGAATTTTGAAACTAAAAGGTTTTTTTAATATTTAGTTCAAGTATTCAACTTCTTTAATGAGTATCGTTKAGTGGCATTCAAACCCATAGAAAAAAACTTGATTGGGTTCTACAGAATATGGATCAAAACCCAGAAGCAGATATGTACTGATGCAGTTCTACAGTTAAAATTGCACTGTGTCTTGAAGGGAGTGAAATAAATGAGTAGAGTTTGGAGGAAATTATTAAATTATTTCTCCCATCTTAGGCACCTGAACATTTGCTAGTTTGGGGTATAAATATGCAGGTGTCTGAACCCCACCACGTCTGATGTACAGCCCTGACTTTCTTCATATTGGTGTGCATCGACAATAACTCTAGAGGAACCCACAGAATAATACTTATTTCGAAGGACAAGATGTGTTCTTTTTCTTTTTTTTTCTTGTTCCTTAAAATTTAACTGTTACCCTGCAAATGATCAAGGGGATGAGAAGCTGCAGGGAAAATTACAGTGTATATCACATACATTAGATGTTTGAAGCCATTAATGTATGGATGGGTTACTTGAAATATTTTATATGCRATTTGTGGAGAATGCTCTGTAGTGTCAAGAGCATCACTGCAGAATGTTTACATTTTAATGTTTAGAATTGCTTTGCTTACTCATGCTAAATTTTTAACAGATTTCACCTGAGGTGCATTCATGTAAATACGAAATCTACTTAAAATTTTACTAAATTTCGGTCTTCAGTGTGTCTCAGTTTATACCTTTGTTGAATTAAAATGATTATGTAGTTTAATGTATCTTACAGAACTGCAAAACTGTGCAGTAACTTTGACATGGCTTGTCTTTGAGCGTCTATACAGTTTTTGCAAGAATATTGTACTAATATAATTTTGTAAAAGTAGGATTGTGATGAGTATGTTTGTAAAGACATTATTTATTCCCTTATAAACTTAATATTTATTATCTTTATGCAGATAAATATTGATGCCTGATTATTTCATAGATATCAGTGAARAATGCTGTTCTGATTTGCCAGGTCTGACTCAGAAAACATCTCCCACACAACGATTGATACTGTGTTCTCCTAAGAACTGAYGTTAAATACTGTTATTTCTTGGGAGGGGAGGGAGGAGCCATGCAGACGATTTTCCTTTACTTTTACCTGTGATTTGGGAGCTGGGATTTTGGGACGCTTTGTTCAGCTGGTGACTCGTTTATGTGGTATCACTTGGCCAAGTTACTTCACTGCTATTTGTCTTATTTTTCCCACTGGTGGAACAGAAATGATAATGCTTTACAAAAATAACAGAAATGTTAGGAACAATGAATTTGTTAGAAATCCACTGATCTGTGTTTGGGCAAGGCTCCTGTTAATGTCCGTTGGGCTCCAGATCAGGCCTCACAATTGCCAAGTATTTTTATTTTTTTGCAAAGAGGAACCTGCTYTACTTCTGAAAGGGTAATTAGATCACGAACCCAAAAGGCCAGGGCTAAGAGCAGGCTTTGCTCTGCACTGAGCGAGAAGACGACCTTCTTTGGTGGATTTCTCCCTCCTGGACCAAGATGAGGAGAGCACAGAAGGTAAGAGATTCGGGACTTTGTTTGCTTTAAATTCATAGGACTACTGGTGCTGCGTGCTCTGTAGCTGTGGGACTCCTTGCTTGGTCTGTACTAAGTATATTGATGTGAAATCCACAGTGACAGGCTGCTTCAGTATCGTGAGACACTGAATGTTCATTTTGGGGCGGGCAGGCTCGTCTTACCTGTCTTTGTTCCATTATCGGGACGTGAGGGCATGGCAGAGGTGGCAAGGTCTGTAGTTCAAAGGCTGGCTGATCTGGCCCTGCATGCTAGCATACCAGATGACATGTAACTCAAATTRCCACTCAGTGGTGGTAATAATACAGTTACTCCGTATTATTCTTCTTGCCCATTTTGGATGCAGCCTCCTTACCAAGAATGCTGCAATATTAATTTTCCTCTGAAGCGGTGTGCAGCTACAGACCTTATCCTCACTTCTCTCTTGCGAGACTTCATTTAGCCCTTGGTGTAATTAAGCTCAAAAATAGTCAACATTTTGTCTGCCCAACATGAGGGCTTTAGAGACTGACCTTTTTCAGAACACTTGCACTGTTGGTGGGGGCAGAGTAGAGGTCCCAYGGGCACCTCTCGCACCTACAAGTGCTCTGACCCTCAGTGTCTAGGAGGCAGTACCAAAGATGTCCAGCTTTACACAGGAAACCCCTACAAAAGACTAGGCTACAATCCACAGCTTCAGGATGATGTTCAGCCTCGACTCCCCAAATGCCACCTCCTGCTGTCCCTGCCTCACCCACTGCCCCCTCCAACATGCGGTTTACGGGTCCTGCCAATGACAGCCTCCAACCTACGAGGCTCACATTCACTGCTGGGTAGATCCAGCTGGGCAATAAATGCCCTGAGATGGAAGCAGAGGTACAAAATGAGAAACTCTCTTAAGGCATAATGGGCAGACGGGCTGCAAGGCCAATGAGGAAGGGGACAGGGAGGACAGGAAAAGAGGACCAGGAGCTGCAGCAGAGCACMTCTGAGGCTCAGGCTCCTCCTCCTCCGCTGCCTTGTTCGTTTGGGCAGCCTGTGCCTTGCACATCACGGCAGCAATCCTTCCCTCCCTGCTCCTGTGCGACCCGTTCTGAGCCGGACAGCTTCTGACACTCATTTTTTTTCATTAAAATGCTCAAACAGAAAAATCTTCTTTAAGAAAAATATGGAAGAAAGGCCTTACACGGAGGCTGAGAAAAAAGTCTGGTGGCTGTTTTTCATTTAAACAGTCTCTAGGTTTATTGACGCCTTTCAGGCTATTCACTTACTTCAGGCTAATAATTGGGAGTACTTTTCTTCACCACTTACAGTTCACCATCAATAGAGCTGTGATGTTTCAGAGTATTGGTAATAATTGTTCTGCTAATTAAACCATACTGAAAAGCTAATAATCCCCATTTAGGATTTTGAACTGATGCATAGCTTCTGTTTTTATCATCGTGTCCTGCGGTTACCACACATTAAATTTGCCCTTGTAAGACAATGCTTTGTCCTTAGTTGTATTCATCCCGTTCTATTTAGTACATCTGGAAATCAGGCTCAACATCGCTATTATTTCCCCATGTCCTTCCACTGTCCTGTTCCAGGACATGGTGTTTTGTAATGCAGTTTCTCCCCCAAGTGTCTGTCCCAGTCTGTGGTCTATATGCAACTTTACATAGATAGATAATGCAATTGGAGGACTACATAAATGCAGTTTTAACATTCCAGAGCTGAAATAACGTATTTGATAGTAGACAGAATTTAAATAATTTTAATTTGATTTAAAAGCTGGAAAGAAAATAGCAATTTTGGTTGCTATTTTCTGAATGTACAGCAGATGGTGCTTAACAAATATGCTTTACAGCCAATATCTCAAAACAGCAAAGCCTGGCAATTTGAATTTTAATCATGCTTCCCGGTCTTTTCTAATTGAAAAAACAGCAATTTGAATGGAAGGCCCCCAACAGGATTGACTTACTTCAATATACACAATGTGCAAAATGTTTGAAGGATGGGGATACAACAACAGTTCTTCCAAAAGAGCCTCTCGTCTGCTATAAGGAACTATACATTTGGAAAGGAGTTAGGCAATAGCAGGATTGTTTCTCTCTTGATTGTTGCCCTTTCCCTCCAGCCTCATCACRGTTTACTTAACTAATGAGAAAGATCCAAGGTCCCAAGTACTACTTTCCACATGGACAAAAGAATATGAAGAAAATGATGTGATGAGACCTAGTCTGATGTTCCTGAACTCCCATTCATACACCTGTCAGTGAAAGAAGGTTTTTTTCTGCTGGCACCAACACGTGAGCCTGTGCTGTGGCTGTGGGTAACCCCTTCCCAGCGTGGGTGGGACCTGTCTTGGGACTAAACCAGAACTTGCGTCACTGTTTCCCCTCTTGGTATCTTATTAGCARGATAAGAAAGGTGCTGAGACTCCGAGGTGCTATTTACATTCTGYAGTGTCAAAAACCCAAGATTATCTCTAATAAGGCAGCTGTCATTATATAGAAGCATAAGCTACTGTGAGCGAAGGGAGTAATATGAAGGGGGGCAATGAGTCAGAAAGCTAAAGAGAATTTACTGACATGCTTAGTTAAGTTTTAACTAAGCTTTASTCTTTGGGAGACCTGTTTTTTTTCCAAAAAGCATAATTTCTTTTTACATAAAAGTGCATTTTTTTCATTACTGATGGAAGGTCTCACAGTGAACATCTGAGAGAGAGAAATTCCTCCCGCACAAACATTGATAAGGTATGAACAGCAGGAATACAAACATTCACACCAGTCTTCAGTAGTGGTGTATCAACCCCAACCTTGTTGGATCTCTTCTTAACCCTGAAGGGTACTTAGCTGCAGACTGTAAGCTGTACCATCGGCCATGCAAATCCCATTGAGAAGACCTTTCATGCCCACATAATTGGCCTAAAATCTCTGGAGTTGCACTGATGCATTTTTAGATGGTCTGCTTGCCTGCTAAATCGCCAGTCATCTCACAGTCCTGCCCCAATTTCTCTAATTTAGAGTCAAAACTTGATTCCCTATTAGAACTGAGACAATTGGCCATCCATGGAATGGGATGGGGAACCCATACATCTTATGGGCAGCTGTGGAGGATGCAGTCCTCATCCCTGCCTGCAGCAGTTTTAAAGGCAAGCCAGCCTTTAAGTCAAGTTAATGCAGCTGCAGGCCTAGTGCCGGTATTAAGACTCCTTTAAGAGCTTGAACACATGAATTGGATGCTTTTCCACCACATCTGCATAGGGATGCACATGATGACCTGCCAGTTGGACTTGGATATAGAAGTCTCACATCTGCAGTAGATTTACTAGGATTCAAAAACAGAGTGATGTCAAATATGGGCCTGATCAGATTAACTTTGAAAATACGTGGTGCCATGAGATGTTATGAATCATACCTACTAGTCCAGATAGGGAAAAAAAACCCATCAGCTTTGCTGATTAAACCAAGCCAGAGTCCAGGTTTTAGAGCAAAGGTGAGTGGTCCATTAATGACTCAGAGCCCCCGAGACCTGGGTGGAAAAGCTGCCACCAATTCAACAAAGAGGCTGAAGGTCTACCAGGACCTTACATGTGCAAGCTGTGTGAAGAGGCCCTTGTTCCTTCCTCTGGAGCTGAAGAGGGAATGAGAATGCATCTCTCTGGCATATGATGGCACGATTGTTTACGTTCAATGGGAAATGATGTGAATTAATCCGAAATAGCAAAATTCTCTCTGAAACCATTATAACAACAGACAATTAAAGGAGCCTCTGTTTAATGATCCTAAGAACATTTTGAGGAGTAAGTGATTACAGCCAAGATCATTGGGAGCCTGTGTGCAACTGAGTGTCTGTTTAACCACCATCTGCAGCTGTTGGCCCACCTTCTCCCTTTGTTTAAATTTCTATTCTCCACAGGCCGCTGCGAGCAGATCACAGCGCTGCTGAGGCAATAATCAATACTGCTCTCATTTTAACTCGCTTGCCACTGAGAAAGCCAAGTTTAATCTCCAAGGCTTTTAAAACAAACTTGGGCAACAGACTGTGTTGTTTAAGTTGCAACTTCATTACAATTATAAAGCTGTAGGAAAAAGATTCACTGATATATTAATCTGTCACAAATGTATAGCATCTACTCCCCTTTCATCAGTCTCATTTTGCAGAGTACTGGGCAAATGCCAAAGCAGACTGCAAAAAAATCTTTTACGGGCTGCAGTAAGAAAGCATGATTTACCCAGTCCTGGAAAGGGTGCGCTCTCAGTCATGGAGTCAGATCAGCCCAAGTGCGTGCGCACACGCGTGTTGCACGTGTGCATGCAGGTGTGATGGGGGGAAGGCACAGAAGAAGTAGGATGGCTATGACTGCACCATACGATGCAGAACGCATTGTCCTTTTTAATGGTGAGGGCAATTTCTCCTTTCCTCCCAAAATCAGAATATCCCTTTCTGGTATGGAGAATGACAGTGTTTCTCTACCTTGAGTCTTCCCAAGGTAATCAGGAGAGAGTTACACCTTGAGCCAAAGTCCTCCTGCCTACTTCTGTCCCTACCACAGTCAGCAATATCTTACAGACGGAACAGAAATGTAGATCTGGCCCTCCTTCAAGGGATGGTTAAGACTAAAACAACATTAGAAGAAACACTGAGTAAATCCCCAATGAAGCTGAAAGGAGCAAATTTTACTGCTGTATCTACAAGGACCTGATCAGAACTTGTGCTCTAAAATTTCACATTTAGGAAATTTCAAAGCTGCCATCCATCTAAAGGCAGCCACATTTTCCAGTGAAAAAAATGAAAAATTGAAAATGAAACCAAGCTAAGTTGCAGCATCACTTCTAGTCTAAAACTTGTCCCCTTAGCCAGGGAAAGGTATGTTCACACACTGCGAGAGGGGAAACTGCTTGGCTCCTTAGAAAGGAGGTATAAAAGGAGTTTTGTTATTTAGAAGGTAGGTCTCTATTATACTTGCCTGAACATAGCTAGATTTCACAAGCTTACCCTATTTTCTCAGAAGTGAAAATGGTAACTTGGAGTTGGGTGTCCCCAGGAGCAGAAGGTATTGTGCTGTATCATTTTAAGATTTAAGAGTTGCTGTTTCTTGTCTTTGGGTTTAACTCTACCACTGTGAACTGCACCAAACTGAAAGAAAGCGACTTACATCGCTTTAAGGTTAAGCAAGTGAGGTTAAGCAAGTGTAAGCTCCAGCTCGCTTGGAGACATAATATAGAAATAGATTCTTACATCTACTACTTTGAACACTGAACTGGCTCTTGAGCTGTGTGAATCACCTGCAAGGCTGTGGGTGATTGCCATTCAGTCTACATCCAAGCTCGGCTCTCACTGACACTAACAAGTATGCCACGTACTTCTTAATCAGAGAACACAGAAAGCCAATTACACGTCTTTGTTTAAAACAATGTCAATTGGATCAACAGAAATCACCGTCCCAAGGCATGGAGCGGCATGATTAAGGTCTGAGCTGGAGGTACTCTGCCGTGGGTCCTTGCAAACTGGCAGCAAGGACAGGGGCTGGGGCACTGGTTTCATTGCGGTTGTGTGTGTGACAGGAATCCGAAAGTGAGTGAACAGCAAGCGAAGGCAGTGTGAGAGTGAGACTGAAGAGGGGTAAGAAAAGCTTGTGGTGCTCAAGGACTTCTTGGAAGACTTTATCCACGCGGACTTGTGTTTAGAAAAACTACTTTCTGCTGTATTTGTGTATAAACAGGACTACAGTATCAAAACCAGTAACTCCTTACTCCAGCCAGAGAAACGTGACCTACATAACCAATTTCTAAGAAGCAAAGCTTCATCTTGTAACTAACTGTTTAAGGATTAATACTTAAAATTAAAAAAGCAGGTGTTTAGACTAGATGCTTAGTAGCCTAAGTTCGCAAAATCTATTTCTAGCATAGCTCCAATGAAATACTAGAAACCCTACCAGCCTGTATCAGCTGACATAGTCCTTCAGCTCCTTTCATTATTGACCAGCAAACCATCTACCTGACTACACCTCASAGATGCACCTGACCTGTCAAAACAATGATCTTCTCCCTGCAAGGGGTACATTATGATCAGGAATCATTAGAAGAACAACAGTTTCAGAGCTCTGATGTTCCACGTGTCTCCTGAAACCCTCCCAAGCACAGGCTTTCCCTTCACAGGCCCTAACCTGTCACCTCCTTTTGCACGGCCTCTCATCAACTCCCACTGCTGTGACTTTGTGGTTTGGGTTTACTGGCTGTGACTCAGTTCGTGAGGAGGAAKGTGGAAGACTAGCTGGCTAGCTCACAGTTCTGCCTCAGACCAGTGCTACGGTAGTGTCCACTGTGAGGCAGACATGACAGTTTTGTATCAGTACTTTCTGAAAAGACGGCGAAGAAACTTTTCCAGACCCTTCCTTCATGATTATCTATCAGCAGGACAATCAACAGGATAGGAACAAAAGTGTTTCTTTAAGACTACTTTTCAAAAACAAAAGGCCTCCAGTTTTTGGAAAAATCAGAGTTACTAGTCAAATAATCTATTTGCATAAATCAGTATTACTTCTGTAAAGCAGTATTGACCACTATTGACATTTCCTAGTTTAAGGAGCAGCATTCCATTTGGACGGAATTTGTCCATTTGCTATACCATGGACAAGCAAAGCACAAACCTCAGATTCTTCTTAAAGCTGAGCTCTTTATTAAAAATATTAACTTATTAGCCATAAAAAATGTATTCTACAGGAAGTTCATTCGTTCCTGTATTGCGGTACTTCCCAGCAGCCACACTCAGATATTTTAACTCCTGAGCCTGTTCCAGATAGTCTAGAAAGTCTAGTTCTAGATGGTCTAGAAAATCAGCCCCTACTGAAAGAAGGGACAAAAGGCTTTCACAATTCGGGGCAAATCCATGAGAAGATATTTCTGAAGTTTAGTACAAAACGCTGAATATTCATCTCCGTAGTGGAATGAATAATGATTATGTTATAAAGTGATGTGAAATACTGACTACAAACACCTTACAAATGTATTTCCTCCTGAAATTGTATGGGCAAGTTTAACTGAAACTCTACACAGCAGCTACATTTTTTTGTAAGAATTTGTAACCATACTCTATGGAACTTTTAATAAATTACCTATACTAGCAGGAAATAAACTAGAACAATTTTTAGTTGGACCATAAGACACCAACAGTGCATTTTTAAAAAGCTATATGCATTGTTTATAGCATTTAAAACAAAAATTAAAGGGTTTTGGTTATTTTGAAGACAAGTAACAACTTTGCAAATTACTCTTTGCAAATTGTTTTCATTAGCTGTAAACAAGTCACGATAGACTTTCATACCCATGCATTTAATTGTACATAAAGTTTGACTGAAGTAGGGTAAAAGTGCATTTTTAGAACACAGTTCCTCCATGAATCTGGTTTTAAGGATTCCTCTACTCATTAGATTGAAAAAACAACAGAAGTAAAGTTTTAGATGGGTAACTTCGAAGACTGTATCTATGCGAACTGCCTTTATTAGCTGTAAACTATCAGAGATTTTGTGCTGAGTACTAAAAGGCAATTTAAATTCTTTGTAAACCAATTAGTTATCAACAAGTGGTAACAGTCGAGGGGGAAAAATTGTAATACCTACTAACAGATTAAGGCCTAACTCCTGTGGGGTTTTTTTTTTTTTTTGTGAATGTCTTCATTCACAAGAGATGAATACATAAAATGATTTTGCTTTGAAGGTACTAAGCTGAGGGAATCTATTTTGAAGTTCGTATCCTCGGCTGTACATCAAGTATGTAAGCTTGCTTTCTTTGAGGACTGTCGGGCAAAGATGGCCACGTCCCAAGGAGCAGCAGCTCTCAGTTCGGCGAGCGTTTCCCGTCAGGGATTTCTTCCAGCAGCCGCAGGGATGCCGCGGGCACCAGGGCAAGCGGGCCGAAGGCACGCTGGATGCTGCACGCTGGACGCTGCACGCASCACGGCAAGTCACCAACGCCCGCCCCATCCGTGCGCTCAGGGTAGGGCTTGCCAGCGGAGACGCCCGCCGTGGAGCGGGGCGTTTGCATCTCCGCGGCCCCCGGCGAGGCGTGCCCGCTCCCCCCGTTAGATGTAACCGGCGACGGCGCCCAGCCGCCGCCTGCCCGGGGCACGCCGTCCCCTCTGCGGCGGTGCGAGGCGCGGGCCCGCCTGCGGGAGGGCGCCGGCTCGGCGGGCGTGCTGCAGGGCGAGGGCGCGCTTCTTCTCGGCGGCGCAGAGCAGCCGGACGGCGCGCAGCGTCTGCCGGCACATGGCGCCGGCCAGCCGAGCCTGCGCCTCCCGCGGCCCGCCGCGGCCCCGCCACCCGGCAGCAGGCCGAGTGCTCCGACAGCCGCAGGCAGCTGCGCCGTCACCAGCCGCCCGAAGACGGCGTCGAGGCCGCGCAGCCTGAGGGCTTCCGGCCGGCTCAGCGCCGCCGCCAGCTGGGGGCCGCCGCCGAAGGGGCGGGCGGCGGGGCCGCGCCCCGCAGCCACCACAGCGGCTCGTCGAGGGGCGGGCGGGGCGCCGACAGCTGGTAGCCGTCCGCGATGGCGGCCGGAGTGGGCATCTTTCCACCGGGCAGCGAGCCCTCACGCCGCCCGCGGGGCCGGGGCCGGGGCCGGGGCCAGGGCCTGGGCCGGGGCAGTCGGGCCCTGCCCGCCGGGCCGCGGCCGTTGCGGGGGGACTGCTGGTTGCGGCGAGGAGGCGGCGGCGGCCTCCCCTCGCCTCAGCGGGCGGCGGCGTGGGCAGGGTGCGTGGGGGGCGGCAGCCGGCGAGGCCGACGGCAACATCCACCCAGAGAAAAAGCGGGGGCTGGTTTYGCCGGTGTCTGCGTACAAAGCAGTTTGTGTTTCCGCTGTCTCCTCGTACAGACCTGCTGCTTCCTGCTGTGCTAATGCTTTTCTTTTTTCTCCCCACCTGTCCTCAGAGCTAAAATTCGTCATCTTCTCTCTTGATTATTGCGATCTGCTTTCCTGCGATCTCCATCGGGGCGTGCAAAATAATTACCAGGCTCATCTTCACCTGCTGGTCTGAAAATACAAGCGGTTTCTCCCAGCTTGGGTAGGATTCCTCTGTTGTGTCGAGCTCAGCCATTTTTCTTTGAAGGCCCTGGCAAGAAATTAGCAAAGCCTCCTTTACACAAATTTTCAGCTGGAGTGAATATTTTAAAAATTCTAATTATGTTGAATAAAAGTCAGTCTTCTCTCTTGGTCGGTAAGATTTTATTTCCCCATGTATTCAGAGGCCTCGCAGTCTGCTTTTCCGGCTGTCTCTGCGGGTTTCTGCTGCCGGTAAGGTTTGAAATTTGGAGCTTGAGTGGATGCCTCATGGGGGAGAAGACTGAGCCTCTTTCTAGACAGACAATATACTTGCAATTTTAGTTTTGGAGTGTTTTGACTAGCAGTTGTAGATCTACCAGCCACAGCACATGTTCATTTTCTTTCAGCTCGGGGTCACTGTGAATATATATCACAAAGCGAGTTGCTGAATGTTCTTCTTAAGGGTGAAAAGAAAAGGTTGTGTTACATAGATGGAGAAATTTTGCGTAAGTGCTTCCGTAGCGGCGGAAGGATGTTACAGCATTTTAGTGTGACCGATTTTCTTTTCAGTCAAAAGCCTCCAGCAGGGTGGGCTGCTATAAACAGCAAAATGGCTGAGGTAGAAGGAAAAAATGGTTTCCAGAATGAAATGGTTACCATGTATGCATTTATTTTTATCTATTTATTTATTTTGGCAAATGCATGTGCATAAAGATAGTGTCAAGGGACTTTGTTAGGGATGGCTTCTCTAAACCATGTTCCAGTAATGATTTCTTGCCACCTTGCTACACAATTTTTCTTCAGCTATAATGATACTTGTGGCAAAGTCTCCTACAAAGCTAGCTTAGGTTTTCTCTAGTTTAGCAGCACGATGACTCTCTCCACCAGTGGAGAAAAGTGGTATCACAGAAGCTGTAGCCTTAAGTGGCAACTAAGCTCATGAAGAATAACTAAAAGAACTTGTCAGTGGTAACCAGCTAAACTTTGCTGTAGTTAGTTAGCTTGGTCTTTCAAGTCTTGGCTGACTTGCTCACCATTGTAAACAAAACATTCCTTATAAGTTGTTTGATATAAAGCTGTTGGAATATATAGTTGGTGTGTACATATGTAGTACATAGGAAAACATAACAAGTGTTCCCTAGAAATASTAGAGCACTTAAATATTAAATCACTCATCACTGTTACAAGAATACAAGAAATTCACAAACAAAGAATTACAGTTTATTTTATTTGCAATCAGCAAAGAAAGACCCAATATGGCCTGTTTAACTTAGTGCAGAATAAATTTTCACTTTGGATTAGTCTCTCCGGGAAGAGTTTTTTTAATCCTCTCTAGCATCTGTGATTTGCATTAATATATGCAAAGAATTGTAACAGCATACGCCTTCCAAAAGTAGATCTCTTCAAAATTAATTGCTCCATTTTGATAAAGGGAATTATCTTTTGTTTTTAAAAAAAATCCCAAAACATGGAGATTTTTTTAACCCACAGTAGTCTAGCTTTTACAGCAAAATGCACAAAGCATTTAGAAGTAGCAGTTTTAAGGGTTTAGTTTTGCCTTTTATTAAACTGGATAATTCCTTCACAATATATGCATATATGCTGGTTACACTGGAGTGTCTCCATCCAGTACTAAAAGTGTAAGTGAGTGTATGTGTATGTGGGTATGCATATATGTACATATGTGTTTTCTACCTATTCTGTGTAAGTGGCAGATCATGATATTCTTTCCTTAGTGAATCAGGTTTTCAAACCTGAGTTTGCTACTCGGTCCTTTTATTTAAGACAATTTCGTACTGATTTCACTGAGAGTTTTGCTCAGTTACAGTCTGAATAGGAAATTAATGGTGTCTTCACATTTTGGTGCAGATTTAATTCTGAGTTTCTTGTGGGCTTCAGAAACCTGGATACCCACACATTGTCTCACAGTTCTTGCATCCAGCAGTCTTTTTGTCCTATTTGTTGGGAAACCCTTCCAGGTCATCTTTCTTCAGATGTCAGCATATAGTCAGATTGTACCTCGCTGTGAATTCCTGGATCATGAAGAAGAATTAAAAAAAATCAAAAACCTGATGGGGACTGTGCCCTGCTTCTGTTTTGTCTGTTTAATTATTTTTTTCAGTCTTGAATCTGTCTTAACTGCATAGCTGTCTTTAAAAGGTCAGAAGAATGGCCATTTGGAAGGGTAAAAAGCTATATTTAAGGCTGTATCACTTTTCTTTACATCTTACTGATTGTTTAGTTTGTTTTCTGTG
Source organism: Oceanodroma leucorhoa (assembly GCA_030449065.1). NCBI lineage: Eukaryota > Metazoa > Chordata > Aves > Procellariiformes > Oceanodroma > Oceanodroma leucorhoa. The sequence goes on from JASVER010000190.1 coordinate 658,428, forward strand.
ACTTGAAGGCCTCGAATTCGTCTTAGCATTTCCCACACTTAGCTTCATGAAGGAGCCCCATGGCCTGTAATTAATGAGATATGCTATAAATGTCACCACTTTGCTCGTGAAACAGTTCTATTTTTACTTGATTCTTGACATTCAGACTAGTTAGCGTGCTGACGTGTGTTTTACAACATTTCACTAACAGCATCTTGGCTGTGCAGGCTAAATGGCAAATACCTTTTCATAGCTTGGACAAATGCGGTTTAGAAAAAGATTCTCAATGGTCTATCACATTTTCTTTGTTATTAGGTTACTAGGGCTTTTTTAGTCACTTTGATTGGAAGTTTAAATGTATCCCTCTTCTGGTGTCGCAGTTGCTGGAACTCTATGACAGCGGTTAGACCGGTTCTTCCCTCCGGTGTCGGCCGTCGGCACAGCAGTGCCTTCCTCTTGCAGGTGGGAGGTGCAGCAGGCCCTGTAGCCTCTGGAGAGAGAGAAYCACGCCAGAACTAAAAAAGTCAGGTTTTCAAAACCATCGATTTTCTTTTTCCTAGCTCAATATACGCAGGTACCTGTATAACAGGATTTGAGAAGCAATAGTACGAAAGGGCAATAGTTCATGTCTTTCAGCATCAAATTGCAGTTCTTGCAAAGTAATAAAGATCTAGGTATTATGGTAGTGGTCTGATGACTAATGAAGGATAAATGCTGAGATAATTAGGATAATTAAAGTGTGAAAGATTGTGGATTTGATTTTAGAAATCATTCACATTCAAAATCATTCGTATGATTTTTTTTCTTCTGTTTACTTACTCAGTTTCTCTCTTAAAGGTTTTAATCTCCTGTTTTGCCATTTTACCTACAGTTTATATATGACAAACAAACAGCAGTTTTCTTCAGCAGTTCATGGTAGATCTTCCCCACCTCTTGTATGCCTGACTATTTGCTGTGTAGGCTCATCAGCTTTCTAAAGTGAAGTTTTTTGGTTTTACATTTTAATTTTGGTGTCCTCCCATTTTACATGGTAAGATAAACTGTGCTATTTTTTCCTTAAGGATCACTTGAAGAGAAAGAGATTACATTTATATTTGAAGCTGTGGCTGAGGCAGCCACGTTAGCAGATAATATCTATATTTGGAGTTTTGTCATCTCATTTTTAGGAAAAGGAAGTGTGAGGGAGGTTCCGGTACCAGTGCCCTCCTAGGGTCTTACCTGTAATGGGCCTATGGCTGTGCAAACAATGCTATTAAATACAGAGTCCTTAAAGTTGAGCGGGTGAGTGCAAGATAAACAAAGAAGAGACTGGTAGCAGCCCAGAGAAAACAAGATCAATAAATTTAGAGAGATTTTTTTTCCCCAAAATTTTGAAAGGGATCTAAAGATACTAGATCACACAAACATGTAAGCTTCTTGAACACACTGCTTTAGTTTCAAGTGGCTTTTCTATGGTGAGATAATGTCATGCTAGCCCTGAAATGTGGAAGAATATGAGTATGTTCTTGATATAGCTATTTTTTAAAAGTAGCCTATGATTTTTCCTATTCTAAAAGCATGTATTAAACCCTCTTAAACTTAGCATCTTTTAGAGATGACATTTCAAACTATTCAGCTGGAAAGATGTTTTCAACAAAACTTTGGTCTAAGCCATARTTCTGCAAAACATGGGAACAATGCAATGTATTCATAAATAACTGCTCCCATTGCTTCATCTGGTAGTGATTTACATGCAGAAGGTCTCTCTCTGTTCATGGTGCACTTTTCTAATTCTTTTCCTATWAGAGGAGGAAAAAGAAGCTAAATTTTGACTCAGAAAGTGTATAAAATGATCACACAAATCAATACTGTGCTTCCAATTAGTGGTTCTAGTTTTGCATCACTTGCCTTAACATTTGCTCTTAACAAGAAAGCAAAGTTTTGTTACTTTGGTCAGTTAAACCAGTCAGAATTTCATCCATGGACAGTAAATCCGGTCAATAGTGCCAGCTACTCATCGGGGGGGGTTGGACAAGGTGATTTTTTTTCCCTAAAATCTCCCACCTTCAGATTTTGACACTGGGGGTCTTCTAATGTTTTCCACCCTTCTCTTTGTTTTTCATGCTACGCCGGTAAAATAGAAAATAAACCGTGAGGCAAGCCAAAGCACATGCTTCCTCCGGCCCAGCCCCTGGGACCAAGGCAGGGAGGCGTGGGTGGGGGGTGGGGGGGTGTGGGGGGGTGTGTGCGTGAGGGAGAGGAGCGCTGATGGCTTTGTGAAGGGCTGGGCAGGGACGCAGAATGCATTTCCGAAGCAAACTGGTGTCTGCGAGTTCTGCTTCTTGTGGAACAGTGTTTTTCTGTGTCTGGCTTGCTCCTGCCAGTTCCAGGAAAAGTCTAGTACTGGTTGTTGCTGGCCCCCTGCAACTTGCAAGGAAACAAAAGGTCCTGGGATACTCRGTAACACCCTGTTTTCTGATAGCTGCAAATGCTTGCATGCTTCATTTCAGAGTAACTTCATTGGTAATAAAATATTTTCTTCGGAAGTCAGCAGGGAATATTTGCTTCATTTAGGACACCCACTAGAGGGAGTAGTGATAATGTTTTAATGTGTAAGATGCTAAACAAATTGCGTTAGTAGCATTCATGTAAATCTGGGGCACTAAGAAAAGATTTGGGTTCCCGCTTCTCCTGAAAGCCCTATTATGTTCTAAATCAGGAATCAGGGGGTTTCTCAGTGCACTGGAAACACTGGATAAAATGGCTTTGAAGAAAGGCTGGTGTTTCCTTTCTAACTTGCATAACTGCAGTGTTGAAAGACTGTACTGAAGAGCATTTTCAATGATAAAATGAGCTTTAGTTGCTCTTAGGAATGACTTAGGGATGCAATGTAAGGGGTTTTTTCTTCATGGGTAAGATTTGTATGTGAAAGTGTTATCCTGATCAGAATCAGTTTTTTTAAGCTGAACTTAGAATTAAAAATTATGTTGGCAGTTAGATGTTTGTTTTTTTCTCTCTGGGGTTAAAATAATTTGTAGTTGGAAGGGAGAAAATATCTCTCAGGTGAAATATTTCTTTTCTTTTGAATTGATTTTTTTTAGCAAGCAGCTAAATATTACTATGCTGTCGATGAGAAGGCTAGGCAGCTTCCAAAGAGTGCCTAGACTGATGAAGGGACTTAGGTGTTGCAGTGCCTGAGTATTTATGATGGTTATGTGTGCATCCAGCCCTGTGGTAAAACTGACAATCCGGTGTGGGGTACCTACACTCTGTATGCAGTTAGGGGAAGAAGTGATGCATCCAAACAGCATCTGTAAAAATTTGGGCACTGAATAGGAACCACTTAGTACAGGTAGTCGTCTGGGCAGAGCTGGTGGGAAGGCATATGAGTAGCTGTCACAATACTTTTTTCACTTGGTCGAAAACCTCATAGTAAACAACTTCGGGAAGAGTTATTTTTGCGAACCAATTTTTATTTCACTCCTCCACTTCTTTCCCGTCCCTCCATCTTTTGATAACTGCATGAAGTGTGAATCTTACATACCCACAGCTATAACACCAATTTGAGTGTTTTCTATTCTTTCTTTTTCTCTCTTTTCATACTCCCAACACTCTGAAAGATGATTTTATTAGTATAATGCTGAGCCTGAGTACTAGCAATAAATGATTTCACAGGACAGACTTCTATACTTTTTTTGGCCACTCTTTTACAGCTAGCGGACAGGGGGAACTCTGTAAGTAGTGGTTTACCAGTGTGGAACTCTCTCTTTAACCTGTTTAAGTGATTTCCCTTCCCCTCTCCCCAGCTTCTCTTTCTCTCTTAGGATTTCTGTCTCTGGCAGTGTGCAGGCAGGGTGAAGGGGATGTGGTGCTCCTCGTGCAATGCTCAGCCTGGCAGACAGGGTGGCCATTCTGTCACAGTTGGAGATGGGGCCCCAAACGCCGTACMCCACGCTGATTTCTGAACAATCTCAAACCCCTGAATTTTGAAGGTAGCAGTCACGAAAGTAGAAGTAGTCATGACACAGATTTTTACAGGCAGTGAAAGGGGGAAAGTGCTTGTCCTAACATTTTTTGTACTTAAATTCATAAAATGTTTTATTCTGAGATGTGGGGCAACTTTTACATAGTTCCTGGTCCATTTCTAACCCTGTATCACAAGTTAGTGGTACTGAATGCTGTAGATAGCAACAGTAAGTATTTCTTCATACSAAGGAGCTTTGTCTTCCTGGTTAGAGATGGGAGCAGCACCTTCTTGCTTTTGACACTTGTTTCTTTGCAGCGTTTTAATCCCTCAGGTTTACTTCTCTCAGGGTTGAACATGGACCAGTCACCAGATCTGCGTAGCATCGCAGAACCATATAAAAGTCCAGGTTGGCAGGGACCTCTGGAGATTGTGTGGTCCAACCTTTTGTTGAAAGCAGGGCCTTAAATTGAGTTATCCAGGTCCCAAGTCTTGATATTTCCAGCAAGGGAGATGCCACAGGGCAACCTATTCCAATGTTTATTTTTTCTCATGATGCAATTTTTTTCCTTATGTGTACGGAATTTCTCCTAAAGCCATTTGCACCCATTGCTGCTTTTCTGACACTGTGCATCCTTGCAAAGGTGCCTCTCCTCTGTAATTACAATTCAGGTATTGGAAAAGTGTGAGTAGATTCCCCCGAGCCTTCTCTAGGCTGAACAAACCCAGCTCCTTCAGTCTTTCTTCATCTGTCAAGTTGTCCAACCCTCTCATCATCGTGGCGGCCCTTCAGTGGACCCTCTCCAATTTTTTAGTGTCTCCCTTGAACTGGGGAGACCAAACCTAGACCCAGTATTAGAGGTATCCCCTAACAAGTGCTAAAAGGACTGGAATAAACACAGCCCTCGATTAGCTGGCTGTACTCTTGTTGATGCAGCCCRTGACAAGGTTTGCCTTCGTCGCTGCAAGGGCGCACTGCTGGAACGCATTCAGGTTACCGTCCATCAGGGCCTCCTCAAGCTGTGCCCCGGGCAATCAGACATCCCCTCTCCTGCTGTGTGGGATTACTGCATCCCAGGTGCAGGATTTAACATTTATCTTTGTTTAAACCTCATGCAGGTCTTGTTGGCCTGCTCTTTCAGGCTGTCGAGGTGTCTCTATGAGGTGGCTCTTTCCTCCGGCAGATCTGCCTCCTCTCCCAGTGTGGTGTCATTTGTGTACTTTGCAATGTACGAGTTGCACATCCTAGTCCGGTATATGACTATATACCCTGGCAGGAGGGTGCCTGGGTTGCTCACAGGTAAAGGTTCAGTTGTCTGAGTGAACAGGCAGTACCCAGTTGGGTCAGACCAGAGCTGTACTGGGTGGTACTCAAGTGTGAGTTTAATGCTCAACTTCCATGAGAAATTGGAGAAGGAAGACAGCATTGTGATGGAGGTATAAGTAGCCAAATAGATATTTTATTTTCAAATCTGATCTAAAATGACTCAATTTTACAAAACCAAAACACTATTTGATAATGCTGTCTTGGGGTATAAACTGTAGCTTTCAAAAAAAGTACAAATGGATGCCGTTTTCCAGGTGCCTTTGTAAACATACATAACATCATTCCTATGTCAAAGACTTACATGAGGAGAGAACACGATAGGTGGGGAAACCAGCACTTAGGCATAGTTATAATTTGAAGACATGGGAAAAAAGTCACTGACATAAATTGATTGTGTGCCCAGAACAGTCCTGATAAGTGAAAACTGAATTTAAAAAAGGATCCCATAACTGAACATATGTTTTTGCAACTTGATCTAAATTTTGACACAAAAAGTGAAGCGTTCTAGAATTAAATGGCATAATACCGTTAAAAGAAGAGTGTTACTTTTCACACAGTTCTAGAAGGGAACAAGAGAAAATGAGTCTATATATTCCAGCCTGCTTGCGTCAGTAATTGTTCCCTGATGTAAACGTAATCTGAGTTGAAGGGACTGTAATCTGAGTGCCAGCTCTGTGCTTTGTCAGAATTACTGGATCTGTTTTCAGAAGTGGAATCCTTTTTGGAGTGTATATCTGGTGTGTCCTCATTACAGGCTGAGCATACCTTGTCAAGCTGAATGAATGGTACATGTACCAAAAACACAGGCTGCAGTTAATGTGTGGCATCTTGAAATATCTACCGTTTAAATTGCAGATAGATAGCCTGGCTATTCTCAACTTTTTTTTTTTTTTAGTCTGGATGATATGTGTGGACAGCAGGCAGGCTGTGTTATTGCCAGATGGCATCTGACTCCCTAGTTTCTTATCAGTACAAGACGACTGTAACTTTGTTAGATGAAAGAAAGTGGTTAAAAAGAAAGAGAATTATTATGTATTTGGAGAAATAAAACAAGGTTAAATATAATACAACCATGTCATAATTATTGAACTAATGATGCAATAAAATCTCTCTGAGAAATCTTCGGAGTGGGAGAAGAGGGAGTTCCTAGTACGTCAGAAGTTCAATACAGAGTGAGAAACACTAATATGTAGTAATTGTTCTGCAGCCATCTGTGCATAAGCTATATTTTTAAGCATGAATTTATTTGCTGTGGGACTAGTCATGCACAAAAACACTCCCTCTCATCTATTTTCAGAACAAAACCATGAGACTTATCAAATGTTTAACACTATGCTTTGTGCTTAAACTAAAAATTCCTCCTGTTGTTGCTTTCTTCTTTCCCAGCAGATTTTGTTGCTGTTTTCCACTTCTCCTTCTGGAGGAATGTTTTAAAGGTTTTTGGTTGCTTTAAGAAGCTTGCTGTTCTAACAATAATTTGTTAGTCATGGTCTCCTTGAAGTTTTGAATGCTTTTGAATAAAAATGGATTTGAAACTGGTATGGGATGAAAAGCTCTTGCTAAATGTAATGATTTTGATGAAGAAAAAACGCAGTCTGAATTATTGAGTGTATTAGTGAACGTTCAAATAGTCCAGCAGCTTGCAAAATTCTCTTCGTTCATCCTCACAGGCACACAAGCGACTGCTCTTTTTTCTCCCCCAGATTTCTCGGCAGCCCTTCATAATGCTTCTCTCCGTTGTCTGGCTCTTTGTGAAGACTTTCCGAAGCCTTCCTGCCAGAGCAGCCTCCAGCCCAGCCGGAGGAGCTGTGCGGCACAGGTGCACTGGGGCATCTCCACTTGGAAACGTGCATAACCTCTTTGTCTTTATCACAAAAATATGTCTTCCCTGATGCTGCAGTTTCTTTCTAGAGGAACCTCAGAGGCCTGCTTCTCACCTCATATGAGCTAATGCCTTTAAAAGAAACCTTTTAAGGCCACTGATATATATCTGTTATGCCATGAGACTGGAGTTTTGAGTTTATAGAATACAACAGTAAAATTCTGCCAGATATCAGCTGACATTTATCAGCTGTCTTAATTTAAGAATAGACCATTTTTTAAGGCATAGTAAAGTACCCCGTAGACAGTAGTGAAAGGCATAAACTGCGCTGTGTGTGGTGATGAGATGGGGCAGTAAATATATTAGATACACGTTAGATCTTTTTCTCTATCTCCTTTTGTCTCCAACAGTACTTTAAATAATGGTAACAAACTGACAAAAGTGAATTTTCCCAGAAGAGTACTAAAAAAATCTACAGATCTGTCAAATTACTATTGCCTTTCATACTGAAAGAAGAAATCTCAGGCTCAAGACTCCCGATTTATGTTGCTTCGGAATAACATTTCTTGTCTGACTTTGGCTCTAAGAAGGTAACCCTGAAGGATATGAACAGGTATGCTGAGGGAGCACATTTCTCAAGCACACATTCACACTGCTTTTCAAGCCGTTTCGGGTTGTTTTCCCTTGTTTCTGGTGGAGGAAGAGGGTGATGGCAGGGTTGTCTGTGCTGGGTTTGTAAGTCTTGCAGTACTGCAACTTTCACGGGTGACTGACATGTCCTGAGCAACGCTGGGAAGGGTATTTTTGCACAGTGAGAGAAAAAGTACTCTCTAATCTCTCAGCCCTAATACAAAGAAAATGTTTCTGCAGAAGAATGGATTTTCTACCAGAAAGGCTTTAATGATCATGCATTTATATTCTCAAATTCCCGATCTCAAGCGGTAAAGTAATTATGATGTCATTTGTAGTTGTGATTTTTTTTCTTTACTCATGTAGACTTAAGACCAATGAGATGAGGATTAGGTGTACGACGGTCTTCCTTTACTGCCTGATCCTCTTGCAATGAGTAATAATATATAACACAGGGGAGACATGCAGCTTTCCTCTGTGTTTACTGGCTATAGCTCAGTCCTTGTTGCTTTGTAGAACATTTACTGGAATAAAAGAAGTGCCTTGTAAGGTGGATGTATAGCTGACCAAGTCTAGATGTTTGTTGTGGTTTTTTTCTTTTGGGAAGAGTAATAGGCCGGCAAAGCACCTGAAAGGCAATATAAATAACCATGCTGAAAGGAGAAAGGTCACTGACCTTTTTATGTGTACAAATAGGATTTTAATACAGAATGTTGCAGGCCACATGCTCCACAACTTGATGTCTCCATACAATTTCAAAAGCTGAACAAGAACATTTACCTTTTGCCTAACACAAAGTTTATGCATGTGCAACTTAAGTGGTTTTGGTGGTTACTCTTGACACGCGTGAGTGTTAATTAGAGGATAGCTAATACAATAGCTTGCTCAAGGGTTTCTATGAACTAGTGACATAAACTTGTATGCCAATGGAAGTAAGTGGAAGCAGACTGTCTGGCTTTCTGCACTGCACTTGGAAAGGGTTTTGTCCATAGCACCAGCAAGTCTGGCTCAAGCTCACCGCTTGTGAGGGCTTGTGGTACAATTAGCACTGAGAGCATAAGAAAGCACAATTGAATTGTGCTGCACAGCACTGCCCCCAGCTCATACATTTAGTTTATGATTGATAACTTGGCTGCAAAACCAAATTCAGTTACCTAGGAGGAGTTTGCTGGCAGTAGTCGGGGCTAGATCAGCTTATGCCAGATGTGGAGGGTACGTAGTTTATCGTTCTGTTAGGACGGCACTGGCTCATCACGGGAGCAGAGATAGCTCAGTCCTACAAGGTTGTTAATGAGCTCAGACTAAGAGGGGATGGAAAATGAAGATTTTTTATTTGTGTAGTTTTAGATGTTAAGTGCAGAGGAATTCTGGAGTCTGTCCAGAAGACTAAATGGCTTACGAGAGACTTAATAGGCTACCTACAGTTAAACTGGGGTATTGCCATGTACTGATTGGAAACATAAAAATCTTGTCTGTGTTCACTGAAGTCATCCATTACTGTCATCTTCCCCTAATAGTGTCTTGAATAAAATAAATCACTATTAAAGGAGGAAAAAAAAAGATTACAGTACTACATCTCCTGTTTTCTGTTAGACACGTTTGAGGAGGGAAAGATGTTAACAGTTAGGTAGATCAGAGGATGATTTATTTTAATATGGACCTTTGGCAATTAAAGGAGTGACATACCTCCTTTCATAGAAGGTGAAGACATGCCCCAGACTTACTCCCCTCTCCCCTGTGAGCTGAAGTTGGGGTTCCCATTGCATGTCTGTTAAATGTCATATGGAAGAGGCGCTGTGTCCTGCTGTATGGGAACACAGCTGTTTGTTCCCTATGTAGAAAATTGGATGGGGATCAGAGAGGATGACACCTGCTGGACATGGAAGGAGAGTTCTCAGTGTGAGAGCCATCTGCTATCTAAGGGCTTTGTAGCTGCTAACATCTGAGATTTATATTAGGAAGGAGTAAATGGTATTGTGATGGGGACTTTTAAAGGCATTGACAGGTTGGATAGCCCCCGTCACCACCTGAATGGTTAGCTCAACTTGGCCATCAAACCATGGGAGAGCCCCTCTCCAGAGCAGGGTGTGAATTTCCTGTCAACTTAGCTGATTCTTTATTAACAAAGCAGATCTGGAAAACTTACTTTAAGGAGAGGGGCTGAAACTTGATCTGTATTGTCAAATCTTATTGAAAAAATAAGATAAGCTAAAGTCTATTGTATAAAACATTCATAAAACGCCCACAGAAGACTTTTTTACCCTGTATTCAAAAGCATCATGAACATGATTTTTGGAAACATAAATTAACTGAAAGAGACCTTTAGTGAAAGCTGTGGTAGAGTCTATACTAATACTTCTAAAACTGCTGGTCMTCTCTTCTAAGATAAATACCATCTAACCCAGAAGTTGCAGGTATATTTTGTAATCAGACGCTGATTACGCAGGAAGGAGGATGGTTACCAGTGCCTAGTGCCAGGGATTAGTCCTGGGCACTGTAGACTGACTGTGGTGCTGTTAAATTGTTAGGAAGGTCCTTGACAGCTATTGGTGGCAAGTAGTGCTCTCCTAAACAATTCCTGAGCAAGGCCCAGGGGCTAGCGTGGGCCAGCGGCCACTGTCAGTAGGCAGCTTAGATGGGGCTACCTTGCTTTGAAGGGTGGGGGAGATCAGGAGTATAAATGCAGACTGCTCTGCGTTCATTGACCTTATTGCCAGAGGGTGCTCCTGTGCACGTCTGATCTAATAGTATTTGAAAAGAGCTGACTTTCTGCCAGTTTTCCTTGTGCAACACCACAGGCTTCACTGGATTTTGCAGACCTGCGAAGACACAAGCATCTCTTCTGACAAGATGTTGGAGCCAAATGTATGTTCACTTTTATCTTGGATAATAATAAATGATAATAATAACAATTATTATTATTACTGAGCAATATAAATAAACCATAATGTAAATTTTCATGACATTATAATTAATTTTTTCTCTTACACATAAGAAATGCTTCAAGAAATGCTATTTCTAACCGCAAACCAGTCCATGTTCTTTTGCTCATTTCTTTGTTCTGGCATTACACCTGCACTGCAATCTGTAGGGAATTGCTTCCTCCCATCAAGCAGCTTATTGAAATGCTGTGTTGTGGCTTCCAAAATATTGCAGTATTTGAGTAAAAAATATATCCTACCAGGAAATAGTTTTGCTACCAGTGAGTTGCAGGGGTTTGTTGTCCCATTCACTAGCAGCTGGTTTCACAGGGTTAAGCATTAACATTTCTCTGCGTGAACAGATGTTGAATTTTTTTCTGTTAATAGAGATTGTGCATGTGATCTGACACAGAAATTCTGAAGAAAAGTGAAGACTTTGGCTGCTTTTGCTCTTGACCTTTTTCACTATTTTTCTTCTTGACTTTGGTGCCAAGACTTCATTCAGCGCTTCTGCAGACAAGAGATGTAAATCAGGTGTAAAAATGCCCTTCTTGTACCCTTGTGAATGATTGTAGCATATACTTTTTTTCCCTGGTTTTCGTTCACCAGCTAAAAGAGATTCGTTGAAAGAGGAAATCTAGATGTTCTGAAATACTGATCGGTTTAAGCATCTCTCGGTTCTCTAGCTGTTAAAAGATTGTGTGTGTTTTCCTGAACTTCCAGTAGCCCAACTGTCTGTAATGTATCAACTTTTCATATCCAGAAATCAATTTAATAGAGGGCACTTATAAGAAACGCTATGTGGATTTCCTTCTGACTTTTGAGTGAATTCTTTATTCTTCCTGCAGTTTCCTCACTCTTCAAGCAAACTTTTTTTTCTGTGTTTTATCTTTTCTGGTATTTGTGAGGATTTAATAGATTGTAGGGTGCCTTCATGATGAAAATATCATGTGGATGATTATTAATTGGCAGTTAAGGTGGTAATAACTTCTAGTCTGCCTTACTAGACTAGTATGCCTGACTGATGTGCTTTGGAGCAATGTGTGATGTGAAATTTTGTCTACATAGYTTCCATGTCTTTTTTTTTTTTTGCGCGACTTGAAAGTTATCTGAGCGACAGAAAGAAACAATAATAATATCCAGACAAAAAGGACGTATGCATTGAATTAATAGATACTGTGATCTTTTTAGGTGAGAAAATACTGCTTATCAGAGCTGTAGCATTTTTACAGCAAGAGCATTTCTACTTATTGCTCTCCTTATTGTGAGAACTTTGTATAAAATTCCTTTTTCTGACTTTTCCTCTCATCCATAATCTCGGCTAAACTCTCATGCCATCACAAAAAATGCATCTATTCCTTCCTCTGTTGGTTCTGGGACATAGAAATGAGATGTCTGTTATACCTGTGGTGTTACATGCCAAAGTTCTAACACAGGGTACTGAAAGGGTACCATGCCAAAAGTGATTAGCAAGATCATTTCACTGTGTGACCACAAATACATGAGGCCATTCAGCATAGACAAAATAGGCAGCTGCCTCGAAGCATCTCCCAGGCTGTGGCAGCAGCAAGCCCAGCAGCATCTGGCTCATATAGAAGTAGTATCCTTCAATCAACTACTTGAGTGTTTCATATTATTATCTATGAAGTGGGTGATCAGCTCATGTAAACGTGTACTCTGAGTTGCAAAACTGTAACGATAATTATTGCTTTCGTAGATCTGTGATTTCTATAATTGGATATTTCATCTGAAATCTAAGAAACCCTAAAATGTAGAAAGTCTGTGCGTATTGGAGAGGCAGGCATTGGGAGTGGAGGAAGGATGCTGTAGCTGTTGAAATACATTTCCTTCCCTTCCATGCGCTGCTACTGTAGTTTTTTAAAAAATATATACAGAATTTTAAATAGAAGAAACAATTGTGTTGGGTGGATTTTTCACAACTGACAACAGAAATTTGGCAGTTGACAGCATGCTGGCATTTTTAATTGATCTTCTAGCACCAGGTGTACAGCCTCCAGTTGACAAGTTGAAAGGTTGCCAAGGAATACAGCTGGAAGGTACCTGCTGTTACAGTGCTGCATGTGCAAAAACAGATGGGGACATGCGCTTTTGGAAACGAATGTCCCTGAGCCTGCTCGTTATTAACTGCTAGCCACTACAGGCAACTTCTGGGTGGCATCTCGCTGTTTGCAAGTCTGGCTACTGCCAATTTCACTTTTTCGTCTCTGTGGTGGTGTCTTGATTGCCCATTGCCTGTCAAATTCAACAGGAGATGAGTTAGGCTAACCCTTTTTAAGACTCAGATTCTTGTCAGAGTGGGACAGTTCTGAGAGGGAAAATATAATCTATCCATACTTCGCTATCACTTGACTTTTCCAGAAAGCCCGAAGGCATGTCTGCTTATCACCTGCAAAATCCTAATTATAGGGTTTTTAATACTCAGCAGCTATTCTAACAGTGCACATATTGACCAAACATTTAATTAGAGCTGTTTTGTGCAAATCCTTTGTTCATAGAAGTTTTTCTTATGGTCCTTGGCAAATTAAAAAAAACCTACAACGTACTGCAAATATGGCAACAGGATTGAAGTCCCTTCTAGAAATGCAACAGGGAAGGCATATGTATGTTTTGTTATGGTATCTACGTTTTAACACATAGTATTGTTTTACCATCAAATTCCAACTTGAGAAGCCTAGTAACATGCGGTTTTGCAGAATGTTAATTGCTGATGCTACCAAACTTTGAAAACAATTACACAAAGTGCAAGTTTATATCCTTCCATTCTACTAATCTCAGAACACATCCAAAGACATTTTAGATGACAGTTATGTATGCAAACGTTGATTAACTACTACAGTCAGGGTCTATGCATTTTACTGTCATTATTGCCTTATCTGTATTTACAGTGTTAAAGTGCCTGACACACCAAACTGAGATTTTTGGGGATGGATGAGGAAACTCTGTGACCTCCATGAAATTGCTCTGTGATGCTATCATTAAACAACAAAAAGGGATGCTATGCAGCCATTCGATAAGTAGATCTGGGCTTGTGTAATTCAGCATTTCTTTGATTTGAACTGAGTGTGCCAGTTTGCTTGAGCTTCTATTTCATTTTTGTAGCTGTACCATTTTAATTGCCTTAGTGGTCCAGTACAACATTCTGGACAGAAACATGCGTCGGATCTGTGTCTTGCATAGGTTTGACAAAGCTTGAACTTGACACAGAACCATTTTTGATCAAACATGATCAAACTTTGATCAGTCTTTTGTATTAGCTTTTTGTATTGGCTTCAACCAGAAAACCATAGAAAAGAGTTGGCAGCTGAAGGCATTAATGACCGAATAACTGATAATCTATGATTCAGATTATGACTGAATTTCAGAATTAATTTACAAACATTAAGGGTTTAGGCCAATTTTGTAATAGAAGTACGTCTATCTGTGTAGGTATACATGTATGCATATGCCTGTGTATAATAAATGTGGATACAGGTACAGATATACATATCTCAGTACCTTGTCCTGATGTTAACTCTTGTGTTCCTACTACGGTAGTGTGAAGTAAGTGTACACTTCTCCATGCCTAGTTAGTGTGGGTCCTTCAGGTAACATGATGTCCCACAGAAATGTTCTACAGAGAGGGATCTTCTAAGACCATAAACCCACAAAGCAATGTCTCCCTCTAACCCACAGATGCAAAAGGGCAAAAAGATGTAGACACCAGGTGGAAGCCAGGTTATCAAGGACAGGCTGCTTTTCTCACCTACCTCTGATGGGGCCATGTAATAGCAAGCTCCATTTGCACTCCAGATGGGGAAAGCAGTAAAATCCACGGACTCCTGCTGTACCTCCTGCTCACCCACTGAGAGCTCTCTCCTTTGGTTAGTGTTGGTTTCCCTTGGGATTCACGGCTTGCAAAACAGACAGGTGTGAAGGAGGATTGCATTGTGCAGGAGGCTGAGATACGGATTTTTTGAACACAAAAAGACCTGATACAGGTCTAATCCCTTTCTGCTGCAGTTTCCCATCTAAAAAAAGGAGATTGTGGTGTTCTCTTGCTTTTGCTTTTTTGTTTGTTTGCTTGGTTTAGGGGGATTTACATATCTTTACGGAATTACATGCCTGGGTTTTATTATTTGAGAAACACACAGCTACCTCCCTGCACGTGGTAGAGTTGGTTATATGACTCACAAGAAGTYCCTGGATTCCCAGTTTTGCTGTTCCATGACTGGATTACACCTCACTGCCTTCACCGCCGGGGTACTTCCAACCACATGGCAAATGGCCCCGGAATCTTCCATGCTTTCTACATGGCTTCTGTAAGGCCCATGGCAAGCATCTGATCTGGGATGAAAGGAAACGTGCTACCCATTTTCTCCAGTGTCTTCTCAAACAGGGGCTGTGCGGTCCTGCAAGGGGCCRAGCACCTTCTGATCCTCGTGAGGCTGATGGACGCTGTGAGATACGGGCAGCATCAAGTCAGATCCAATTCGTGAAGCATATGGGAAAGAGACCAGCCCATCACGGCCTCTGTTCACGTAATCTTCAGCTTTGATTGCTGCAGATGCAGACATAAATTTTTTTTTCCACTTTGAATTTCGTATTAGTTTCCAATTTCAGTTGAAAATCAGTGCTTCAGGAGAAGCTCCAAGTTTCTCATGCCTTTGGCATTGGCACAATAAACTGGTGAAGGCTCCCAATCCTGCGAAGAGTCCCAGAGGAAATTCTAGACTGGCACACAGCCAAAGGATATATGGACTGCCAGTTTGTGGATGTAATTTTTGCACAGCAAGGATCAAAACGCCACTGTTTAGAAATTGGGAGGGGAAGTCATTACCAGGTACTGTGATAATCATACTCCCTTTGGTAGTTTTCATCTAAGCTTTTAAATTTGTATGAAATTAGTGGGGGCCCTACTGTGTTGTTGGTAATGTTTAAAATACTATCTTCATCTGCAGTCCTTGCCTGAGCCTGGTTCCTATGGCCTTCGAGTTCACACAGTGATATGTGGGACTGGAATGCTGGGTTTGCAACACTTGCCAGTGAAAATCCCATTGCCACCATCACCTGTAATGACAGCCCACGTCGGCCCCTCTTTGTGCTGTGCTGTTGTCTCTGGTGTTAATTGCAAAACGCCCCATCAGTGCTCACTGGCACAGAATAGGAGTGACAAAATGATCGCTGCTGTTTGCAGCCAGACTGGCATATTCCCTGTGCCGTACTGTTGTAAAGCACAGCCTCGTACAGCCCTGGCTTTGCTCCTGGGAGGGCCTGAGGAGGGGCAGAGCTGGGGCTGGGGGGGAAGCAGGACCGTGTGGGCAGGCGCAGGCGGTGATGAGCCGGAGCTCAGTAAAGGGGACGCAGCATCATTCCCTTTTGGCAGCCGGGAGCCCCTGCCCCGGCTCCGCTGCCTGCCGAGCCCTGGCCTGGGGGGGTGCAGCGAGCGCCTGAGCCCCTGCAAGGCAGAGAGGAGGGCTGCGTGGCCCCACCGCGAAGTGAAGGCCCTCTCCAGCGGCGGTGAATATCTAATGGCGTTCATTCAGCCGGTGGTCTGGAACTTCCCCGAAATTCTCCCTAGGCTCAGACTATGTCATTATCTTAAATAGAACAGATCTGCAACAACTCTGAGCTCAACTCCAATGAGCAGCTCGCTCTCTGTTTTCCATAGCAGGAAATCTGTGTCCCTGGTTCCTAATATGTGTATGTACATCGCATAGACATCTGTCAACTGCGTATTCATTATCTCACTGCGTCACATGTGTCAGGCAGATTCAATTAAGTGAACGTGCTTCCAGCACCAGCGAGGCTTTCTGTGCATGCAAAATACATCAAACCCCAAATATGGTTTTGGTAATCAGAAAACTGAGCAGAATGAACTAGGGGGAAAGCGGGAGGTAAAGAGCGTTTGTTAGTATTTCCAGGTTTGCTGCCCCAGAGACTGTCTCCCCAGGTTTTTGGAAGTGCTTGCAAATACCGTACAATGTTGTGCAAAGACAGGATGCTAGAGACCAATCAGACAGTTGGAAACATTTCATTACTTATTATCTGTTATTTCCTTCTTTGGTAATTCTTGAAAGAAATGCAGTTTAATCTTAGAAGTTTCCTCTATTGATCATTAAATGCTCTCCATCTTTTTGAAGCCTGAAGTGCAGGCATGGTTTTGCATGCATGTGTATGTTTGCTTTTTACACTTCACAGCTCAGTGTTCTTACAAACCATCATTAGTGTACGAGGTCATGCTCAGTCTCCAGAAGCCTTTTCCAGATGCCACGGAAGTGCAAACAGCCTTTGCTACCTCGCAGGGAAATACATTGCAGGAATGAGGCCCCCTCCTCTTGAATCACCTTCAACTAAAAACGTGGTACGAGAAACTTCAGCATCTGAGTGAGCAATAATCACCGGAGGATCCCCCGGGGAGCGTGACGGAGGCACACCAGCGTGCACGCGTTGCATGTGATGGGCAGCGATGCAGAAGTGGCTCTCGGCACCTTCGGCAAGCTCCCTGCTGCTAGGGGTGGCCGGCGGCGCTTGCCCCTGGTGCAAGTCGGAGCAGCCGGGGACCACTCTAGCTTGTAGCAGGTAAGTAATGTAATGTCGTGATTTCTTACTAAATTAACTTCTGCCTTGAACTCTGAAAAGAAGGAAACGCAGCCCTGAATGTTTGAGGAGGCAAACGAACTAACAGGAGTGGAACGCTCAGCTCCCGGGTGGATATTACCTGTTTTGAATATCTGCCTGTGCTCAGCGTTATTGCTTTGGACCTTGAATCCTTGCGGTAAAGCAATTCACGGTAGCAGTCCCTGATAAGGAATGACGCAGACCTGAGAGAATAGGAAGGCAGACACCAGACTGTTTGTATTAGGAGCTTCTGGAAGGGAATTTGCATTATCAGTCATAGACTAATTTAACTCTGCTGAAGTCCAACAGTTTGCATAGGTGCAATAATAACATAATGGGAAGGATAAGTCCTAAACTGACTTGTATTCATGCTGATTTAAATACCTTCCTTGACTTGGCTTCTATATGAACAAGATAAAGGTGCCACATTTCATTAACTTTTACATTAAATTTATTTGAAATGCTGGTGCTGGGGATTTTGTGTGTTGAACACTCTAACTCAAATATAGATGTTCTGAAACTCTTTTGTAAAACTAAATTTAAGATCTAAAACTGCCAGGAGTTTTATGAGTTCAGGAAAAAGGATTTTGTGACAGCTCATTATAATGCAATCTTAATGTCCTTCCTGGACTAGGTAACAATTCAGTGTTTGGCAGAGGAACTTAATTAAACAGATTTTCCTGGTGGATCAGTCACGAAGAAGTTGCTAATATCTAGCAGAGACATCTCTTTTGAAGAGAAAATTTCATCTGTCACACTGTTACCAAGAAACTTCTCCTCTCTGCCAGGACAGGGGACTGAAGGGCAGGGGGGTCCCCTGATACAGCAGCAGTGCTGTGTACAGTGCTGCGTCAGGAACCCAACCGGTGTCGCCTAGGGTGAACTGAACTGGTCTCTTTTTTTTTAAAAAAAAAAAAAATCTTTAGTCTTGTCATATTTGGTGTAGTATTTCATGATGTTATTTTTAAAGTTCTAGAAGCTGGATTCATGTTATTACATGAAAATCACAATTACAGATTAGTTTTCTTTTTTAAATTATGATAAAATTTGAAGTCTGGAAATGGGACTAGGACCTAAAACCATTACCTGAACCAGAGACTAAGAACTGCACTCCTTTCGTAGATATTACCATTTCCAAATGTTCCCACTTTCCAGAGCTCTATGAAGTTTTATGTCCAAAAAAAACCATGATGAGTCTTGAAAAATAATGAGAGTTTAGCAGTACTACTGATCTTATCTCACCCAAATCACAGTGGGCAGAGTTCTGGCTCCCAAACATATGTAGGGTCGTGCTCCCCACCCCTGCCCTGTTTATTATGGCACAAAGATAATTTCACTAAAATGCTCACCTGACGAAAAGCTCAGAAACATTGAACGTCCAGGGGGAAACAAAACTGTGGAAAAAGCCTGTCCGTGGGCCACCTGTGTCATGGTCCCTGGGAACTCCTGTCCTTCTCTTCCCTGTCTCTGCCTGCCACAAGGCTCTTCTGAAAGTCCATGGGGGCTTCTAAAAATAGCTCAGTGCCCCTGAGTGGCTCCATGTACATCAGGAGAAGGAGATGGCCCATCTTCAGCTGTGATTTTTAAGTATGCAGTGTATTATTAGGGAATTTCAGAACAAATTTAACAGACTCTTGAAATCAATTTAAGTAGCTGCAAAAATTTGAGCTAAGGTGTTTTGATGTCTCTCTCTGCTTTTTGTGTGTCTTCACAAGGTTCAAAGGCTTAAAATATAAAACCCAAATGTTTGTTTGTTGCAGGAGGATGCATGTGTTGTACATACGCTCATGCTTTTATGTTTGCAGCTGCAGCCCTGTGTAAATTGCTGTTTCTTGAAGTCTCCCATTCATGGTCACGGTGGTAGATTACACATTTCCTTTCTGGAGGGCTAATTAATATCATCCAAATTCTGAACAGTTAATTTCTAGGTAGTCTCGAGGCAGCTGCAACATCTATAACCAAAGGAACACTCCTTACTTGAATAAATGCCCGTACGCTCTTTTATATTTTATCAAGCTAACTTGGGAAAGGCAGATGTTTAACACTCAGATACTCTTCTCTCGAATGGAGTTCATCTGGTCCCTGCTGAAATCAAGAGGATTCTGCTTAATTTGCAAAAATGTGAGATTAAAATCACAGGAGGAGGTAAGCAAGCCAGTCAACCCAATATTTTTTTGGCGGAGCTCTTCTCTGGTGGCAGTTGTTCTTGCTATACGTGTGGGGGGGAAAGGAGTCGTGCTGTCAGAGCAGTTAAGGGATGCCGGCAGCCTTCGTGGGCACCCGTAATGTCTGGGCTTAGTGCTTGGATCTCCATGGCTGCTTCAGACTAGGGAAGCCGACCCCTAGTCAGAGATTTCAGCTAGACATCAGCTCTTTTCTTCTGATTGTAAACCTGCCTTTTGGGAGGGGGTTTCCACAGCCCATTTCCTTTGGCGGATGATTTGCTTCAGTGGAACAGCTGCATCATTGCAGGCAAAAGAAAAGATTAACAGCAGTGTGCACATATTTAATGTTTAGATTTAATTTTAAAGTTTTTTAAATGTGTATTCTTTAATGAATCCTGCTTGCATGATGTCTGTCATCAGATTCCTCTCTTTATTTCAGCACTCTATTTCATGCTTTCCTTTTGACAACAGTGAAATATCTGCTCTTTCTCTGGCTTCGCAGACCACAGTATTTTTCTTTTCTCTCCCTCTATCAATATTGTCACAGAATAAACAGGAAACAAGAAAGTAACCAAGCTGTCAAGTGGCCTTCCTTCTAGTAGGTAGTTTCACTCCTGTTTTTTCCAGCACTGCAGCTGAGAGATGTGCCCAGTACCTATTCCTTTCTTTAGCTGTCCTGGCAGGAAAGAGTTGCTGTGAATCCAAGGAACAGACTAATCTTCTTCAGCTTAGCATTTAAAAGCTAGGTGTCCGGTTTGACTTGTCATCTAGACTCTCTCCCTTGGCTAGGCAGAGAAAGGCAATTTCAAGGGTGATCCAATACTTCCTAGAAAAGGGGGGAAAATTTTCTATAAAACTTTCTTTCTCTTTACTGAAAACCAGCTGAATGACTGGTTTTCTTAGTCTAGAGTTTTCATTTCTTATCAGGGTAGAATTAAGCAGGATGAATATTTGTTCTGCTCGGGAGTCAGCATCTCCTGGAAATGGAAATGTTCAGTTCCTTCAGTCCTCAATTGAAGCCTTGTTAGGCCAGATTTGTCCTAGCTGAAATCAAAGAGAAACAAGTGAGACTGCTTCATTTACCTCATTAGTGGAAAAATAAGCATTACATCAAGGAGTGCTAGAACAAAGGAATGTTTATGATTTTCAGTTCACCTTTCTCTTGAACTTGCACCACCACCTTCATCAGTGCAATCAAAATAGAAGTTTGTATAAACTCATCAGCAACAGCATCACAAAAATCCCTGCAGCTCAATGCTCTTAGCCTTGCCCTCTCCTTATCTAGATGGAGGCATTAGTATTCAATTATTACCACTATTTTTTGGCATTGATACACTTCAACAACGCTTGTACTTTCAAACACAGGCTATTAGAGATGAGAAATCCACTGGGCAAGATTTTCTTTTTTTCCAGAAGTTTTCTTGCTTTATATAAAACCAATTTCAGGCAATATTGATACATTAAAGAGCTACTTTAATACAGTGTAAGGATTGGATTTCCTGACTGAGATACCAGCAAGAAAGTAGATAAATTGTTTGAGGCTGAGAAAATATTAAATAATAATACATAAGAGATGAAAATAGTAAATCTGATAGGCTGCTTTACAGAGCTCTGGAGATAATTTCATGCTGACACACAAAGGCCTTGGCTGTGAAGACACAAAAATAAGTAGTTCAGTCAAATCAACAGACTTCCACGTGATGATGCAGGGCTATAAGACAGGAAAACAGGGATGGATTTAAAATACAGAACAGACATGGAAAGAGTGCTTATTCAGCCCCCATGTCTCTGGCAGCTAAATGGTGCTCTCTCCATGTGCTTTCATGGTGGAGGTTTGGGTCCAGGACACCTCAGAGGTGAAGGGACAAATTCCGAGTCCAACTCTAGACTTAGTTTTCTTTCTGCAGTTCACTTTTTGGATCTCAACATTTGGTTTCAGCTCAACCTTTTTCTCCCAGTAGAAGACACTGTAGCGATTAGTGGTTGCATTGCAGTCATGAAAGTCCTAAGAAAGGTTTGTATGAGCAGGTGAAGAGAAAAAAGAAGTGGAAAGGACTTTTGGGCACACAAGCCCTTCTTTCACTCTCAAAGCAACAAATTTCAAGCTAAACCATTATAGGAGAAGTAGCTTTGGGAATAATTTACTTATGGCAGGATAGCTGTGGACATACCTGGCACTGGTGTAAAGCAGGATTGTTAGCAGTGCAAGAGGGGAAGTCTCAAGGCCAGTGGGGTAAAAGAAGAGACTAAGAGTTTTTAAGCATAGATCTGTACAAGCAGGAGATCTGTAAAAGCAGAGGTGCAGATGTGCCATAGTGTAACGAGTAGTTGCATGGCACAATGAAGGTTTTCATTTGGTTCCCCAATATGCTGCACACTTCTATTGTGCAGCACAAGAATACTCAATCTGTCTGTCTGTTGGTCTCCCACTTGTGAAAGGGAGATAGTTTATACATCCCTCCAAGAGGTGTGAATTTGGACTCACTAAAGGCAGTGAGCTGTGTGCACTGGAATGTCTCGGATGGATGGTTTTTAAAAGCCAAGGTAAATGCAGAGGTAGTCAAGTAAGCTGTTAAGTCTCTGAAAGGAAACATATGTTCATTTTGTGTATTTGTTTTGCTGAATATGGTGAATTCATGCTTTGTTTTGCATTGCAGCTTACATTGCAGCATATGCTTTACTGATTACAGGAAGTTGAGCCTGCAAAATTCATTACCTAACCAGGAAAGGATATTTGCAGCAAAGGTAAGAAAACTAGAATGAAGGGACAGATACCAAGTTAGTTTTAAATTTATCTCACTGCAAGAAGATTAAGTTGATTGGGAAGTTCAGAGAACAAATCTGAACCTACTTATTAGCAAATCCACTTCCAAAGACTGAGATCATTAATTTTTTTAAGAGTCCAGCATCAAGGCTCTTTGTTAGCTAGTGGAGCTGTACAAATATTGGAGACACGTAGTGCTTCTAGGCAGGACTCACTGGGCTGATCCTTTCCCAGTTCTGCAGTGAGAAAGCTAAGCTTTAACCTGGATATGTGCATCTAACCACCACAGCAGTATATTGTCGGTAACTGTTGTGAAGTAAGAATATTGTGGCCATTTGTGTGAGCTGTTCTTGCGTTTGGCAAGTTTTTGAGCCACAAGGAATTGTTGGGTGCTGAACTCTTTGCTTATGAAAAATGGTAGTGTTCTTTTGATGTCAGGGGCAGGGAGGAAAGCGATGACTTTTTGGCAACAGCTCAGGAAGGTAAGCTGATGTTTTCCAAGACCAACTGCCTAAAAAAATTACACTGCCTATAGGTCATTATGGCATAGCTGGAGCTGCTGTGCAGAAACGGTACAGCGTGCTCTCAGAGCAGTCGCTGCCATGGACAGCAGACATCTGCGAGCTGAGCTCTCAGCTCCTTCTTAAAGAAAGATTAAAACTTTCTTCTCTTTCCTTCCTAAACAATGTGATTAGCCTATTAGCATCAAACAACCTATTAGTATTTCTTTCTCTTAACAAATTTGTACTCGGTCTTTTTAAATGAGGTAGTACGAGCATTGTGCACTATTTGCATGCTTCTGGGTCAGCCTAGAAAGATGGGCCTCTAGAAATTAGTATAGCCCTGGGGACAAGGTGTGTTACCAACACTTAGGTATTACAAGCAACCCCACTGAAACCTTCTTGCAGCAAGGTATTTGTTGTTCATTAGAAATAAATGCAATTCTGCCCACCAAAAAAGATTTTCCTCTTCCTTTGTCAAGGCTATACGCTGGTGTAATTGAGCATAGGCAAATTAGAAGTAAACTACCTTTCTCAAATAATCTGTCTGTAATTTGATCCAAAAACCTGAAGGTATGTGTTAGTGCTGATAATTAGATACATGGGCACAATTAATAAAACTATCAGTGGAGTCCAGGCAATCTGCCCCACTTCAGACATTAGAAGTAGACCACCAGCAGGTTATAAAACTCTGGACCATGGGTTAGGGTTCAGATGACACCCCGGAGTATTGCAGGGCTGTGGTGGGGTAATGAGGCAGGGGGAGAGGTCTGATCTCTCTGCCGCCTTTGCTGATTGCAGCATGCCCTGAGGGCATTGGGCCGGGGCAGCTTTCATTAGGCAAGTTTTTGGTGCTGCTCCATCCCATCTTCACAGCACTAGTTTAGGACTTGCTGTTCCTGGCGTTTGGTCACCGAAAGGACCGATGGGATCAACAGAAATAGCATCACTTTAATTAAAAAATAAAACGGGTGCCTGGCAGGAAATGTGAATGACTTGTCTTCACTTCAGCCCAGATTTTAAAGGTATTTAGGTCCTTAAAGATACAGGTTTGGAAGATTTTTCCAAAGTACCTATATGCTCAACTCCAATTATTTTTAATGAGACTTATGTGCCTCCTTATTTCAAAGACACCTGATAGGAACATATGTGAGGGCTAAAGCACTGGAGGGCCTTTACAAATCTGCTACAATGTCACTATTGAAAATGAGACTTCATTATTTAAGCATTGCAAGATGGATTTGACATTAAAATGATCTGTAGATTGTATTGATGCCTTTGACCTTTTAGTGGGCTTATGGCATTCAACATTGAGTAGCCAATCTGGAAAGAATAATATTTTCTAGTTCATCAGAAGAATAATTATGTGTTACAGATATGGGCTGGAATTACGCAACTGCAAAAGTGTGAGGGAAGAGGAAGGGACGTGTATCGTAGCGTAAAACACCAGTTTGTTCTGAGACTGCTACCGGGAGCGCCTGTTCTTTCGTGCTGCTGTCAGAGGAGAAGTGGACCTCAGGTTTGAAGAGTCTCCTCTCAGAGGCCTGAAGGTAACACTGGTTAATGTGGCCCAGCACATGGGGCATGGGGCTTGGCACCAGGAGAACCAGGCTTCTGCCCGAGCACCTGAGCTGATACAAGACTGTAGGAACCCTACTCCTCTTTGCCGGTCCAACATCTCCTCCCTTGGAAGGTGTTTTGAGATCTCCCAGTGCATGAAGCTGCTAGCAAAGGGTCACCTTCACGTGGCGAGGTGTCTGCCACAAATATATGGGCCCGGCTGTGTATGGGTCAGGAGCAAGAATAATGGCAATAGGCACATCGTCAACCAAAGAGGGCAGAAAGGCCTGGATGTGCCCATAACCAGGGGCTRTGAGACATTTGCCTGTGCTCACCCATATTCATGGTTCATTTTACGCTCTCACACACACACAGAGCTACGCACACATCCTTTTCTCTCCCCGGGGAGCTCCCTTGCATATGGTATTTCCACTACTGCAGGGACTAAAACAAATGTTGGGCTGTAAATATGAATTTTAATGCTAGACAAAAAGCTGTGCTGATAATGATGCCAGTAAACGCTATGGCTTCTTAAAAGTGTTAAGTGTTTTTTTAAATGATAAATGATAAGTGGTTATGGAAGTGAGGAGAAAAGGTAGTTGAAAGCAAACTGTGCTGATAGAAGATTAAAGCGTGAGCAGAGATAGGAAATGATGTGCATTAGTTTGGTTTTAATTCTTTTGGAAGAAGGAGACACTGAAGAAGAAAGTACTGAAATCCTAAACGGAGACAAACATCAACATACAGCTGAATAATAATGGAAACGGTTCCAAAGAGCATGTTGATAATGGTAATTAATGAGATCATAACCATGATGGCAATGATTTCTTTGATTACTTACGTTGTTCTGATGTGACTCTTAATCCACCTGCCAGGTTTTGACCTCAAAATTCTCCTTTTTCACTAAAATAGAGAGGAGAGGGACTATAATATTCATAGAATCACAGAATCATAGAATAGTTTGTGTTGGAAGGGACCTTTAAAGGTCATCTAGTCCAGCCCCCCTGCCATGGGCAGGGACATCTTCAACTAGATCAGGTTGCTCAGAGCCCCGTCCAGCCTGACCTTGAATGTTTCCAGGGATGGGGCATCTACCACCTCTCTGGGCAACCTGTGCCAGTGTTTCACCACCCTCATTGTAAAAAATTTCTTCCTTATAGGCAGTCTAAATCTACCCTCTTTTAGTTTAAAACCATTCCCCCTTGTCCGGTCGCAACAGGCCCTGCTAAAGAGTTTGTCCCCATCTTTCTTATAAGCCCCCTTTAAGTACTGAAAGGCTGCAATAAGGTCTTCCTGAAGCCTTCTCTTCTCCAGGTTGAATAACCCCAACTCTCTCAGCCTTTCTTCCTAGCAGAGGCATTCCATCCCCCTGATCATTGTGTATTGTATCACCGTAGCTAATTACTTAGCTGCTAGGTTGCCATGGGTGCAAGATGTGCTCCCAAAGAGGTGGCAAGGTCTGTGGTATTAGCATATTAGCACTGCATGTGTCTGTATGGAGTTTGGTGAAAATTTTGGGACAAATAGCCTTTTCATTTTAAAAGAAGTGTACTTTCAGGCTGGCTGAAAGAATTTGTGAAGTCAATTAATAGTTTTAGCCATAAGCAAAAAGAAAAATGAAGGCAGAAGAACTGTGGATCTTTTTAAATCAAAGCATTGCAATACTTTGTTTCAAAATTACATTCTTCTTCAAAGCCTGTCCTAGTGTGCACTTGAAAAATAGTGCAAGACCCCCGGGCATGAAGCATTTCGGTTTTGTATAAAACAAAATATGAGTAATATTAATATATTTTTTACTATTTTCTGTCTTGACCAAAGCACAGAAATCGGGACTCTATGTGCCAGTGTGTGTGTGTATGCAATAGGT
Organism: Oceanodroma leucorhoa; assembly: GCA_030449065.1. Taxonomy (NCBI): domain Eukaryota; kingdom Metazoa; phylum Chordata; class Aves; order Procellariiformes; genus Oceanodroma; species Oceanodroma leucorhoa. The sequence goes on from JASVER010000190.1 coordinate 684,524, forward strand.
GAATTAAACGAAGATAATAAAGAGGAGCAGTTTTGTAAAGGAAGATAGCAGGAGTAGAAGCTAGTGATGGTTTAGCTGATGCCTTTTGTGTTTTGATTCCTTTTTGACATTTACTACAGACCAAACCCAGCAATTAGCTATTCCTAGTTTGCTCTTTTTGTCTGTTATCTCACAGGGACTGTCAGTATATCTCTTTGAAATACTACAGTGCAGAAAATAATTTTCTACTTTTTCAGCTTGCTTTTTGTTTTCATATAATTGGCATTTACAAGAAGTGCAAAACATTTCCATAACAACAGTCCAGTGCTTCTCTTTAATTCCAAGCACAAGGGCAGATCTCTTTCAATTTCCAAAGGAACACTGCAACAAATCATTAATGAAAGGTTGGTTTTTTATATATGCTTATGCAGTAGTTAGTAGCTTTCCATATAGTTAAAACCTGAGAATCTGGGCATTTGAAAACAAGTAGGACATTGGAAATGAGTTAATCTTCAGGCAGTATTGCTTGAACACGCTGTGAGATAGTGCAGATCACTGATCTGGTAGGTACTCACATACCCGGAGGCCGGTCTAAAACTTAGCAGATATGTGGTAGTTTACAGTTTATAAGGAAAGGCATTTGCATGTTCACAGGATAATAGCGTCATTCCCAAAGACAGTAATCTCTGCTGCTTGGCAAGCTGGAGCAATAAACTGAGTTGAGCCCATGGTCATCTATCTGTATGCCAAAGAAGGGTGCAGGCAATGACTCTTGAGGTGTGGAACCTTACTTCTGTCTAATGCTGCTGCTTTAGTCCCTAACACTCATCCAGACAGGATGCAAACCCACCATCCTTCTGCTGTGAGAGCAGAAAGTTTGCTTCCTTCTGCACGGGGGTGAATGGTCCCTCGTGGCCTTTACCGACTTTGAGATTTGATGTGGTCCTTATGGAACTGGGAGGGAGTTTCTGGTGGTAGTCCAGCATTGTAGGCAGCGACATCTAGCAATTTCCTCTAGAAAATGATTGAATTTCACACGAAAATCTGTCTCCTGGGTTCTGCTGGAAACTAGTTCCACATTTCCAATTCCCCGATCATTATAAATCTCTTGTTTTTTCAGACTCTGTTTAAACACTCGCTGCCATTTTGTGTCCTTTTGCTCTCATTCTGATGTCATCTTTTACTTTAAAAGCTCTTCTTTCTGGTGGAGAAGTAGATGCCCCTTTCCTCCAGTGTGGTTACTGAAAGTAATCTTATTCCCTCCCAGCAGTGCCCTGACAGTCTTCAAATGCTTGAAATCAGGTGTGATTCTTCTATATAAAGCACAACCAATAGTCAGTGTAATAAATGACAAGAAAAAAATATTGGATAGCTCAGTAGAAGAAAAGATATATGGTACCGTTATGACCTGTTTGATTAGTTCTTCAGTTCCTGGCAGAAAGATTTTCAAGTTGGCCAGACTTCTAAGTGGATTCCTCTTTTCCGTCCTCTCTCTCCTCTACACTTTCTCCCCTGTCACACTGTGTATCATGGACTGAAGCTGCATTTTGGTGGCATCAATTAAAGACTGAGGGTGCACTTAGATTAATGTTTTCGTTTGGATCAGAGTGCAGGTTTGAAGTGAGCCTCCTGGATGCCCACACTTACTGTGCTTCGTTTTGTACCATGGAGTGGTCTCAGAGCTCATGAGCTGTGTTGTTTTAGGAAATTAAGGTGGTAAATGTGCTGGAGTGCAACACTTCAGCTGCAAATGGGCACCCAGACCGGGAGGCCAGACTAGAAATAGTCTGAAAATAAAACCAAGCACAGTAGAGTCTGAAAATTAGGTTCTCAGCACCGAGTGTTTCACTCTACAAGTCCACTCCCATGGTTCACGTTACTTGCTATTGCAGATGTAGGCTTAGCCTTCTGCCCTTGTTTCCTGCCTGGCTGAGGTGGTGTAGGTAGATCATACCTGCATGAAGCTTTCCTTTGTCCTTATAATATCTTTGCATTCATCTGTGTCAGTTTTAATCTTCTACAGAGTGTTTATCCTACCTCTAGGCAAACAGACGAAACTACCCAGAGGAGAGCGAACCGGCTGTTCCTCCCATGTATGAATGCAGTCTCGCAGAAGCACATCACTGGTAATCGAGATTAGGAACCAACACCTAATTTCACCTCCTTGAAACAGATTCCATTGGATGGTATCCCTTGGTTACCTACTGACTCATAAATACCAATTTGGGGATAAAGGAGACTATTGTACTAGTAAAACCTACACTGAGATAAGTAGATTAATATTTAAAGGCTTGAGTTAATATGGCAGATTTAGACCCTGCATTTGCATATATTGACTTTTCTTTCCTTGGTGCTGTAAGCCTAAAGATTTGTCTTTAAATCTTGCTTATTAGCTTAAAAATGCTGCCTTTTAGCAGAAAGAATAACATACAAACTGGTTATCTGCCTTCTAGTAAGGTACATTTACCAGAGCTTGGAGTAGGAACAGGTAACATTTTTGATGGCTGTTCATCTCATTCAAGGTGAGCTTTGGTTGCAGTCCCTATGTTTGGAGAAGTGCAGAACAGGGCTCGTCTGACTGCGGTGCTCAGGACCTGATCCTGCACTTACTGTACTTGAGGTACTTTGACTTGAGAAAGAAGGGCTACATTTTGAAGGAATATTTGAAAGACAGAATACTTGTATTAGCAGTTGATTAATTAGTCTAACACAAGCCATGGCCTGTGCCTCTATCCTGCAAGTTTATTGCTCGCTTTTCCTCTACCTGTCTGAAGGATTTGCGAGGCAGAATTTAAATGGAGTTTTGAGATCTCGGTGCGTGGGCAGGAGCTGGAGTTCCTGTAGCAGTAATGGCAGGATTGTTCCTGGTGTTAATACAACAGTGAAGACAACCCTGAAGCAGTAACATTTTATATGTTGCTTAATCTAGCTTCATTGTGGAATGACCGCCACTTCCAATGAAAATGAATCCCAAGTGCAGTACATTGTTGGTTGACTGCAAAATCAGTCCTTCTTTCTTTCAGTTTATTAAGTTTATGGACGTGGTTATGAGAAGGGAATGAGTGATTATGGAGAATATGAACAAGGAAGTTGTATACCTCCATGTATACCCCTGTTCATGTAACTTCTGCAAACGTAATTCATCCTTGCATGCAGAGAACATAAGCTGGATGATTGTATGGCTCTCTGTAAAGTATCTTAGTTACGATTATTGCCCAAGGTAACAACATAGTTAATTTTTAGACTCTTATACGACTCTGTTCTTGGACAGAGCATGTTGTGTTTGGCACACTAAATCTTTGCAGATTTTACTTCATTGTTAATGACACTTTGTATAGGAAGAGGAAATACTCTCACTCTTTTGTCACGTTCATCGCAGGGGCTTGTGACAAAGACTGAGATATATATTTTTAAGAGCTCTCCTCAAAGTGGGTTTAAAAAATAATGAATCAAACACAGCGAGAGTCTGATTGGTAATCCCTGAGAAACTGTTTCTTTCTACTACTTGATCCAAAGTTTAGGTACAGAGTCTGTGGTATCCTGTCTTGGGTGAGTCGTTTCACCTTCTGTAAACTCTGAATTATTTGTAAAATTTGATGTGAATGCACTGAATGCTAGAGGGACAGTATTCTTCTTGCTTGACTGATGTACTCGACCCCGAGCACCAGTTTGCACACCTTGCCGATACCCGGAGCCCGCAGGAAGGGCCTGGTGGGAAGGGCAGCGCTGGCTGGCACTGCGCTTCGGGAGCCTCTTGCCTCGTACGGCTCCGGAGCACGAGAGCATCGGCGCTCACTGCCGAAGGGAAGGCAAGGGGAAGAGGGCACTGCTGCGGCCCTGTTCCCTCCTCATCCCCAGGACAGGAGAGGGCCAGGCTGGTGGGTGCTGTGCAGGTCTCTCTGCACACCCATGGGTCAGCTTGGAGGTTGGACAAGGACGAGGAGGGATGCAGGGAAAGAAATTTTTGTCCAGTTGCCTGTGCCTGGTCCTTATCCAGTTGGGAATGGCTGCACGGGGTTGTTAAAGCAGAGACTGTCACGCTTTCCCCAGGATACGGTCTGGTCTAAGCTAACTTCCTTTCTTGTATGCTTTTTAGTGCAGACATTATTAATTTGGAGACAACTCTTTCATGAAATGTTTCTCCTCTTTCCATTTAAAGACTCCTTTTCAGCTACTATAATCCTGCCAGATACTGGCAGTTCAAAGGACAGCTTATTTTCTTGCCTTCAGAATAGTCTGATGGATAAATCTTTGGGGATACTGCTGGGAACTCCCTGAGAAAAGCAGGAGGTGGCCACGGGGTGGTGGTGGAAGAGAAAGCCAAGTGACACGTTGAAGGTGGCATCTCCAAGAGACCTGAGCTGTCCATGGGCATTCGGCTACCTCTGCGCTGTGGTTGCAGACTTGGCATCGGAAAAGTCCCCTTTTTTCTTTCACCCAACCACCGTTGCTTTGATACTCATCAGTTTAGAAATGTCTTCTCATAAAGACCTACCTTTAATTTTTTTTTCCTGATTACATACACTAATTATGACAGCAGAATTGTGAAGAGCATTGGCTAAATAAAAATTTTGAAAGGGAATTAAATACAGGCTAGCTGGGCTTTGATTCCCAAAAAGTCTTTTAATATGTTAATCTGTTTCACCACTTACCAAACCTGAAAATTTAATCCTAAGCTATATGTTTTCTTGGAGTGAATCCTACTGCAGACTTCGTAGAAAGCTTTGCTTTGTGGCAAAACTCGTGTGCAGCATGCTGGCAGACACCCTTCCTTTTATTCAAAATAAATACAAATGGACAACCTGCACTGAGCCATCATTTTAGTAGTGTTACTTGGTGACCCTACCTGTGTCTCACCAAGTGCTGGAACTACGGCATGGCCACTCTTATGTTATTAGTTGAAAAAAGATTAGGTATCCATAAAAAAATTCACTGAATTAATGGTTCTGCTATCCAGAAGGTAACTTTGCTTGTGTCCCCTAAGTGTTACTGTTGTTAAGTTCACAGATAAAACCCAGGATTTTCAGGACTGATGAGCACTTTCTGAATGATGTGGGTTGCATTTAGGATGACATTTTAAAAGGACCTAATTCTGAATATTTGGCAGCGCTTCTTGGAGAATTAGACTGTTCCCAGGTAGCTCAGGGAACAGGGAAAACAGAAGTATCCAGTTTCCTACCGGTTTCTCAGACTGGCATCCAAATTTCGTTTGTGGAAAGCTTTCCTCTCTCCCTTGTCGTTATACAGTGGCTTCTGAGATGTGAAAGAGACATTTTTATTTTTTCAGTCTTTTGGATACTTATTTTCAGCTGGATGATATTTGGTTGGACCCAGTGTCTTGAATTTGTCTTGTTATGTTTTATTTGTGTTTTCAATGTTTTGTAAATAAATCCATGCATTTATTTTTAGTGCAGCTATTTTAAGAAGGTTTATCACATGCTGCACAAAGGGACGCATGGCCCTGCTGTGCAAGTCATCTTGGAAAGATGTATTAGCAAATGCATTTATAGCAGCAGTATTCATGGAGGACCCTGAGAGCTGTGCCGGGGAGCAGAAGTCGTCCGTATGAACCATCTGGAGTGAGTCCCTGTCTGTGAGTGGCGAGTGCTGGATGCAGCAGTGGTCCCAGTGTGCTGCCAGGGCAGCTGCTCACTGGGGCTGGGAGCTCCAGCCTGGGGCATCGGGCACTTCCATGGGGATATGCTGAGGCCAGGCTGAGACATCAGCCCACGGGTGGGGGGCAGGATCCGCGGGTCCCGTGGCCAGGCAGGGCAGGGCTGTGGGGAGCTGGCACTGCTGCACACTGGGGCATGGGGCAAAACGGGCTCCTGGGCCATAGGCAGGGGTAGAGGTGTCCCCAGGAGGGGTCAGGCAGGGACACAAAGGGCTGTTCATGCCCTCAAGGCCCGGGCAGCAGCTCTAATGTTAGCAAGACTCACAGAGCCATCAATACTTTGGGATTTATGGATGTTTGTGGGTAACATGCTGGCAGTAAATGAGGTTGAAATTTGCTAAAGAAGTTGGCCACTATTAATAACTTCCCTTGATCAAATTAATGCATTTCAGGATGATAGCACATGGTAATCTCTCCTTGGAGACCATTCTTGGCAGGGGATAGATGCATGTTGCCATAGTCTGTCTGTGTGTGTGCGTGACAGGACAGGATGAAATAATAGCAGTGAGCTGCTTATATGTGGTTATATTTGTATTTCCTTGCTTAAATGAATAAGCCCTTACTTCTGCTTTGAATTTGGCACATTGGTGGTATTAAAAGTGCCTTATAATGCTGCCTTTCTGAGTCTTTCTTCTAAGGATTATCAGGCTGTACTGCTTCCTCCCAGCTGTTGCTTTTTGCTGTACACTACTAAGCTGTACACTACTAAGCTGTACACTACAGCTGTGAAGCTGTACTGCTTCACCTCAGAAACTGCTGCACATCCATCTCTGATAGAAGTGTCCCTGCCACAGTGTTACACCCACCAGACCATACATTCACCCCTCCGAGCCTTGTGGTCCAAAAAGTGACACAGCACAACWTGAAAGGATGCTCGGAGTTGTCCGTAAGTGAACTGGCTGATTTACGTAGACACAGTCTTCTCAGCATTTGAAGACTTCAGGCTGATCTTTAGCAGTTCATGGCCATGTGTTTTTCAGCTGGGGCCAGGACACAAGCAGGCTTATGCATCTCTAACTTCACTGTGTATTATGATTCATTCTAGCCAAAGAGTCACATTTTAGTTGATTGAGGGATGTTAGTTTAGTTATTTCTGTTTTATTGCTTTGTGTTTATTCCTTTTCCTCACTGGTTTCCAGCCAGGCATGGAAGAAGAATTGCTCAAGCTGCAGAAGAGTCTGCGTTATGTTACCTCCAGCAAAAAAAACACATTTCTGGCAAGTGAGTAAATACATACAATATTTTTAGCCCCGTTTTGCTGCCTCAAGAGGCACAGATGTGTTTGAAGAAATATCCAAATGTTTCGAGGCATAGCTGAATTGCAGTCCTGAAACTTCTGAAACTTCACAGCAATGAAACTAAGCAGTAGAAGGAGGTGCCTGAGAAGTCCGACATTTGGGTTGACCTGGGCTGTCCGCCTGCATCAGTAAGTACAGTGAACCAGTAGGARTGGATCTGTAGAGCAAAACAGCCAGCACGGAAAACCCGACGTCCAAGATACATTTCAGGGAGATTTACTTTGGATTAGCCTAGTCTGGGCCTGTGGAGTGCACGTCTGTCAGCAACTGGAGTGCCATAGGGGCAGTTGTGGAAAGGTTCTTCCAGATAAGTTTCATTTGAAAGACATCCAGTTTGTGTTCTCCAAGACTGCTCAGCCATGTGAACCAAAACATGGTAAGTGGGGACAATYGGGAGGCTCACTTCAAAAGGGCAGTCTTGATCTGAACTAAAAGGCTAACATARATGCACCCTTAATCTTTCCCAGTCTGTCCTGGATTTCTAGTGAGTAGTTTAGGAAACTGCTCCACAAATCTGAAAGCTCTACAGAGTTCTCATATTTATTTCTTAACACAGTGCTGGCAAAGGTAGTATTTTTCCCAAACTAAATGTCCAGTTATGGCTCAAGTAGTTTATTTAACTGGTGATAAAACCCATTGTGTGTGTTGGTGTTTTTAAAAAGGCCAATTTGCTGCAGTCTAGCAGCCCACACAGATGGGTTGCTTGAAAGCAAACTTACTGTTTTTATTCAAGTATCATTAAGGGCATGTGAAAACTGAAGGAATTTCTTAATACACACGGGGAAGAGACTCTGCATTTAATGAAATTTGCCAGAGGAAGAAAATTATGGCTTATGTTTTCTATGGCGCTGTTTCTGCAATGAAATTGCCAAGGGGGTCTTATGGAACTGTGATCCAGAAGCAGATGGATCAGCTTTAATTGTGTTTTCCTGAGGAGCAGAAGCACAAGCCCAAACACCTACTAGCATTTCTGGACTGAAGCTTTAATCTGTTTTATACTGTGTTTTTTCTCCCCAGCTGAAGGTGAATAGATGTGAGGAACAGTCTTTCAAATGTGTAAGTGCTGAGGGAGGTGGATGGGATGCAAGGGAGAATGAATGTTTTTGTGCTGAGCTTGCTGGAGTTCTGTGCGTGATTACAGAAGTTGTGTTCCTTGTGTGTCATGGTCCAGGTGGTGGAAGGAAGCTGAAGCCACCGATCAGGATTCAGAATGTGAAATTATTTCCCTACTGGAAGTTCAGCAGGATTTTGCTAATGACATCTGTAAAACCAGGATCTCGTGGAAAATTTGGATTTCAGTTCAGTCCCCCTATGGTGACTTGAAAAAAGTGAAGTTAGCTGGGAAAAAAAAGCAACTGAGATAATTAACCTAGTTTCAGGAATGGCTTTTCAACAAAGACAGGGAAGTAGCTTGGGTCGTGGGACAAGACACTGTAAGATCTTATCTGGACAACTGTGTAAACTTCCAGTCTGTCTTCTTGAAAGACAAATTCAGACTGGGACAGTCTCAGAGGGGTGAGGAGGGGACAGGGAGCCTAATGTCCTTGTAGAGGACATTAAAAGAGCATGGTTTGGTTAGCCAAATGAAATAAAAACTTGGTGGACCGTGACGGCTGTAAATATTCGAGAGTGCTAACTTCCCAGTCAGAAGGACAAATTTAAGTGAAATGACAACAATGGCACATGAACAAATGGTTATTAAAAAGCCATGAATAAACTTAACATGCAAATTGGATTCCCAACCGTCAGAACTGTGAGGCTCTCGACTGGCTTTCTGACGGTAGTGGGGGCAAAAAAACCATGTCTAAGACGAAGCTGGATAATGTTTTGTGAAAGGAATAGTATGGTGTGCCTGCAAGAGRAGAGGACAGGATTTAATGACCCTTCAACTTCTGTGTTCTGATACAGAGCTGTATCAGAACACACTAAAAAAATCAAAGGAAAAATTCAACTATGTAAAAAGAGATATTTTTATAAATAAGTAGATAAATTTGGTTTCTTCCTTAGGATCATGTTCTAAATGTCAAACACCATCAAAGTAAAGGCASTGTTGTATTCTTTACTGATATGAGTGCATTATCCAATACAGGGGTCAAATGATGACTATGTTCTTSCCCGTGCATTAGGTTTGGATATATTGCACCCGTTTTTACTTGCCTGTAATTTTGCTTGAGATAGGTACATGCTGTAGCAATGCTACGCGTGCCTGTAAACAGGAAGGCTAATTATTATAGCAATATGGATGAGGTAATGGAGTGTGACTGTCAGGAGTGCGACTGGTGAACAGGCAGATAACAGACTAACGACCAAGATTTTGTGGCCTGTCAGAAAACCAGGAGTTCCATGCRAGACGCCTGCAGTATTGTGCGCTGGGTTTGTGAAGGCTGGAAATGGCCAAATATAGCAATTGAAGACACATGGTTTAAGTTGAACACATGCTGCTGGTAATTACTGAGGCTTGACTGTGTGCTTAATGAAATGAAGCATTTTAACTAACGGGAAAGTACAGGATGCAGTGTTTGAAGATTTGATTAAATATATGCAGACAGGAGCCATGATGTGGCTTCTCTCTTAGGTAGCTACAGCTGGACCCTCCTAAGATGCTGTTTGATCAACCAAACATGCTAGATGTTGTCCGGACGAGGTCTTACAGATGAAGGTGGTCTTGAGGAAAGACTGTGGTTAAAGGGGACTGAGGATCTAGGATCCCTTGTCAGTGAGAGAGACAGATAGTTAGTCTACTAATTGTGGCTAGTGGGTAAGCACTTGTGGAACAGCCCCTGTTACGCAGCTTCTGTGGCTCCAAGGACTCCAGAGCACCAAGAGACACTGCGGAAAAAAAGAGAACTTAATACACATTTAGTTTAATGAGAGTAGATTACTGTAAAAGATGGCTTTCCTTGCCCCCCACGATATCTGCAGTGTCTTGCACTCTTAGTGTCTTAAGGGAAGAGTAAATTAACACATATGTACAGTGCAGAGAAGGTTGTACAATATTCATCTATATTGGAGAGGTCTTTCCATGATTGGTACCATGGAAAGAGTTAAAAAATAACTATTTGAAGCAGAATAATAGCCTTTACCTCTGACACTCGAGGCAATACAATCTAGCATGTTACATTGCTCACAGATAAGATTTGAATGATTTAAGTACAACACAAAYCAACTCAGTAAACTTGTTAATGAAAGTACTCCTTTGATTAAAATTTCTCAGGAAAGTGATCATGTGGAAATTTTAATGGGCAGCATGGCTTGTAAAAAGCAAACAGAAAGATGCAAAGCTTTTGTCTAGTATTAGTTTCAGATGAGTATGGTGCAGGACCTCTACAGGTACAAGTTTGAATGTGGTGGCATTGTCGCAGTAGGGCCAATGCAGCTGTTGGACTTTGACAATATTAGTATTATATTGCAGTGGTCTGGTGTCTGAGGGATGTTCCCTGAGCAGGGGGGCAGAAGTCCCCTGAGGGAGTGTATTCCCAGAAAGTTGCTGGAGGAGCCAGAGAGAGGAGAGGACAGCTGGAGAAAAATCCAGCTGGTACCAAGAGCCTCTGGGCCAGGAGGAACATTGCAGCAGAGCTGGCAAGAGCATTGGCTGGGGAGGCTTCTGCGAGCTGCCCCAACCACAAAGGGCGTGCAGGCTTGCCAAGGACGGGGGGACGGATGAGGGTGAGTGTYTGTGGGTCCTCAGCAGGGCAAAAGTGGAGTGCTCCCTCTCTTGCCATCCTGTGTGTCCGTGGGACCCCAGGTCCCTTTGGGGAATTGCTGTGCTGTAGAGCTGTAGACACCTCTGCGAGCAGGCTGTTGGAGTGAGTCTAGGCTGTYCTTTGAGGAAGGTGAAAATGAGGGCTGTTTAGGCAGCAAACCTGGATATGTACTGCCAGGATAGCAGGTAGGATGCTGCATGGCTTACTAAGTGGTGGGTTTGGAGYGCCGCAGTTTAATGTGGCACTGAGCAAGCTGCCTGCAGGGCTCCCACGTGCCTGGGGAGGAGGCGATTGCTCACCCGAGATAACCTTGGTAAGGCTGCTGGAATTAAAGACCAACCCTCTACCCAGGGCTCAGTGAGTCATGGCATTAGAAGTTGTTATCAAATGCTCCTGAGATTACTATCCAGCAAGGGGTTAAAGCAGAAAATCRGTGGGAACGCATGCTTTTGTTTGAACCACGGCAGATCTACCAAATCCAAACCRTAAAGAAACTCTGTGTTTGTGTGTGYAGGGAAAAACCTCTCAGATACATTAAAAAAAAAAAMCTCAAAACTTCATGCTTGCAAGTGGTTTTTAGTGGGGTTTTTGTTGTTSTTTGTTTTGGTTTTTTGTTTCTTTAATAACATCTAGTAAAGAATGCTTTATACAGCTATGCTAGGAGTGACAAATGGAATGGAGGTGATGTAGAAAAGCACGTGGCCACCCTTTGCCATTTGGGGGGTGGCGGGAAGGGCATTTTTCACTCAGTCCATTTCCTTGGCCATGCAAGGGTAGGATAAATCTTGTGTACAGCATGGGATTTTGAAGTGGAAGGACCATGCACACAGATAAAGACCACTGTGCAGCATCTCAGACTTCTTACTGTTGTTTTTCAAAAAACACATTGCTATCCTTAATTCAGTTTTGTGAAAATGTAAGCAGACATCTCTCCTGCCTCTGATTAATTCATGAAATGATACTTGCAGTGTACGTTATAGCAACAGTTGAGTTGCAGTCAGGGAGAGAATGGAAAAAAACATTCCCCAGGAATGTTCTTTGAGATATGACAGTGCTAAAGCAAAGAAACAAATTCAGTGGTTAAGAGAGGGAACCAGAGCAGCAGCCTGCCGGTGTGAAGAGTCGCTCAAATACATTAACCTGAGAAATCTGCTGCACTTGTCTCTCTTTCAAATCCTTCAACAACAAACTTGTCCTTCAACAACACATTCTCGGTTAAATCCATATCCAAGAAGGCTACTGCAACACAAGCTTTGTATTTCATGGTCACTTCTTTGTATTTCATAGTCACTACTACAAAAACTGCAGCAAATGTCCTCCTGTGTCTTCTCCTAGATTCAGTTCTCTGGACATTAAAAATGATGCATTTAAAATAAGAGGGAGGTGTTTTTCCTTTATTTTTCAAAGTTAAAATTAGTGCAATCTCTCCTATAATTCTTAAGGCATGATATGGATGTCTCCTTAAAAATATAATWGTGAAATACCATACTGTATTCTCTACAGTGGTCTCCTATGTTCCTTTCTGTCTTTATGCACCTTTGGCTGGGCAGAAGCAACCATGTGCGATAGATTGTTCATGCATTTTGGTGGCTGTACCATGCGTTTTGGTGGCTTCTGTGTGTGCATGCCTGTGTGTATATATTGGGTGGCCTGTTGTGGCCCAGGAAAATGGAAAATCATTCCAGCAGGAAAAAAAAGCATTCTCCTTTGTGGGTCCTCTGTAGTGACAGCAGTGCTTTCTACAGCTGATGTTCATGAAGCCTGAGTTGAACTTAAATAAATAATGATGGAACTTTTTCCTCCCTTCTGAGAGGCTAAGCCATATTTTATAAGCCCAGCCTCTGGATATCCTGGCTCAAGACATCCTGCCATCTGTCGCTCTCCAGTGGAAACTTTATGTCATTGACTTCAGTAGAGGTAAGATGTCTCCTGCGGCCTGCACTGACGTAGTGCCACGATACAAAGCTCTCAGAGCGCTTAACAAACCTTGCATAACTTTTACAGAGGCCTTGCCCTGTCAGGGTGCATAAACATGTCTTTGCATTTTCATTGAAGCCAATGGGACTTTGTGTATTTTGAGATTCCATACATGTAAGTTCTTTGCTCGACCATATCCAAAACCCCTGTGTATGAAAGGGTTTTGGTTTTCCATTTTTTTAATTTTTATTTTTTTAAATCTGGGTTGCTTATGGCCCTTAGGTTGGAAAGCTGCAGAGCTCTGCAGTCCAGGAGGACATCCCATCCTCTTCCCTCCAACTTCATTGTACATTGGGGAGTGTAGAGACGTTTTCCCTCTGAACACCTGAGACAAGTAACTCGAAACTTGCAGAACCCTGGGTCATGTAAGCACAACTAGTTTGGTAGACTGTGGCAGGAGAGGGAAGGAAACTCTTGGAAGGCCTGACTCCAGGTTCTTCGAGCTGATTAGGGAGCAACATGCCAAAACATTGGACTGAGAGTAGTAGCTGTTGACTTAGCGTTAAAGAAACGATGACAGACAACTTAGTGTTAAGACCAGCAAACATTTTTGTCACACTCTTTTGCCCATAGTAGGGTGGGAGGAGAAAGAAATAGGGGAAATTCCATTGCAGAGAAATGATGGAAAGGTTGTGTTTGCATCTCAGCAACTTATTTCAAGATTGATGGCTAGCTGGAGGGGAGCTGTTGACTTATGGCAGTATTTGACTATTGCACTGAATTTATGTTACTTGGCAACGATAATGCACATTAGCTAAGAGTGCAGCACACCTCCCGGCCGGTCCAGCCTGCATCCCTTCAATCATGCAGACCAATGTGTGAGGCAGAGGTCACACCTGTGGCCTCTACCAGATTCCTTGTAAAATATAAGTACAGCTGCTTCTCACAAAATTAAAAGTTATTTTAACTATATTTCTTTTCCAAAAATACTTGTCATAACATGGGGAGGACCCTTGCTTCTCTTTCAAGGCCATTAAATGCTTAGCACATCTGGTTTTATTATGCCTCTCTGCAGGGCACAAGGCACTGTGTTACACAGACTCTCTCAGGATGGAGCTGGGGTTTGATGTGCTTTTGCTGCCTTCCAGGAATTTGTCCTTTCCATCACAGGTGGGGAGCCAAATGTTTCTCTTGGTGTTAAGGGACACTCGTATATGTATGAAGAAAGTCACAAAAAAGAAAAAGAACGCTAACTAGGAATAGCTGATCTTTACMAGTTTGTTCAAAAGGTTTGTTCAGTGAACTTGCCCATTTTTGTTTCAGACCAATTTGCTTAGATTATATCTTTTTAAATTCATTGTCTAAAGAAACGAACAGCAAGCAAGCTAAGTTTTAAAAGATCCATCAGCACATTTGCAGCTTTACCAGGGACTGCTCAGAGCAAAAAGGAGAGAAGGARCCCCATGTGTCTCTAGATGACTCTCCACGTAAAGCAGGATCCCTCTACCACYCCTCCACTCCTCTCTCTACCTATGGTGGCTTGACCTTGGCTGGCTCCCAGTTGCCCACCAAGCCGCTTGCTTATTCCCCATTCTCAGTAGAACAGGAGGAGAAAATACGATTAAAAAGCTCATGGGTCGAGATAAGGACAAGGAGATCACTTACCARTCACTGTCAGGGATAAAACAGACTCGACTTGGGGAATAGTAATTTAATATTTCACCAATTAATAATAGAGGAAGATAGTGAGAAATAAACTACAACCACCTTCCCCCCACTCCCCACCCCATTCTTCCCAGGATCAACTTCACTCCTGACTCTTCCACCTCCCCCCCACTCCCCAGGTGGCACATGGGGATGGGGAATGGGGGTTGTGTGCAGTTGATAACCCTTCTTTCTGCTGCTCCTTCCTCCTCACACGTCCCCCGGCCGCAAGTCCTGCCAGAATACTCTCTGAGCAGAGTATTTAGAAACAGCCCTGGGAAAGCTGTTGGAACGATGTGCCCTTCTGTCTCTCTGCTGTTGGTGGGAATGTGCTCCCTGAAAGGACAAATGAGTTACATCTGTCACTTCAGATTGGTTCAGTGTGGCATTTAGGGCTGTATTAAAAACATGTCCCCTTGAACAAAAAAGGAAATAAAATTCAGGAACTTTAAGTGGTGATGGTTTCAGCAKCTGAGAGTGTCCATGTCAGAAGTTAAAATGAGTGGGCGGAGGAAATAAATACCCAAAAAGCTTCCAYGAGAGGAAGAGAAGGGGTACCTCGCCTCTCAAGGAATCCTAATTTGAAAACTTTTGAAAACTATTTAGTAGAGTTGCAAGCTAAAAGCAGAGAACTGAAGTTGAAATGTAGCAAGGAGTGCAGAGCGTTAACATTTCTCTCTCATGTGCCATTGCATGAACATATAAATAAATACCTACTGACTGATTAGTTTATATCAGTGAATTTGGACGAAATGGAAGAGGAGAGAATAATGACAAAACATTTATTTTGCATTTGGTTTGCAWAATGAGAAAACTATGTAACAGTTTAATAAAACATTGTTTCAGTTATAATTAACTAAGCTAAATTGCATGACAATACAGTGCAACTTGAATGCTCTGCATAAACCTTAAACATTTCATGAGAAGATCAACTTTTAAGCAGATAAGGTCTAAAGCTCTACAGTTACACTGAGCCAAAGTTACAATGCCAATGCCACTCAGTTGAAGTTTTCTGAATGTCATTCCTGTTACTCATTAATTAAAAAGCATTCCCTTTCATTAGAAGCAGGACCGAGCAAAGCACTTAAGAAACCAGATATCTGATGATTCAATCTGAGGGACTGAAGTCACAGAGTTTCCTGAGYTTTGCTTGGTTTACCCCAAGGTAAGTTGGGTATGTCAGTTTAACCTAGAAAATTGACTTTTTTTTTTTTTTTTTACAAAGGGTAAATATTTGCAATTAACTTCTGGTTGCTTGACTTTATGAAGATGGTCAGTAAATAAAATAATAGGAACAGGACAATTGCTGTAAAACACTAGTTTAAAAAAAACGTGTTTTTTTCCCCTCTAAGTGAACTAGGATTATAGTGAGAAAGAGAAAATAATGGGAAAATAAAATGCCTCAAAAACTAATGTAACAGTAAAAACCTGAAAGTAAAAGGTGCTTCTTGAATATGTTCTTAACCCAACACAGCTGGTGGAACAAGCCTTTGTTTGAAAAAGATACTGAAAATATAATGTAATTAGAATCCATGTGGGTATTTTTTGTTTCTTTGCTGCAGGAGAGTATTGCTATATAGGTTTACCTTAAAATTGCTTTTGAGTTCTAAGCTTCTGAAGAAACTCATTAAAAGGAACTGGTCAGGAAGTCTACTGAAAAGATGGTGCTTCGTGATGTTAGATTTAGATTAAATTTTAAAATTATGACTGGGTAGCTTTTAAAAGTTCTATTTTAAAAGTACAGTGCCTTTTTCTGTCAATACTGTTTTCATTGTGCTCTTTCTTACTCTTTCTCTGACTTTTCAGAAAGGAAAGGAGAACAAAATAGGAAAATGGAAGCTGAATAACAGTACATATTGTTCTTTGGGAAAGGTAAGTGTGAAAAGTTATACACTGGCTACAAAGATGATAGGCAGAGAAAAATTGTCAGGAATGTGCAAAATTCTATTGCAAAATAAACACAATTTAAGAAATGCTATAAAAATACTACAACTTTTTTTCTTTCTTTTTAAATTGCCTGTATGTGATACTTTGTAATCAGATGATTGCTTATTATGATGGCAATTGCACATCGACAGAAGACTACACAATATACTGGTGATGTAACAGCGTTGTTATTGGGTTTCACGGCAAATGAAAGGTCTTTGATGAAGAGCTCTGCGGCTTATACAATTGATGTGAGTTCTGGGGAAAACAAAATGCTACCGAAGTTGTCTTTCCCTGGTCAAAAACCTGTACCTGCCTACTTGTACTGCTCTTGTGGAAAACTGTCTTTGGCCACTAGCAACTGTGTAATAATGACATTATGGCAGGGCAAGGGTTAAAAGTTAGGACCTTCTGATGTCTGTCTTTGGTGTGGGATGTGC
Source organism: Oceanodroma leucorhoa (assembly GCA_030449065.1). Lineage (NCBI taxonomy): Eukaryota > Metazoa > Chordata > Aves > Procellariiformes > Oceanodroma > Oceanodroma leucorhoa. Next base: position 701,166 of record JASVER010000190.1, read on the forward strand.
CCACCCTAAGGAAAATGGATGCCAATGCAGCAGTATATAAAGGTCTTTAAGGAGCTCCAGAGTATGTGATCACCTTTACAAAAAAATAAGTGAGGTAGCAGGTCAGTCAATAAGGATGCCTTTTACAGCTGTCCTAGTACTGAAAGAAGGGATTCCCTGTATCATCAGARAAAGCATTATTACTGTGCAGTAACTGTACCAGGTGGAGGTAGAAGAGGGGAGCTGTGATACACACAGTYGTTGCTGTAAACAGTACATTAACTAATATTAAACTGTGCTTCCAAATATTTTAATGGTGGATTTTGTTTGGTTTCTGGCATGCGAAATTAATATTTCACTGACCAGTGCCTGTTACTGTTTTAAATTATAATAATATGTACGTGGAGATGTGAAGAAGGATATGTATGTCTAAAACCTGGGACTGTTAATGGATACAAACCAGTACTAGAAAAACTGCTGTTCTTTGGAGGATGAAATTGTCACCCTGCTGAATTTGGTGGCAGATTTTCCATAGATTTCAGCAAGCCCTTTAAATTTTTTTCTTGTTAGAAGATAATTCATGTTTTTATTCTAGATCTCCCACGAGATGTAGATAAGGAACAGCAAAAAAAGTCCCCAAACCCTACCCATGAAAAGACCCAGAAGAAGGATGGGGCAGTTTACTTAAACAGAAAAGACCTAGGTGGTGCCATGGATTAAAATAGCTTTTTTTGAAAAGGAGGAAAGGAAGTGGTTATGAAGGTGATTTGCTGTAGCATAAAACACAGATTGAAAGACAGAGCATTTAAGAGTAGAATTTATGGCTTGGATATGAACCTGGAGATTTGTTCCATTTAGATTCTGACCCAACACATGAATGGAAAAGCTCTAAATTGAGTAAATTTGAAGTGAATTCCTACAGAGGGAAGAGGGATTAGGAAAGCACGTCCCTTTCAGTGCAAGACAGAGAAATTCAATAAATAAGGATTAATAGCCCATCATATTTTTGCTATGAACAGCATTCCCTCTAAAAATGAAATACTTCTGTAATGATCTCTAATATTTCTGTGCTGCTTCTGGGTGAAAAAAGTCAAATATGTACATAGGTTGTGACATTTAAATAAAATGGCACCACATATAAAATTGTGCTGGTTTTGGCTGGGATAGAGTTAATTTTCTTCATAGTAGCTAGTAGGGGGCTATGTTTTGGGCTGGTGCTGGAAACAGTGTGGATAACACAGGGATGTTTTAGTCACTGCTGAGCAGTGCTTACACAGAGTCAAGGCCTTTTCTGCTTCTCACCCCACCCCACCAGCGAGTAGGCTGGGGGTGCACAAGAAGCTGGGAGGGGACACAGCTGGGACAGCTGACCCCAACTGACCAAAGGGATATCCCACACCGTATGGCGTCATGCTCAGCATATAAAGCCGGGGGAAGAAGAAGGAAGGGGGGACGTGCGGAGTGGTGGTGTTTGTCTTCCCAAGTMACCGTTATGCGTGATGGAGCCCTGCTTTCCTGGGGATGGCTGAACACCTGCCTGCCCATGGGAAGTGGTGAATGAATTCCTTGTTTTGCTTTGCTTGCAYGCATGCCTTTTACTTTATCTGTTAAAGTATCTTTATCTCAACCCACGAGTTTTCTCACTTTTACCCTTCTGATTCTCTCCCCCATCCCACCGGGGAGGAGTGAGTGAGCGGCTGTGCGGTGCTTAGTTGCTGGCTGCGGTTAAGCCACAACAAAAATGTATCCTGAGATATAGCTGAAGAGAATTATTATAACTTATTTCCTACTGAAAATAAACCACTATTTATTAAATTAAAATCAGGATGCATCAGGTATGCCCTACCTGCAGGAAGGTCAATCCTAAGTACAGTGTCGCTTCACTGATAATTTCAATCCTGTTAGGACTGCCAAGCACAGATCATTTTTACAGCTTGGCATAAATAATAAATGAGTGGTTAAAAGCTCCAGATGAGGATACAGCAAATCTCATTGTCTTCTCTTTGSAGTGTGTTGTTTTGTGCAGCTGTTGAGAGCATGTAAAAATAGCTACCATGCGGTCCTGGCTGTGTTTTACATCAGTTCTGTAGCATCGGTGTAATGGACTGATCAAAGCACCAACTGGTGGAGAGATAATGTCTGATACTTGAACTGTGGACTTTTCTGTTCATTGCAAAAGCCCTTCCGATTGCTGCGTTGGGTTATTTCCAGAGTTGCAGACAAGGTTCCAGGCATCAGTGGCCAAAATCCTACAGATTCCCACRCTGAATTAAGCAAAGTTTGCTGAAATAATTTTAAAATTGGCCTAGCTGTAATTGCAGCTGGAATGAGTTAACTAGAGAAGTACCTAGCATAGAGCAGATGTGCAAAGTTGGCCAGTATTTATTGGACTTTAGCTATTTCTTCACAGAAAACTGAAAACATACTAAAACTGCAACTAGTTGGTCTTTATTCCTCGTTAATATCAATATCATTGACTTCAGTTGACATTGGAATGATAGCCTAAAAACTTTCTGAAATCAATTTAGTATGATRACATTGGAAGAGCCATCAAAAGAAACCTTACTTGGAGCCTATTTCTGCTCTGAAATACTCATGTTCTTACATCCATTGGTGTCATGTCTTTAAGGGGAAAAGGTGGTTCATTTTAGATTATTTACACAAAGTGGGATGCACTTTCCTTAATTACAACCAGAACACCTAGGTAATTATACGTTTTCAGGCAGGCTTGTGAAGAACATAATTTTTATTCCCTTTTAAACTTCACTGGATTCAGGGAATTCATATATACCTGTGTTTTTCAACTTCTAAGGGATCAGTGGGAGTACTAAGCAAAGCAAAGCTATTAGCAGAGGCTTAAATTCGCTGAAGAGGATATACAGCTTCACTGGAAAACTTTTATGGGGTCTTCAAACTGAAAAAGACCAGTGACTTACATCAATGACTAGAAAACAGTTTTCTCCTTCTGGCCATTTCTCATTTGTTTCAAAAAGTTCTGCTTTATTTCTGTGCAAAGGAGGCTATATGCTCAGATTCATTACATAACTGAGTCTGAAACTCATTTTTGTGACTCACACTTCAGTGCTGACCTCCGCAGCTGCTCCGATTCTCAGTGTTTAAAGAGGGTATGAGTCAAATGGCTTTCATTGCAAAGACACTGTCACATTATTATAGACTCAGGCTGAAAGTAATTTAATGAATGAGGATGCTCTCTGTTTGTATCAAAGATTGCTTCCCACAGTCAGATATATTACTTTACATCACCAAAGACCAATAGCAGGAGCTAGTTTTGCTAAGCCAAAACATGTATGTACATGAAAATGGGAATGAAATCTGTGGTCCCTTTCGAGCAAAGACCAAACTTGCACTAAGGAAGAGCAGGTGCATTTGCATTTATCTTAATAAATGGAAATTACCTGGTGGCTGTAGATGTCTGGTAAGTTATCGGGGGGGACGCTGTGTCAGCCCCATGGGGTGTTTTGTAGACTTTAGGGCATCTAGGTAGCTGATTCCTACTGCTGAGGTGATAAAAATGTGTGCATCATACATGTACTGTGGAGAGCCACAACCGTACAAGAGCAATATGGTAKCTGACTTTTCAGTGTGGTATAGAGAAAGTGGAATGATTTCTCCTCCCTTCCCCTTTTCTTGGATACTTTCTACTTAGCTTTTACCCTAGAATTAGAGAAAATAGGGATGAATGGCATCTCAAGAGGTCTGTCTCCTACCCCTGTGGCAAGACAAATTTCTTCCTAAACCTTTCTTGATGGATGTTTCATTAACCAAACTAGAAAAGCCCCTAGGGTGGGCTTCCATTACATCCCCAGGCAATCTGTCTCAGATTTCCCTTGCCTTASAAGTAGAGATTTTTTTTTTTGTTCCTAATGTCCACCTTAAAATCCTTGCTGCAATTTATGTCCATCATGTTTTGTCCCATCCCATGTTGATGGATTTGAAGGTTGGTTGCATGTCTTTCTTCACTCATTTCCTCTCCTGATTAAACAGTTCTTTTGTGTCTTTGCATAGGCCACATACCCTAAGCTTTTGAACATTTTTACTATAACAGGTTTTTATTTTAAATCAGTGAAAAAGTAATTGTTTGAATAAAATAATTGTGCTAAATATTGGAAAGATCAAATCCTAATGGGTTGATGAACAGCACTTTTTTAATAAAAGTKCTGAATATGGAGATTTCTTTAGATAAATGTCTAAGTTGTTATTTAAGGTAATACATATGCACACACACACACATATACACACATATTAAAGAATCCCACATATATGAAAATCATAGGCAGTCAGAAAGATAGAGACCAAAGATATGAATTCAATGTTTCATTCTTGAGTTTCTTGAATTGTTGCCCTAGTGCTGCATGAAAATGATGGGTAAAGGAGAAAGGTTTACCTGTAACAGCTCCTAGATGTATTTAAGCCTCCTGAAGCAGTTTTCCATGAGCAAAAGCACTTTAGTAGAAGGTGAAAAATGAACGCTTACAGGAATGCCACTAATTCARTCTGAAATGAATGCTAATAGAGTTTATTCTGTCAGTGATATTTGTTGTTATTGACTGAGACRCGCCTATGTGTGTGATGGCTTTACGAATTTCCCTGAAAACATTGTTTATCCTGTAGACTTGGATGGAAATCATCACAAATGTCATCCTCCTTTAGATCCTGACTCAGCAGAGCAGTTAAGAACATACTAAATTCTGAATAAAAGCTTAAATTTCACTGACTTCAGTAAGAAGTAGCTATGTGTTTAAGCATTAAGCACRTTTTAAAGGTTTTTTTGTTAAATCACAATGTTATTTTCAGGTAGCTTCCTTTTCTTTAGCATTCRACAGTTCAGTGCTGTCTGATTTATTGCTTGTTACAATGCATCTTTCATCGGTACCTTTCATGCTCCTTTGTTGTTCAGATGCTCACTGCTGCTATAAATAATGCTGTTGTGTGAGCATGAAAGAACAGTTGCCTCCAGCAAATATCATTGTATGTTGTCCCTAAGTTTCTGAAGGTTAAAGATTAATGCTTAAATAAGGTACTTAATAATGTTCACATTATATATAATATATCTTCCATTCGCTGGCATTATTTTTTCSTCTTTTGCTAAGGGAAGAGGTGTTATTGAATAAGAATGGATGCAATAGCTATTTGAAAACACTGAAGAGGGCAGTTGCTTTATAGCTGCAAATGCTTCAGACGTTTAAAATTTGGACCTTTTACTGAAGGGATGATGGGCTCGTCTTGCTTTGCTCCTGTCTATTACATAGCTTCTCTGGATGGAGAACTCGTCTTGCTAGGTGGAAATGCTGTGATGCCTACATGCAGCTAAAGGAGAGGCTATAAATTTTAAGTTTCTTGCAGCTGAGAATACTGAACTTGTAAATGTATCTATCCAGGGTTTAAGCAACACTGTGTTTCCTCTTAGTTAGCTCAAGTGTTCCCTCATTCTGCTTGTCAACTTTTAGGATCTTTGCTCTAAGCACCTRACTCTTCTGGATATATATGGAGCCTACATGCCTGGCTGTCATACATGGTGGTGGAGAATAGAGGTGGAAAGCTTAAAAGTCCTCTTGTGAATTCATAGTTGCACYGACAAAGTTGGTTTATTGCTGCACTGAGTAGGATCTATAGATGAGCAGATGTTACCAGTAAACACCTGATTTAGGAGACACTGCCTTGTATGGCATTGACATGTTATGGACAGTAGAAAGGATCATTACTGACTGAGAGGCAGAACTTGAAAAAACAGCTGCTGGTAAAGTAKGAGGCAGGATCCTCTTTTAACAAAAGACAGTGATTTATTCAAAGTACTGGATCTCACACACATCAGACTCAGTGTGTTTTTTCTGAATCCCAGGCAGTTCCTGCAGAACCACACCAGAGCTTGCAGAGTCTCTGAGTTTAGGAAACGGAAAGCTCGTGAATTTTTTGGTCTCAACAGACAGCCACTCAGAGAAGAGCCCTTTCAGACCTTTGGCTTGTCAATTTGTACAAAAGTTTGGAAGGGCAAAGTGGAAGCATAGGGATTGTGGGAGTGAAGGGAAGAAAGTTTCCATGAGTTAGAAATCCTGTTTTTTAACTTACTCCATTTCAAGCAGGATAATGAAATGTGTCTGTGCAGCAGCTGGGAGTACTTGAAGGTGTAGGTATGTTCACGGATATGAGACAGCAGAAAATTCAATTATATGGGAGAACTGTGCAATAGTGTGACCAATACTCTGATGAGCTTTATGTAATTTGTCAGTTGTGTCCTTCCTCCAGCTTCTTGCTGGAACCGTGTGGGCAGGACTGGTGTGGTAGTCACCTGTAATCACCTTGAGAAACCCATCCTGCTGCCTCCGGCATCTGTGGGGAATTTTCTGCTGGTTCCAATGGGCAGCACGTGGGGCTCCTGCTGGGGACGCTGGGGTCTGGCTAGATGAGTGCTGTTGCTGATTTTTAAACATCAGCATAGTTAGTTTTCATTTCTCTTTTTCACGGGTTCCTGCGGTAAGAGTCATGGAGTACTAGCTCTTCCTCAAGATCCTCCCTGCTGTCACTGATGCTCTGTCAAGCCCCCATTAACTTTACAAGGCGAGCCATAAAAGTATAGCTGTGTTTTAAATGCTGGCTTTGTCCTCAAACTTCCACCTGAGTTTGGAAACAAGCGTGATGCCTCACACATAGGCAGCAGCTGATTCCTGCCTTTTGAAGTCTAGGCTCTGTGCTGTGTGCTTTATTTTCAGAGAATGCATGGAGTTAAAGCAGTCTTTGAAAAGCTCTTTGGGGAAAAAAAAAGTGTCACGATACTGCCAAATGCTAGAATCTGATCAGCCGCTTGCAAGCTGCCTTTTTCAAGGTTTCTTACACCTGATTGTGGCAGTGTGCTCCTGGGAAGGTCACTCGTTTTGGTAGCATCGATGTGCCTTACGAAAAAGGCATGCCACAGAACAGCTTTGCTATTGATTTTTTAAATATAGTTATGGGACAACGATTGCTTGCAAAAGAAATTTAGTCTTTTCATGCTGGGGAATCAAACAGCTTTCGGTGTGAGCTGGGAAAAAAATTCACGTTTGCCTTGGTCTCCCAAAGAAAGATGGGTGTCAAGGGGTGCGATGCTTCGTTTTCAAGTCACGCAGCGCTGCCTTTTTCCCACTGCACAGATACATGGGATACACCGGGGCGAGCCTGGCAACTCGCCTCCATGGGCGGATTTGGTTTGCTCAGACCCACGAGCAAGTTCCCCATCCCCAGAGAGTCTGCCCTGCTGCAACTGAAGCCCTGTCAGCGGCAATCAAACACAACGCATTCATTAATAAGGTGTCGTTATGGAAGTAAGTACATCATCAGCACACGGGCACTGGGGCAGTCCGGTCACTTCATAAGCTGGCTGGTCTAGCACATATTACTTTGGGTGGCCTTCAGGGTGCTCCATGCTGTGAAATTAATTGTTGCTCATCTCTTTCATTTTAATTGTTGGTGTTAAATTGTCACATTAACTCTTCCATTTGAAAGGCAGCAATAAAAGTGTAGAAACCACAGATAGCCCAACACATTATTTATCCATTTTATAGCATTCAGGAGGGACGTTCCTACATGGTTTAATGGTCTATGCTGTGTAAAAGCATTTAAAACCCCAGGCACTATGTTTATGCCGCAGGTGGTGGTCAAAGCCTTAACCTACCAGCCACTCAAACTATGTCCCTAACCCTACACGACTGTGTCCCCTAAGCTGGAAAACTTGAACCTGTCRGGGGACACCCAGGACTGGAGGTGGGACCTTGTGCACCCTGAGCAAAGGAGCTGAGCCCGGGTGAGGAGGGCGGGAGGGTGCTCCCCTCTCTGTTATCCAGCTCTTCTTACCCACCAGCTCAGCTGATACCGGGAACAGGGGGGAGGAGGAAAAACAGTCTGCCTCTGTCCCGAGCTGAAGGGTGGTGGTCCTAAATGATGCCACGCAGCTAAGATCTGGGTTCGACTGCAGGCAATCCACTAAGAACCAGTAAGAGGCCAGCGGGGTAAAGCCTTATGGCTTTTTGCCTTCACAAGCAGCATTCAGCTTAGCAAAGAGTTTCAGCTAAAATAAAAGGTCAGAGAAATGGTAACTTCAGCACTTTCCCCATGGAGTATTTCATTTTCTTCRTTTTGCAAGTCTTGAAATATTGTAGCTTCCTCTATGCTTAATTAATCTAAAAAAAACAGTTACCTGACCTGAAGCAGCAAAGCTGAAATTTTCAATTTTAATTTCACTGCATTGGTGAGCTCACACCTCCTCTCCTCATYGTTTATTAGCATAGTTCCAAAAAGTAGCATAGGAGAAGAGGTATAAAAGGTGATACGCGTGCCCTGTCTCAGCTAGACTAAGCTATGGGTACGCTATGATGTGATACAGTCTCATGTGAATTTTGTACAGATACCCCAAAGATTTCACTATAATTTATGTAATGTAATTGCTGACCTAAGACTGAGTATCTGGAAAGTCTGGGATGAAGTAATAAAACATACATTCTTCTTTCTTTTTTTTTCCAATTACAAAAATGGAATGAGAAATTGTACATATATATTATAGGTATGTATAATTTACTGTTCAGTCTTTGAACTGTAATCTATTTGACAGCTGGAACAGTGATTTTAAATTCACCTATTCCTAATTATTTGATCTGCTCCCTTGACTATCTTAACCTTCTTCAAACAGAAGAGATTTATCTTTGGAGCATGTTAGGGTTTGAATAGAACAAATTAGATGCTGACAAGACTTTTTTTTAAAGTGTAATTAAAATGCATAACCACGTCACACTTCCATACCTTTAAAAAAGCATTTTATTACATTAATTATTTAATCYGGGGCAGTTAATCCATATTTATCTTACAGGACCATGGCAGTGACTGTAAAATTGCAGGCCATCGATCCCTTCTTGAACTCCTTGGAAAAGATCTATAATGAAATTATGGGCTAAGATTGCCTTATAAAGTTCAGGCAAATACTCCCCGAAGTTGAGCAGTGTTTAAATCAGTAGACCAGATCATCCAATACTGTGCTCCACTCCGTCCTAGAGATGTTGATCACCGGTATGCTAGCTATTTGGTAATTCTTTGGATGTGCTCATCAGTAGGAGTATCACCTGCTTTTTTGTTCTTACCTGTGCTGTGCTGCAGGACGGAGATCTCGGCCATCGGAGCAAGGGACGGAGATGCCCATCAAAAAGGGTAGCAGAAGTTGACAAGCCTTTGCCTTAGACATTTTGCATTTTGGGATTGAAGAAATGAGTCAGATGCAAGGCATGAAAATCCAATTGAGGTCCCGGGCTTTTACAGGGAGAAGCTCTACAGGGAAGTTTGTAAAGTTCTTTCTTAGAGCCTTCGTTCTTGATTGTTTCTTTAGAACTTACTCTCAGTTTGCCATTCATCACTTCTTACTCTTCTGGTATGGGATATGCATCAATATGCGATATGGGATATGCATCAACWTTTTTTTTTTTAAATAAACTAACTCTGCTTTCCCATATCCATTTCTTGGATGTCAAATGAATATGCAGGAAGCTCTGAAATTTGGCCTGAGCCATTTAAATATCTACTCATTATATATATATATATATATATATAATATAAATTTATGTATAAAATTTGCCAGATATTTCATCAAAAAAAATGGGTACAGTTTAGGGATCTCTCCTCATAGAAGGGAAGGTGTTACAAGAGTAATAAAAAAGAATAATATTTACAAGCATAATAAAAAATTATTCTTGTAAAATAGCTTTCACAAAAATGCTTGTTTGGTTTGAGTAAAATTAGTTAGTTTGGGGTCAAATAATTTTGACAAAAAGGTTAAGAATCGGAATTTTTTGTCTTGATGGTTTAAAATGGATATTTTAAGTTTTTTTTTAAAATGCCATTTGTTCAGTAAAGTATCTGTTTCGTTTAGACGTTCATATCAGTGCTGGAGGGAATTCAGACATGTTTGCTGGTGTTTTTATCATGAAACAAATAATGGATGATTTTTAATTATTTTTCTTTTTTTTTCCGCAGCAACTGTCATGGATTGCTGCTTTGTGGAGAGAGAGAATGGAGGGRGCCGGGCACCAGCAGGTTTCCCGTGAGATGCTCTATTTGTGTCATTCCTGACACAAGGTGCTGGAAGCCATTTCTAGATTTTCAGACCCTGAGGCAGGGCTAGATTAGTTGGGTTTTCATCCGAGTTCTCTAAACCACCAGCTGCTAAGGTCTGCAAATATAATTTCATACTCTTCTGTCACTTAGCATAGATTCCCAGATTCACATCTTCATGTAAATTAAACAGAAGTTGGTGAAAGGCATTTTACCTGAACAGATTTCACTAAAGTTCAGATGCTATTTGTAGTGCCTGCTGCTAGCTGTGGTGACAGATGGTTGATAGAAAGATGACTGATGACAGGAACTGCATCTTTGAAAACCATGTATTAAGATCTTTGGAATGGAAAATGCAGACTAAGGAAAGAAGTTTTTCCKTATTATTTCCCCATTATTACTAAAAAGACCAATTTTCTTTCATTCTTTTGTTCATTAAGTCATTTAAACAGCAGCAGTGTGGACAGCTGAAAGTCTGCACAGAGGGGCAAGGAGTAAACACAGAAATAAATTCTTGCTTTTTTCTTCCGTGAGTGCCACAAGAACAGTCAACAAATGCTAGAGATCTGTGCAAACTAGTAAGCACCTCCTCTTAGCAGCCTATCAGTGTCTATCCCTACTTTTTGCATTCCCTTATATTGTAAGTATTTCAGGATAAGCATCCTTCGCACGTGCCTTCAGTTAATTGAAACATATYGGACAGTTGCACATTGCAGCTGTGCATTCAGAGCAGCCATGGCAATTCATATAAAAGTGTTCCAGTTAACCTGCAAATGGGGATATAATTCAGCTAGGGAGAGTGTGTAAACAGTACTTTGCTAAGACAAATCCTACTGTGAAAATGAGAGGTGGATATGCTTCTTGTAATTGCTCAGGGCTTTGACTGACGGTAAATAMGTTGCCATCGCAGTTGAATATCAATACGTGGACCAAATCCGAGCATCAAAAAATGAGCTCTAGCTATCTAGAATATCTGACTTTGGATGATCCTTCCAGGGTGTTTGTTTAAAAAATAAGCACAAAAACTTGAACTTTCTAAYAAGGGAGATATGAATTCACCTGTGAGCCATACTTTAAAGCAGACGCTAATAATGTACCTGCATTTGGATAAAAGCTTCATTATTTTTTTTGGCAAATGTTACAGTCTAAATATCAGGAGCTTCTGTTGTCTTCAGTTTGCTGAAGAGACAATAAAGGTGCAGGGCACATAAATGAGTAAAGTTAGGCACTAATCTTATTCCAGAGTTTATTAAATATAGGACATTGTTAATCCCACACATTATTCCAGGTGAAATGAAATGACAGCCATGTCCAAAAACATCACATTGTTCTTATATAATCATTCTTATCAGATTCAGCAAATAATCTGATCTGGTAATAACAGCTGTGCATCAACAATGAAGCAATCCAAATTGCACTTGAGTCTGAAAGGATCCAGCAGGGGATTCCTAGAATTAGCAAGTAAAGATGGACAAAAGGGAAAAACAACTGAAAATTATTTTGTTGTAACATTAGGATTTTTTTGAAAACACATATTTTTCATGGTGAATGTCTGCTTGCATTAGAAAAAATTTACATCACAAAAGTCAAAACCTGAAAATTTTTACCAACAAAAAAAATTGTGTATGTGCACTCTTCAGCTTTTTGATGACAATCCAGGTCCGTCATGAAAAGAGTAGCAAAAATTTTCATGAGACAATCATGGAAATGGGAAATGCAGTTAGGTCTGTCAACTAGCCAATAGACTTCCTAACCAATTTCACTGTTAAGCATGGGAAAAAATGAAACAAAAGGATGGATTCTTAGTGATGTTTAAGCAGTATTTGCTTAGGTCCTAACAATAGATTTGCAAAGTTTTCTAAAGGAGACTCCCATGATTCAATTTTTTTTGACATTTCAAAAGCATGTTACAATCCCTTCAGCAACTCCTATGAAAAAATTCTAAAATGATTCCTTTTTTTAAAGAAAAACATATGAAATGAGAAATCGTCATACACATTTTATTTCTGTAGTGAAATAAATCAAAAGCTCTATATACATATGAAATTGTTTTGCTCATCACCTTCCCAAAGAAAAGAGACTTTAATTAATCCTTTCTCTGAGAAAGATATTAAATCCTCATCTAATCCCCAAGCAGCAGTTCATATAAAGTCTAGAACCATTTTGCATGTTCATAACCATAGAAAACATTATTTTCTTCTAAAGCAAATTGTGCTACAAAAACTATGAATGCTTCAAGTGCAGAGATGTTTTACTTTTCCTTCATTTAATCTCTCCCTGATTTGATACACGTGTGGATGCATAATAATAATTTTTTTTCTTCAAATTTTCTTTCTGTTCCAAAGGGAAAAATTAAGGAACTCTTCAACAATTTTGGTCTTTTTAAAAGTACTGAAAACTTGGCTCTGGGCAGCAGGAGCAACAAATATCTCCCACACTGGTTTCAGGTTTGTTTCTAATGACTTTAACAAATCAGGTGTTCTGTTTGCTATTTTATGTATTCCACCCACACAACTGTTATGCACTGGAAACGTTTTGCACTCCTGTTTCCTAGATGATACTTATTATTTTATCCTGTATAGCTTTATTACAGGAACAATATGACTTGTTTCAGAGGTATGTTTGGGCAAGGACTGAAAATTTCTTGCCTAACTAATGGAGATGTTGTTCTGTCTGTATAAACAGTAAAGCAGCTCTGCTTATATATATGAAGAAATCAATAACCTACTCCCAGGTGGAGTCAGCAAGCCAGATCATCAGCTCACATATGCAGGCACAACCTGTGAGCTGCAGAGATTTGAGCCCATTTATTTCCATGAAGATTTGGCWCCACCTGTCCATAACTTATTGCAAATAAAGCGGTTGTCCCTGGCTAGCAAAGGCTGCCTGGGTGTAATGTGATCAATTAGATAATTATACCCATTCTGAAAACAACAAACTATTTTACATTTCTCTGAGCATTTGTAGCATAATACTCACATTTACAATGGTGAGCAAAGAATCATTGGCATAAGATATCCAAATCATTGTGCACATCTTATTGAAATGCTGGTGGTCTAAGAGCCATAAAAGTTTATTCAAATGTGGGGACATAAAAAATACTGGACTGAGTTGATTTGCCTAGCTACAACTTGCTGCATGTTCRGTGAGTAGGTGATGTGAATACTTACATCAAGTAGATCCAAAACCTTATGTCGGTTGCTAAATTTTGTATTTTTCTTTAGACAGCATTGTTTCTTTGAGCTGTCCTTTCTGCTTCCAAGTCAGCGTGTGGAGCAGTCSTGTTTTACTCCTCTTTCTTCATTGGATCGGAACTGTAATCAAATGGTTTTATTTGGTCAGAAATGAAATGATAGCAGTCCGTTTCCCCATTTTTTTAGTGAAAATATGTTTCATAATGTACTGCCTTTGATATTCTAACAATTCCAGGTAATATCCAAAGAAGTATGCCTGAAAAATGTACTAGCAAAAGACTGTAGTATTTTGGAAATGAAATTTTGAATCACACAAGACTGAGTGATTTACATCTGTATTCCAGTCTAGGAAGAGCTGGCTTGCAGAAGACTTTTTTTTGGTGTTATTTGTTTAACACTAAAAAAAAAAGTTGTTGAATAGTGTACCAGATCTGGACTGCTGTTCTGGCCAAGGTATGTTGTTAAACACACTGCTCATGGCAATATGCAGTGACACATATCAGCATGAACAAAGGAATAAAGACTTTATCCACACGAGCTCTCTGACGAAGCTGAGACAGTTTCTTCGATAAGTATTTCTTCACTTCTCTCTGGTCCCTTTCCCTTTCCCCTGCTCTGCAACCTGGTGAATTCAAAATAAGTGCTGGCACAAAGCTGGTGGGATTTGAATAACTCATCCCTCTTGCTGCCTGAAAATATACATCATCCTCTTTTAGGGAAATGACCTGGGACGCAATTGCATATTATGGCCAATATTATCTTCTGACTCCCCACATACGAATTCTGACCTGGGACAGATTTCACCTGCTAACAGGTTTTTTTTCTGACTGCTTTTGGAGGGGAGAGCAGTGGGTGAAGAGTACCTTTTTCTGGAGATCCTCAAAAACTGAGCTTCGATAATTGAGGAAATTATACTCCTCAAACTGTTCTTCAGATGCCTGTTAGTAGTAGCAGTGCAGTACATTTATTTTACTCTACCTTCRGCTTTATTAAAGGGAAATTGGGTGTAACTTGTTCCCTTTCCGTACAGTGGCTTTTTTTATTTCTCTATATGTGTGTGTCCCTGTGCAGGCAGTCAGATGCACACCTGCTACTGCAAAGGATTTTTCCTCCAGCTCTGTATAAATTCTTCAGCCTTTTTATAAGTGGAATTAAGCCTAAGAGCAGTTAGAATTCAACTGGCTGCTTCTATATTTAATAAATAATAACCCTGCCATGAAATTGTAATTGGCAATAAAAAGTCCTGCAATTCATCGAACGGCTTTCCACCTCCATTATAAATCTGTACTTCCACTCTGCTGCTCATCGCCAAAAGACAGAGTGTATTCATTACTTCAGATACAACTTCTTCCATAGAAAGGAGAACTGGGATGCAGGCGTTTTAAATTCTTTCTTCCCACACTTTCTTTTATTTTCCTACCTCCCTGTGGGCACAGAGTTCCTCCATTCTCTTGACCTACATTATGGTTTGTGCTGGTCTTTTCCCAATCCTTTAGTGTTGATGAATTAGACTAATTTCTCTAGATCACCTTCTTCTCTCTCTCTAGCATCTGTAGTACTATTTGATCGGAGACTAATGCTGGTGATAATAGTCTTAAAACATGCTCTAATGTAATAATTATTGCTTTTTGCCACGTATTGAGCCTTAATTTTAAACTTTTCCTAGAATTGTATTTTTTTAAATCTCCTGCCCAACAGAAATTCATAGGAAAAGTTCATTTTGCTCTGAAACAAACAGCTCACTTACTGCATGGGTTTGCCTGCTTTGCGAAGGAGGCTCAGAACAATTGTAGCTCACTGCTGATTTCATCGGTTCAGATTTGGCACTGAAGGACCATGGCGCTGCAAGGGCACACCCTTCTTTAAACAGAGGATTAGGTCCCTGTTTATAGAGGCTCTGTCAAAAATTATAGTTGAACACTCAGGTGGATACTCCAAGTGCTCTGTGTGCCCACAGAGTTGGGGATAACTGCACAGACAGCAGAGTCCAGGTGGATGAGGAATGACAGCCAGAAGGGTGTGAGTTTGTGTCACACCTTCACTTTACAAAGCTCTTCCCTACGGGAAAGGAGGTTGCTTGGCCAAGGTCAGAATGGAAACAAGGAACTTAATATCTTCCCTGAACTGCAAACCTGTGTCTTAGCTGTTGGATTATTCTTCATCCCCTGTAGAGGAAGAGAGATGCTTATTAGCTCCAGGCATCTTTTGCCCTCTAACGGGGGAGCAACTCCTAAATCAGTGCGGGCTTGATGGAAATAACGGAAAAAAACATCTTGTGTGCAACCACCAGAGGTAGCAGGCGGGGGAGGGGGAAAGGGGTGGCGGGAAAGAAGCATTTCTCTCCCAAAGCAGATATGATGTGATATCTGTATGGTGTAGTCTAAGATGGACTTAGAATAGAATAGAATAGAATAGAACAGAACAGAACAGAACAGAATGATTTTCAGTTGGAAAGGACCTACAATGATCATCTAATCCAACTGCCTGTTAAATTGATTTTAGTTCAATTAAACATGGGCAAAGGGAAGAAAAATGTTTTTAAGCAACAACATGAAAACGGTATTGAAAATAATTCCTATTTATATATGTTAAGGGCAATATATGTATCAGTGGTGGCTCTTTAAAACACTGTAAGAAGTTGGCTTGTGGAAACCTTGAACTCAGTTTTCCTCCAGTGGCCTTCCTGTACTGCGCGAAACAGAGCTCTGGCCCTCCTGAGGCTCTGGCTCGTGGCTCAGGAGACTATAAATGCACAACAAGCTGCTGATGCCAGTTTTAGACAAAATGGGAACTATTACCTGTGTCTGCACAGCCGCTCTGCCCCCCTCTCAGTGTGCATTAGTGCTCATTGTAGTTAACTAGGACCTTAAGCGGAGGGAGGAGAAGGACGGGACATCCATATGGCTGGCATTTTGTTCTCCGCGGTCGCCCCGTTAATGAGCATACGGTCTGCCGGGCGATGCAGCTGGGCAGGCTGGCTGTGCGCCTGCCAGGCGTGCTGGGAGCCGGCCAGCGCTCACCTGAAGCCGCCTTTCCCGAAGCCGCCTTTCCCGAAGCCGCCTTCCCCGTTCGGCAGCGCAGCTTTATTTCTGAGCTGCTCTCCCTTTCCAGCTGCAGCGGGCATGCCAGCCCCCTGAGACGGGCAGACGGTGCCTTGGCAATTGGAAGCGGAAGATTTTGAAGGGAAAAATCTTTCTGGTGACAATGTGAGTTGTGAATTTACTCTACCCACCTACTGGCACCCCTACACATAGCTACTTGCCAGGACCTGATGGATGCCATACATGTTGGCTACCTGCTCAGCTCCTTAAAAGTAGGAGTACTCCAAGTGACTGTGTTGACTGCCTCAGTATTTTATAGGAATGCTCATTTATCAGGCATCTGTTTCACTTCATGGGGCTTGGCTCTTTTTTCACTAAAGCTACTTGCAATTCCAGTCACTGAACAGGAAGCAATCCTGCTCTGCAGCAGACTGAATGAATGGAGAGCCAGGCCCTTGCAGAATATATGATTTTCTTGATGGTTATATTGAGGGGAACAGAGCAAAGGAATTTGACATTTCAGGGTGTCTGACAGTTCCACTAACACGATATTCATATTTAATGGCATTCTTCTACGTGTTTTCTTCATCTGCTTGCTTCTTTTCAAAGATAATTCCTTAAGGATTGCTTGTTCTTCTAAAAGTTTCTTAGCAAAAACAGATAAATGGCTGTGTATCCTTTTTGTAAAATGGACCAATCTGAATTAAGACTACAAACAGTAATGAAGATGTGAAAAAATCTCCTCCTTTTTAAATTTGTTTAAGTTATCTATGGAAGAGAAACAATGTGCTCGTATTTTATCATTACTATTCTAAAAATGCTCTGATTGCTATGACTCCAGCACTTTACTATGGGCAAAGTTTAGAGTTTTGCAAAAGTTCTGATCCAAAACTTAAATAAATAGGAAGAATCCACTTGCTGGCAGTTTGGGGATCTGATTCAAAGCTGGATAGACACTGGCAGGTCAGAAACCAGGCTGGAGCTCAGCAGAGAGCAGTCATCTCATTCTGTGAAAGCTTTTAATATTTCAAAATTGATTTGTTCACATTCTGGATTAAAATCAAACACAAATTTCTCCGTAAAAGGGAAAGGCTCTTCAGCTCCAGCTGCCAGCCTTTAACTCCAGAACTCAGAAATCTGGGGATCTGGCAAACGCAGYGGGCTGTCGGCCCCGTGGCCCGAGGTGGACCGTGTGGCACAGCTGGGACAGAGTCACAACCCGGGAGTCTCTGCAGTTGGTAGCTGAGATTCACACGCCTGCAAAGAGCAGCTTGGGAATGGCTGAGATTGGCTGCCAGGCTCCCAGGCATCATGGATCCTGAAATAAAATGCTTGGGAGTGAGGTTGAAACCAGCTTCTGAAATCTTGCTGTGTCCCCTGAATCTTCAAATCCTAAATTACAGCCATTTCATTTAGAAAGGTGGAGAATGAAGGTTAGAGGTTTCTGTCAAGCAAACCTAATAACTGTATATTTAGCTTGTAAATGATCCTTGCTATTTCAAGTCTTTGAAGATTTAGAAACTTGGTGTYGTCTACACCTGGAGAGGCTAAAAAAAGTAAAAACGTGAGTGGAAATGCAGAGGGAATAGTTACATACTAGCCAAGGCACATATRGAGCTCCCTTGCTTCGCACACAGCGCTGACCTCTAAGAGTCCAGAAATACAGGCATCTCTTCCCAGCCACAGTCCAGGCTGCGGGGACACGTGCAGCCTTGGTCAGTCCCGGCTCTTCAGCAGCACTTCAGCCTGTTTGGTATCTCCTACCCATGATCAACAGATCTGGACTCCTCTGGAGGAGCAGCACCAACAGAAAACAATGTGCATGCTGAGCAGCTTGTAAGCCAGAGGAAAATGAGCTTATGTCAGACAACAGGAATTGTGTCACTAACGTGTGATTTCTGCTCCTCTCCRGTGCAACAGGGATGCGGGAATGCAGCTCTCCAGTGGTCCTACGCTGCCAGAGTCGGCAGCTGAGCCCCTCTGCGCGGCCCCAGGTAGATGTTTGGCTTCTGGAGAGAAGGGCTGTGYATCGGGAAGAGCAGACTGACCTTCCTCTTCCAAAGCCAGCATATACGGGTTTGGATAAGCATGTTTTTTTACAGAAAAGCAATTAACTCGCTGTTCTTTTAGAAGCAAGAAATATCTCATTCTGTTTCTTCCTRCAGTCTGATAGTATTATTTCTTCTTTGCATTTGATATGATTATGTGCAACTACGGCAGGGTGCRGAAAACTCCAAACAGCAAAAATCCAAATATTTTTTCAATTTACTCCCAATACTGCCTAAATGCAGCAAAGAGAAATCTACTATAAATTGTCTGTAAAARGTAACATAGACTTGAGCAGATGTTATTTTCTGTCCATTTCAGACATGCCTRATTTTTTAAACTATTGGACACATCGGAACAGTTAGATTGGCTGACTTTTGGCAAAYTATCAACAACATGCAAAACAATTACTGCCACACAACAGTTTCTATCAGGGAAGACAAAATAGGGAAATGCATAGCATAGGAGGAACTACCTATTCCTGCACAGTCCCCCCTCCTACCGCTGCTGGGTTTTGGAGAGCAGCGTCCATCGTGGCTGCAATAACACCTCTGCCTGGTGTGCAATGTCCACACTGTGGTGTACAAAATGACCCATCTCCATCTACTGTGTTTCACAGCTGCTGTGCAGGGAAGACCCGACTCTGCATGAGGAATTTCCGGCTTAAATAATCAAAATCACTATATTGTACCGGGTCTTTAAAAACTTTGACTCGTTGTGTCTTTTTTTTCCAGAGTCACCTGCCTTCATCTCATCGTATCAATCTCTGGATTTCATTTTCTGCAGTTGTGCAAGGTTTCCTTCTCTTGCCAGTAAGGAAAATCATGCCATTGTGGGGAGATACAAGATATGTGTTGCAGGTGTCCCCCCCATGTGTCTGCGTATGGAGGATATCAGTGGTGTTATACACTGCAACTGCAGAGTATTCTCTTCTGCTTTCACTGGAACCATTTACGCTCTTAGATTTTCTAGTCCTCTGGTTCAAGGCTRTATTTAAGAAAACTAAATTTGTGTAGCTTTTTGAGACCTTTGAGACAAGTCCTCTCTATTCTTCTTCCAAATAATCCACTCTCTTTGTTYAAAGATTATTTTCAAAATTGCTTAATCTTTCCTGTAGTATAATACTAAAATGTGACTTAAAAAAAAGCCATTCAAAAAGTTTAAGAAAGCAGTATCACATTTTATTATGCATTAGAAAAATTTTGTTTTAGAATAATAATTTGAGAGCATTTTATATTAAAACAGAGGGAAGACTCAATTTCTCTCTCTGTAAAACTGTCTTCAAGCACTGAAAGTTCTCAGAGGCTTTTCAGYGTCCTGGCTGAGGAAAACAACAAAGTCAGTTGTAGGAATCACACATCTATTCCTTCTCCACAGAAAAATTGCTGGGATTTAATCTTGCCTTTTGTAGRCTTTTGAGATTCAATCATTAGTGTCTTTTATTTTGCCATTCATTTCAGAGGTATTTAAACAGTTTGTTTAATTTCAGGGTGAGGAGTGGGGTGGGGGAGAACAAACCCCAATCCTCAAATTTTGGGGAGCTAGCATGACTTTATAGAGGTTTGAAAACAAAATGTTGTATCCTGGAGAATTAGGTTAATTCTAGGTGTGGTACCATAGACAGACCATGGCTTCAAATTCTGTGACTAAGTGGACAAAAAAGAGCATTTCAGCAAAACCAGCCATCAACAAAACAAGGCAGTGGCAGCAGCTGAGAAATACTCAAAGGCAGAAAAGCTAGTAGTAATGGAAGACCTGAATTACCCCTATGTAGACTGGAAAGTGCTGGAGCGGGGCCTTTTATAACACCATAAGCACTACTTAGAGCAAGTAGCTGGCAAATCTACAAGAGGAGTCACTCTTGGTTAGTCCTGAGAGCTGTGCACAATCTGGCATGCAATGTAACTACTGAAAAGCCTCTTAGTGCCTGTAATATGCTCGAGCGTAACAGCTCTGCAGGAATGAGAGCACCAAAAAAACCCACCATTGAGTGTAATAACTTTTAACTCTAAGAAAGAGAATTCTGTAAATATAAGAAAACCAGGTAAGAAGAAGGAAGAAGAGCAAAAAAACTGGTAGGATACTTTCAAAAAGCTTGGTTGCTACCTAAATACTTCATAGCAGAGGTTCAGAGTCAACTTGTATGATCAGTCGGAAAAAACTTCAAAAGGATTTCCTCCTCTCTCTTGGATAATACATTAATGAGCATTTTCCCAATGGTTTTCAGCAAAACATAGTGGTTCTGGGACATTTCTTTTTACCTGATCACATTCCAACCTATGCATCATTCGCAGCTGTTAAATGTTGGTCGCTGGTGCATATGGATCAGTGCTGATCCTTCCTCATCATGACTGGTACGAATTATCTATATGGGCCTGGACTGATTCCCTCCTCTGAATGACTCTAGCATGTCCTGGAGAGGTCTGAATACTGCTCAGACACTCTTTCTCTGGTCCCTAGAACAACCTGGTCCAAAGCCCCAGATCCAGACATGTCCCAACTTGGGAGGGTTCAGAGTCAAAACCTAGTCCTGAATTTCACTGCTTGTGCCCCCATCCCCTGCTGTTACTGGCCCTGGGAGCCGGAGGGCCCTGCAGCCACCCCTCTCTTGCTGCTCACGTAGGCGGGGGTGGGCACAGCCCCACCCGGACGGCGGGCACGGATGCTGTGGAGACCCCTGCTCCAGCAGCTGGGGAGAAGGTGTGCTGTGCTGTGCTGGCCCGAGCGAGGAGTTGAATGCCTCCTGAGCTCCCACGTGGCCATCCGAGCTTGCACACGCGTAAGCACAGGACTAGGTTCTGCCGTGAGCAGGTAACGGGAAATTGAGCTGGGGGGGGCATGGGTGTGAAAGTACATCATGTTCTGCTTAGGACTGCATTGGTATCGAGGCAGAGCATCTCCACAAAGCTGAACAAGTTCTGGATTTACATGTGATTTTGCCCTCCGGTCAGGGAAGATGTGCGCACTCTCGTCTGCCGTCTTGGTGTAAACCCAGGGTAACGCCACTGGAGATGGGGAAAAACATCCAAATCAATGGAGGGTAAGTGAGCTTGGTGCCCAGAAAATCGGTGAGTAGAAACATAATTGATTACCTTGTTCTGAAGAGTCCTTGAGCCTCTGTCTAAGTGACACCAGCAATCCCTAGGAGCCGTACGTTTCCAGGCAGGCTCTCCGGAGGGCGAAGAAAGCACTGCCTGTACTGGGTGTGCAGCTGGTTTGAGCTCTTTGCAAAGGTAAGTGGGAAGGCCTATTTATGGTAATTTTTTTTCTTGGTAAAGACAGCTTCAGAAGTCAGATAGACACTGACAGGGAAATTATGATAGCTTAAGCCCAAAAACTTAATAGGGCTTTGCTAATACAGGAGAGTGTGTTGGTGCTTGTATATGGGTATACCRTAATTCTGCAGGTAATCGAAATCAAAGCGGGCTGAGGTAGGCTAAGTAAGCAAAGCTGCTGAGTGGAATAGCCAGGCTCTTGACCTTAATGCAGGGAGGAGGTCCATGCTTTTACAGGTGTGCCTGACTCCAGAGCTGGCAACTTGGGGTGCAAGACAATCCAGAGTCCACAAGGCACATGGCTGGGTCCATGTGTGCTGACTTTCTTACTGGCTGCTGCTCCTGCTGCTGAAAAGAGGATGTGGACGGCTGTCGTCAGAGTTGTACCGAAGGAAGGCTCAAAGGGACGACTCCAGCTTGGCTTTTTTTTTTTTTTTCTTTATCTATCACTCAGCTGCACTGAAGCCCGACACCTCTGGTAGCCAGCAGTGGAGCAGTGAGAATCTGGTTTTGTTGCTGCGCTTTTACGGGAGAAGCTTGGCTGCATTAACTCTTGCAAAAACAAGCACCTAGACAACTCGAACAAAAATCAGCGATGGAGGTCGGCTCCACAGAAGCCAGCAGCAGCTCCCAGGGAGGCACCAGCTGGCTGGATCTTACCCTTGTCACCTGCACTGAAACCGTGACTTTCACTGAAGTGGTGGCAGAAGAGGAGTGGGGATCCTTTTACTATTCTTTTAAGGTATTCTTTTAAGGCGTGCGTTACCTCTCTCACATGCTTGCAGCTTTGGTGCATTTTCATCACCTCTGCGGGGAGGCAATTAGGATTATTGAACTTTTTTGCCCAGATATTTGTGTTTTTTTCCCCTGCAAAGACAGCGGACAGCATGTGTGAGGCATTTACTGAAAAACAAAATAGTTGTAGGAATTGGAGTTCAGACTTTCAGGTCTTAGCCAATTGTATCCCCTTCCAAGAGGGGATGGTACTGTTTTTCTATAGAGGTATTGTAATTATACATGCATCTTTAATCAAAAGCTTGTATTAGTTTAACACTTATTTTATGTAATTTCTTACAGCCATCATCTTGACATAYGGGATTTCTTTTCAATTTTCCAGCTGCAACAAACATTGTACACAAGTGAGAGGGTTTTTTGTTGTTTTGGGGTTTTTTTTAATCGTGAAGGACAGGTTCTAATTAGTTGGTTGGTTTGTTTGCTTTTAACTTGAGCGGGGGATGCAGTGTCTCTTGAAGGCTGCTGTTAAGAATGCACCAGATGAATCATTCAGTAGTGAATGCTGTTGAGTGACATGGGAAGTGTATTCATTCATCTCCCCAAACAAACATCACCCTTGCAATATGTGAATGTAGGAAAAAGATGAGAGAGGTACTGAAATTCATCTTTCCTTCAGATTTCTGTGCCTGTTGTCATTACTTAATTCCATGCTGCATGCCGTGTGTCACTGTACTGCTGTGGCACATTGTAAAAGTTAAGTTCAAGTTACTAAAAAGTCTGACAAGGAGTACCCTGCCATTCCTTCTGGAGCTCAGGTCCCAAAAGACCACTTTCAACTGGGAAGATATAGGCACTTACATCATTTGACCATACGTTAGGTAAAAGGGGATATGTTCAGAGGCAGTTTTGATTTCTGTGAGATTGTTAGTGCTCTGACACAATGCCAGTGGAATCAGTAGGATTACAACAGGTTTCCACCCCTGTTAAGGAAAAAGTTGATCTGTAGTTCTACAATTAATTAATGAGGGCCTCTTTTAACATGCTGCTGATACATTTTTTTTTTCTTGATAAGACAGTACTTTCTTATCTAGGATTTCAAGGATGAAAATTCTTTTTTTTTTTCCTCTTTTTTTTCTCTCCGTGTTAGACTTCTAAAATGCTCTTGAAAAAAATCAGAAGCGACAAGCAAAATATTTTTAACAACTTTCTCTTTATCTATCTCCTTTGTTCTTTTCACAGTCAGGGCTGTAAATCTGAACAGTGTCACRGGAGCAGTATTTTATAATGGTAAAAGTGACAATTAATTCCATGATTAGAAAGTCTCCAGGCAGAAAAATGCTCCTTAATAGGGGAGATTGAGTAAATTACAATAATTAGGAAACCGTGGATAGTCATGCATGCTCGTCCATTGCTAAAGGAAACTTGATTCCGTTAGCTGAGAGCTTCTCATTAGACTTGCACTCCTCTGTCGGATGTCTAGCTCTGGCATACATAGCAAGAACTTGCAAGGAGGTTCACTGATTTCACATCAATTACTAGCTGTTGATAGGCATGGCAATATTTTGACTCTGGAGACAAGTGACAGCTGGTGCTGCTGCAGGAAAGGAGGGATAAAGCACCTGCTCTGATGACTATGGTGCAGGGAAGACAGGGCTCCCTGCCAGCAATTTCAGCTCTCTGTAAAAGCTCACSTGTGGAAGGTGCTGCTGATACCTGTTGAC
Source organism: Oceanodroma leucorhoa (assembly GCA_030449065.1). Classification (NCBI taxonomy): domain Eukaryota; kingdom Metazoa; phylum Chordata; class Aves; order Procellariiformes; genus Oceanodroma; species Oceanodroma leucorhoa. Next base: position 725,243 of record JASVER010000190.1, read on the forward strand.
TCAGTTGGCTGTCCTCCACCAGCRCTGCCCACGTTGTAGCCGTGTCCTTGCCCCTTCCAGCAAGCCAAACAGCATCATTCCTCTTCACAAGGGTCTGGTTAAGTAGCTAAAGCAATAAAAGGTTCAGCTTGGAATAGGCTGAATGGATTAAAAACCAGAGCTCAGTGCTCAAAACGTAGCTACAAATGGGGCTTTGGCCTTTTATTGGGGTTTTCAAACATGTCGTAGCCCATGGCTGACAGTAAAGGCAGGCTGGATGAACAGCCACCCCTCAGGTTGACTCCAGGACCTGCGTGCCAGGATGCAGACAGGGCACAGAAACTATTTCTGCTTGGGAAATGCAGGTGTAACCTATCTTACCAAAGCGGTCATAGGAAAACATGATCTAAGCCGATAAATGGAGACGAGGGAGTGACACTGACCCAGTACCTGGAGCAGTTCTTGTGTTAATGACTTCTTAATGATTTTACCCAATGACAGCTACATAGCGTATCTCAACACGCTGCTCAAACTATGGGAGCATGCGCTGGTTTCTTCTTTTTCTCCCATGCTTCACAAGGACAGCTCGTACCTGCCTAAGGTAGTGTCTGTGTTATACTGTGGTGGCAATGTGACAAAAGTAAAATAATGTGCCTTAGAGCTTTTCAGTGCCAAAAAGTCCTGTTACAGGCTGAGCTGTGAGTGTTTCCCTGCTCCCCCTTCCAAAAGCATTTGAGTTTCTGTCTATTCCTCTTCAGAGCTTAACAACTAAATCCTGCACCGCTTCAGATTAGAAAGCATTTTGCCAGTTCAATTAAATTTCTTCTTTTTTTTTTGGCTGGGAAATGGGGCATTTCATCCACTTGGAGGAATGCACATTTCACTTCTGTTAGTTATTACCGTAGCTTCTTGGCCAGCTTCTCACCACGGCTTTGCCCATGAAGTCTGCTTTGGGGCCGTGGCCATGTGTGCTAACTAGGCTGGCTCTCCGCGTGCAGAATTGCAGCATTTGGGGCAGGATTGGGTGCACCCCCGCGCCACGCAGCGTGCAAGATGAGCTGGTGCTTCACATGGCAAAGGCTCATCCCCACCTATGTTCAGGTCTTGCTGCTGTGTCATGGCAAACAGTCCCTGAAAACCAGACCATATTTCTTCCCGGGTGCCTCTACATGAGGCATGCAGGTAGGTTACTGTCTTAAACCACAAGACGTCCTGTTGGCTGTGTCAGCACCAAATTCAGAACAGATGTGCAAATTGGTATTAATTACAGCTCCAACCTCCCAGGCCAAAGGAGAGTTCATTACATCCCTTTACAATCTCCCCCATATGCATTTAATCTATGTGTAAAAGGGCTGTAAGCAGGTGTCAAATGCCCTCTGCCAAATGCAGTAATCTGAAAAGAACAGAGATCATCTGAACACCTGTGGCCTTCCTCCACTGTAGGACCTTCTTAACTCTACAAGTTAACCTGACAAGGTGCAAACCAGAATCCTGCCTGGAGAGAAGTTGAAATCGCAGAATAGGTTTGCCCCAGTTGTCCACAGGGTTGGGAGGCTTTGTCAGGGCTGGAGGAAGCACCTCACCTTGCCAGGCCCCTGACAGCCTCAAAGCTTCCTCAATGGTAGGAGCATGTGCTTGTCTTCAGTGAGGATTGAGTAGGGCTCATCTCTTTTTGAAGAGGTCTACTGAGAAACAGGATGCCCTACTTTTATGCAATAGAGTAAAGGCTGGCGTGCTCAGAAGGAGAAAAGTTCCAGCCACTGTTCCTTTCTTGGTGGGACTGTGTTCCCACTGTCATCTCCTGCCTCCCAGGAGAGTGGGCTGACTTCCATCATCTAATACATTTTCTTATTTTGTTTTCTGGTGTGTAGAGTTGAGCCCTCACCTGTGCAGCAGAACACAAAGTTTTTGTTGTTTACTCCCAAGGCTGTTTGGGAACCCCAATCTCCCCCCTGCCAGGTGGGAACCCCAGCCACTGATCCACACGTTGATGTCCCCTTCCCTCTGGCCCCCTGAGCCCTGGTCCCTGTGCTGTGCACCATCGCCACAGCAGTGACACTGAAGTGCTAGAGCTCTCAGGAGGAACGATGTGCATATTGAATCCACCATGAATGATTTTACACATGTAATCTAAATTCCCATTTTGTTTCAGGAAGGACTGTTTGACTCTCTGCCTGTGACTTCCTACACACACACTGTAGCATTCCCTGTACCTGCATGGTTTTTTGCCCGCGTAGCTCAGATGTTAATCAGGACTGCATAGCCATGCCAGAGGAAGCACAAATCTAAGAGCATGTGCTGCTTATCTGTGGAGCCTAATGCTCTTTACAAAGGTCAGGGCTTACCATCTCCAGCAAAGAGCTGAGGAGACCAACGCGTGGAGAGAAGGTTTGCACAGACTTGTTTTGTAGGACTATCAGGTAACAAGGATTTGGCTCCAGGTGTCCTCAGGGTCTGTTTAAGTCAGAATCTGTTGTCCCTGTCATTTCATCCAAATGCAGGAGTCTATCTCCTGGAAAGCATTTGCCTATGCTATTGCTCATTCTGATTTTCAAGCAAACCTCACAGAGCATCCCATCATTGAATACATAATAGAAAAATAATAATTGGTGCTGTCAAATTTCTGGAGTAATCTCTGCCAATGTAATCATACATTTTAGAAAAATAGGCATATCAAATAAGTAACTTTGCAATCTTTCAGTGTGAGGAGAGGAGAAGAATTAAGTCTACACAGATAAGGTGTCAGGAACTCATGAACGCAGCCCCTGCAATATGCCATAATGACTGTTGCTATTCCTGAGATGCTGCGCTGAGAATGTAATAGCTGATCTCCTTGTGAAACAAATCTGCAGTGCTGTTGGCCAGGCTGGCTTCATCCAGTAGCTTAAATGCAACACAGAAGTGATCTGGCTGTATGACAGCCCGACTGGGGTCTGAGCCAACTGATTTGGGTGGTTTTATACTAGCAACCCTCATACTTCTGATTTTGGTGGTTTTATACTAGCAATCCTCATACAGCCACAGGGTTTGCATCTGTCTGCCTCTGCTATATAAATATGCCTAGAAAATATTGATTTCTCTGTTTTTTGAGATGTTTTAATTGCACAGATTAGGCATACTTAATCATTTTACCTCTTTTTGTGATTAAGAAAAAACAGCATTTCACAGTTTTTAACAGGGCTATCAAAATCATACAATTATGGATGGGCCATTGAGTGACCTAATATTATCTCTTCATGTTGAAAATGTTCTAGGAAAAAATAGATAGGTACACCATGAAAAAATTATCTTTCCTGATGACGTTAAAATCAGGGATATATGTTTGTCTAATTCTGTGGAAGTTTCCTAGGGTGCAATGGGTAAAAAAATCCTGCAATAACTGAACAGTACTGTCCCCATTTATTGTCTATCTCGTACCAAAACACAGCAGAATGGCAAATGTGAACTATCTGCTAGTAAAATTAATTGTTAGCATTTGTTGTTGACTGAAAATCTTCCCCTCTATCCCAGTCACACCTATGGAGGACTTTGGGGCAGGGTGGGGGGTGGTTTTTTAGCTGTTATTTGCGCTTGGAAAGATCACAGCAATTCACATGCATTGAATGTTGCGCACTGAAAGGACTCTGCCTGACCCGTGATGGTGAAGTCAGAGCTAAGAAATAAATTTCTAAAAAACTTGGGGATTCACAAAAAAGATAGACACAGTTTTGCTAGATTTCAAAAAGAAGTGAAAGTAATCTTAATAACATAATTAACCCTTTCCATGAGAAAGTGTCCTGATTTAGTGAATAGGCTTCCTCAGCTTGTCTGTTTCCCTAAGTCTAAAAGGGAGAAAATATAGGTTTTTCCTCTACGTAACACATTAACATTCACAGGCTACGGGTGCAGTACCATATAGACACAAACTCATGCAAAACTGCTTCTCAAGTTTGGCAGAATAGAAAACGTCAACTCGAGTCCCAACTGTGCCCTTCTTCCAACCATAAGGACACGTGGAGAAGTGACTGTCACCAGMACCTCTGGCATGTTGTGAAGGCCTCGTGTGGCAACGCATCCCAGGATCGCCGGAGTGACCTGTAGCCGTGGGCTGGGGGGATAACACAGCCARCCTGTGAGAAAGCATTTCAGTAAGGCAGCCTCCCTGCAGGAGATATGAAAACTATCAGGCATGAGCGGTGCCATTGAAATGGGAAAGCAGCAGCCCCAGAGGCAAACCTGGGGCTGAACTAGTATTTATGCAGTTTGAATCAGGCTCCATTCCAGGCCACACTAGCAAAAAAAAAAAAAAAAAAGTCAACTCCTAGAGAGATTGTTGCCTGCCCAAATGTGTTCCTCTCAAATTCAATCATAGTGGAAGCACTTTCAAAGACAAAATATAAAACTTAGCTTTGAACTTTCTCTTTTCTTAGTCTTTCTTATCTTCACATGAGTTTTCCCAGAGCTTTTCAGTGTCAATCAAATTGCTTTCTCAAAATTTTCAGGAACATCTTGTGTGAATGCTGTATAGAAACATCTTCTCTATTTTATCTTGCTAGATGGAGAACATTCTTTCAAAACACACTTGTATTAACAGGGATGGCCACTACAATTTCTGCTGCTTGTGACAACTAGGGCATAAGATTTCAGTGATCTTCCCAGTTGTTAGCGTGTTTATTTCTTACTGAGGGAAGGCCTATCAGCAAATGAATCAAGAGTGAACCAGCCATTTTTGCAGCTTTTCTTGAGCATTAGGAGGTGGCTTGAATTAGTCGCCTGAACTTTCACATTCAAGTGACTAACATTTACTGTATGAAGCTTACTTCTAGCCTAAGTATTCCGTCCACTGTCCCTCTTTTTGTAAGATATTTGGTGCCCCTTACTTTGTTCCCTCTTGACAGTCAGAACTCCTATCTACAACTAAAGTATGTGTAATGCACCTACAGCTTATCTTCAAGCAGATCTCTGTTAGGGGTTTTTTTTCACAATCCAGCTTGTGTTGAAAGTTTCAACACAAGAAATATGGATGTTTCCAGTTGGCACTTTAACCAAGTTTGTTCTTTTTATGTATTAAAGAACCTTTATTTTGTAGCTGGTAAAAATAACAACAGATTCAGTCATGATCCCTTCGGTGGCATCAYACTTTACTTCTGACAGCTCATTGTTTAAGCTGGTCACACCCTGGCAGAAATTCTTCGTCTCAGGCCTCCACATAAGCATAAGRCAAATGCCATCTTATACTTTTAAAGACCTTTTTCCTAAGACTAATATGTTTGTGTCATTTCCATGCCAGTAGCCTTTACACCCGTACTCTTTACTTGCAGGGTGAATTTTAATTTACATAAAGATTCCCACAAAGATTTGAGTTGTTCATGTTTCTGTGATACAATAAATAATATACAACTTGTGCAAAGCACTCATCTGATTAAGTYGGTATAAGTACCTTTTAGTTTTAAGTATATTCCTTAAGAAAATAGGTCTTATGCACACTTGTGTGTGCGTAATGATTCAGGTAGGGAAGGACTTCTGGAGGACACCTGCGCCAACCACTCAAAAGCAAATTCAAACTATGCCAGATTGCTCAGGGCAGTGTCCACTCAAATTTTGMATATCTCTGGGGATGGAGATCCTGCAGCCTCTCTGGTCTCCCATCCCAGTGTTTGACCAYCCTCATGATGAACATTTTTTTCCTAATATCTAATCAAAATGTCCTGTGTTACAACTCTTACTTGTGGCCTCTTGTCCTTTCATTGTGCACTTCTGAGAAGAACCTAGCTCTATCTATCTTCTCTGCACCCTCCCATTAGACAATTGTAGGCAGCAGTTAGACCCCACAAGCTGCCTCTAGGGTTTCTACTGTGGAGGAAACTGGCAGTATGAGACAGAGAGTTTTTTATTTATTTTTGCTTTGTTTATTTATTTAAAAAAACTTTATGAATTATGTCAGAGGTTGTGCCAGTACCTTTAAGGGTCCTTAATTAAATTGTGCCAATGAGTGTCTGTCTTTGATTTCTTTCAGTGTTGCAGTCCAAAGTGCAATTTGCCTTAGGGGTAAACTGACTATAAATCCCTGACTGGAATCAGTCAAGCTGCATGGCACCTGTCTGCCTCAGGAAAACTAATCTTCCTGGTTTGGTTTTTTGTTTTGTTTTGTTTTTGTTTGTTTAACAACCCTAAATGGGGGCTGTTAAAATAGCAAATCTGTCCTGAACATTTTCAGTATTGAAAGTTCAAGACTCCAGATCTTCTACAACAGGGTCAAAAAAATGCAAATCTACACTCCTCCATTTTCTTGCATGGCCTGCAATTAAAGTGATTATTTCAGAGGGTGAGAGAAGATTTTTCTCTTTTTTTTTTTTCCTCCTTTAAGAAAGTGCAATGCAATCTACTAGTGGCAAACCTGACCGTGAGCATGACAGTTCCCCAATTTAGAAAGGAAATTTATGTGTTCTTCTTATGTGGTAAGAATAACATCCTTACAAAATTATTTGGCTTGCTCCATGATTACATCTCTCTTACAATCTTAATTGCTGCCATAGGCTACACTAGAAACATAATTTTTAAAATATACCAAGGGCAAGCAGTAAGACCGTTTGCATATTCCCAGAATTTAATCAACCGGCAAGAAGAAGCTGTTCAGAGAGTTAAGCCACTACTGACCTGTGATACGAAGGATCAGTGCCTCTTCTTCACCCAGGTGACCAAGGACATGGAGCAGGAAGGCACCAGGTCAGCAAGGACATGAATTCACTATAGGCCTCCTCTCCTCACATTAAGAGGCCAGCCAGTCACATCAGGTACAGAGTACCTCTCACTTTCTTTTTCTGTTTATTTGCTCATTTCTTACCTGGCAACCTATTTTTCCAGGCTGTTTCCCAACCAGACTCAGCAGCTAGAACAAAACTGTTTCCTGTTGAGTTCCCGTTGAAGTACAAATGTGCTTTGTCCACTGATAGTTGAACCTCTCCTTCTATTAGGCAGCTGCTCTGATATCAGGCAAAGGCTTCTGCACCTCAAGACATGAGCAACAGCACCTCCATTGGGGTGGGCTATTAGGTATATCCCTGTTCCACAGCCACAGCCGGTGCCCCTCAACAGAGGGGATACAAATCCTGAAAAATGAGTGAGCAGGGAAGTTGATTGGGGAGAACCGGAAGGAGGGATATCATCGTGGCACCAAAATGTCTGCCAATGGCTCTGAAAGGTTTTAACTATGGTCTTGATTAAAGCTGCTCGCAGGGATGACCTTTGTCTCAAATATAAAGCAGAATACACCTCTTGCTAGACTTAGGGCAGCCTATGGATTCAGAAAGTTTGTCAGAGAGACAAAATAACAAGCCTATTCTACAAGCAAAAGAAAATGCACACAATCTTCAGACAGGTTTTTCTGGCTTGCATTTCACCCATGAAGGGGCTTTCTTCATTGACTAAAGCTGGTTTAAATCTTAAAGCAAATTAGCAAAACATGAATATGCGTTCCAGATGTCAAGTACTTCCATGCTCCAAACACAGCAGTCTTGTGGAATAGCAGCGCATGCAATGCTTGTAGTCAAGCCAAGGAAATCCTGTTGACTTTGATTTGTTCTGTGACCTTAAGTCACCAGCATCTTTAGTTTTTCTAATCGAAAAGAACTGGTGTATGACACTAGTCTCTCTCACGGCATTCTCATGTAATGTAGTTAGCCATGCCCATTGCAAAAGCAGCCCTTGCCAAAAGCTTCTACACAGGGGTGTGGGAGATGTTATTATCTTTCTTTTTATCCAGAATGCCCCCGATGTCTGTGCAACATGTTATTAATGCTTTTTTGTAAATCAAAACCCTTGCTGAGGGTTGTTACAAAAAGAGGATTTTTGCTTGATGGACAAACAAGACATGAAAGGAAACACCTTTATGTCTAAGCAACCTTAAGGTGATGAATAAAACAAAATTATAGAAAATGCAGCTGAAGTGGAGTTCAAGGATCAATCAGTTATCTCTCTAATCTAATAGCTATTTTTAAGACCTTCCTAGATGGAGGTTTCACTGACTCAATCAATCTATATATATATGGTATATTTTTAAGTCAATTTTTTAAAAGGATAAACCTGAATTCTGTGCTGTAGTTTTGGTTCACTGATTTTTGGCCAGTCTCCAGTGGATCTGAAGAAGAAATTATTCCTCTCCTTTTTTACGTCAGTCTTTTTGTGTCTTCAAGGCTATGTTCATATTTTCCTGCAGTCTGCTTTTTGCTAGATTAAGCAACTTAATTCGTTCAGTCTTTTCACCTGGCTATATCCTCTAGACTGCTGTCAACTCATGGCTCTGTGTCTCTCTTGAAGCACGGCACCCAGGAGTGGGCATAGCACAGCTGCTGGGTACAGTGGAAGGATTAGAGCAGAGGCACACGAGACAAGTGTCGATCCCATGATGGTGGTTGTCGCTCCCGTGGTAGGGTGACATTATTAAATCATGTTCCACTTGTGGGGCACTTCACGTGCTGCATGTGGGGGGCGGGACGTTTTGAAGGCTCGCCCAACCCGATGTGATTACACTGCACTGTAGAGTCTTGCACTTCTCCTTTGTTGAAGAGCATTTTGTTTTTTTTTCCATTGCATGTTTCCAGTTCATCAGGACCATTTTGAATTCTAATCCTAGCCTCCGTGAAGGCCTTCATCATGGTGGGCATCCCATTAATAACTACAGAAGTTTTTACTCTGCAAGCTAACACAGACTGAGAGAGATTGCAGTGATTTAAGTTGCTTATTATTATAGCTCCTTAATTCCCAAGAATGAGATCTTTTTCTCCTCTCTCTGAATGGCAGCTACCACAAACAGATTAATAGGAGCTTCGGCTTTATTCCTTTGTTGATGGCCTTTCAGACTTACTTAGACTGGCCTCTATATTCAGCTTTTGCACCTTTTATGTTATCTTTGTAGTCTGGTTTAATTGTGTATTTCCGTAGAGGCTTAGCCTAAAATTGCTTAACTGTTAAGCACTGCCTTTCAACTTGGCAGGAGGGGATTTAAACTGGCCATATGTGCTGCATCCCTATGGTGGGGAAACATCCTCTAACACAGTCTCTGTTGCTCCATAGCTATCTCTTTTGCGGGAATCGTACGAATGTTTGAGTGTCAGATCCTTGTTCTGTTTGTACCCATATTAGTATAATATAGGAATACAGAATTTCTTTAAAGAAAATGCTCTCCTGATTTTATATCAGAGAAAATTGGAACAAGTCTTGCCCCTCAGTTTTCTTCATGTGTGGAAGATGTTTTCTGAAATGGAAATGACAAACCAAACCCTGAGGAGAACCCACTGATTTCAAGGACAAAAGTGATGTGAAATCTTACCTTTTTTAGTTTCAATTACCTTCCAAAAAAGGCACTTCCTTCCAATTCCTGTACAAAGCAAAGCATCCCCATAAAAATAGTTCCACCATGTCTCTGCCACACATTTTGAAGGGAATTTGTTTCCAAGAAATTAAAAAGATTTGCAGACACCCAAAAGAGGTGGAGTTGTTGTTTTTTTCTAAAAGCTAAGCATCCAGCCCACTCAAGTTGTCTTATTTAGGTCACTCTATAATCAGTGGAGACAGGCCATCACAAGGTAGGTGAGATGAATGGTGACTCATCTCTGAGATACTGCTATTATCTAGACTCCACTATGACAATTTAGGGTAGTTGTCTCTCTTTAGAGCTTTAAAGTTAGGTGACATGACCCAAATGGTAGATTACACTGACAAAAGTTATCATGCTGGGTAAAGTGAAACCATCTAAACACAGCCTTCATTGTATGCTTAAGCTAATCTCTGGGTTCAGGCACAGAGCGCAGCCTCAAATTGCTCATACACCGGATCTTGCCTTTACTGCATGTCCACATAGCCCACAGGATAGCGTGGCTACCTACCTGGAGCAAAGCTGGGGCTGGTTCCCACAAGTGGCTCCCCAGTAGAGGAAGAACCATGGCTGCTGGCCAGGAGGGGGCTAAGAGCTGAGGAGGCACTAAAGCTCATGGCAGACCAAGAAGCTCCTTGCCCCTGCTCCTCTCCTGCCATTTCACCTTCTGTCCCCACGCTTACAGCTGAGCCGTTTTCTCTTTGCGGGCAGCAGGAGCCCTGGTTTCTGCTCACCATGGGTTAGTGGCTGCCAAATGCTTTTAGTGAGTGCTCTCCCCTCCTGCTTCATCATCAGCCCAGTCAGGTAGGCACGGGTCTCACTGACAGCCTCCTTCCCCCCACCTGCTCAGGACAGTGCCTTGGGGTCACTTCTGTAGGGCCAGTCCTCTTCAGCTGCAGCCCTTGCCTATCTCCTCCATTTTCCACTAGCTCTCACATTATGGGTTTGGTGTCAGGAACTGGAAGATCCCAAATGACTGTGTTGACATAATCCGAAACTCATCCCAGTTGCCAGGATGTGAATCCACGTGACCAATGCATCTGAAGCATTGGAAAGCCCCAAGAAGGCAGAGCAGGGGGCTGAAGGCTCTTCTGTATTTCATTCATATGAACTGTCTCCTCCTGAAACAAAGGCAGGGGTCTGCTCAGGAGCAGCAGGCTCTGGGAGAGGGGTCCCTTATGGAAATTCGGTTTACCTTTATAGCTACCAGTGCTACTGAGCCATATATGTATTTTTTCTCTCTTCAGCTTTAATAATAATGTGTATATTATTGCTGCTGGATACATTAGGGGTTTTTTTTCCTGAACTCCCCTGCTCTACGCCCTTCAAACATAACTGTTACTGTGAAAAATCCCCTCTCTTCTACTTGTCTTTGCAGAAGAGCAGCAGAACCGTCTTCCTCCATGCCACTACATACAGCTTTACACAGGACAGGTTTTTATAAGTGAGAATTTTGCAGAAATGCAGAGTATTTTCTCCAAGCTGACCCCATGCTCACCAAGCTCGGTGCTTCTCAGGCTCAGAGCTGGCGGGCTGCTATGGAGAAAACATAAATTTCCCACTCCCACATGGCGAGGGGAAACCCACAGAGCGGTCACTGAAAAATAACTATCCTGCACCTAGACAGGACCAAATGGGTTTTGATAGGCCAAAAGGAGGGAGAAGATAGGGTGTGCACTCACAAAACAAGCCAACGTGGATACGTACGCCTTTGTTCTTGCAGCCAGAGGATCCTGATGCTTTGAGAGCGCGAATAACTTTTTTTCTTACTTTCTTTCCTTTGTACACACTACCACTAGGGGACGTTTTGTCATCGCGTATCGTTCGCTACACAATTTTACTTTTCCTTACAGTGGGTCACGCTGTCTTTTCAATCTTGGTGCACATCTAGATCATGGAGTGGATGTCTGAATTTCGTAGGGCTTATGGATGACCCAGACTCACTGGACCTGGGAACGAGAGAAGTAGTTATTTCCCCCGTTTCTCCAAAGGAGCCCATCTATCAATATTCTTTACAAAGTGAGGCAGCTAGTTATTTCACAGCTTGCTGGAGCAGTGCAAGAAAACTGAGGGCTGCCTCTCATTTTGGTGTTAAGTGCTGAACACAGGCACTGCTAGTGGTTTTGTGAAGATAGAAGTAATATTCAGCTACTGCAAATCAAACTGGAATGAACATCACGAGCAGTGATGCATGTTAAGTATTTTCTGAAAGAACAAGAATATCTTTTAGACTAAATAATTAGAAATCAATTGGCAAAACTCACATTTCACTCCTTTTTTCCATTCTCATCTCATTTGTCCTAGGATAACTGACTGGCTTAACCTAAGTCACTACCCACCCACCTACCAATATGCTTTTTTTCCTTCTCTCCAACGCAGACAGAGCAGCTGGTGACTCTTTGGATTCTCTTTATTGTCACAATTGCTGGAAATGCCATCGTGCTCTTCTCTACCTGGAGGAGGAAACGGAAATCTCGAATGACCTTCTTCGTTAAACAGTTGGCAATCACAGGTAGTATATGGGAGGGGAAAGGACATCTGAACTGCACAGGAATTGCTGTTAAAATGACAAATAAGAATATACAGGTTGAGTGGTGGAGAATTCAGTTGCCACCTAATGTCCAGCTGCAGCTTGCCATAAGTCGGATGGCTGCGTATCTTAGGGCTCAGTCTGCCTCTGATCTAAAAGATGTTGCTGGATGTAGCAGTGTCTGTGTCAGATGCAGCAGCTGCAACTCATTGATTTCACTGAATCTTATCTTCCAGTCTGAATTTGCATTCACACGTCCCAGAAGTTATGTCCCCAGATGTTGTCATGGAGCTGTTTAAATTAAACTAGTTTAAGATGAATCTCTTGTGTTTTTCTACTGAAACCCTTTCTAAAGTACTTAACAATGGTATTGCTCCGTCAGTTACGCTCTTGCATTGAAGAGTGAAAATAACTTCATGTTGTCTGGTTTAATCAAGTAAGGGAAATATAAAAACGTAAATGTGGAGAGGAATGCATTTAACTAATTTTTTTGAATAGAAAAAGGACACTGATCCAAGAACTTTGTAGTTTTTAAACAAAATGGAAAATGTACAGAAACCTGGTTTATAAAATTTCATCTCAGCAACTAGGAAAGGAAACAAGAGCATAAGCAGCACATTGTTTCTCTGTGGCCTTGAATGGACTAAATTTGTGGGGTTTTAATTTTCCCAAGGGAAAATATGTGCTGTTTCTATAAGTGTCCTGCTATTAATCCCTGCTTACAAGACAGCTGTGTTGTATTGTTTGTGTATATAGGATATACTTACATGCTTTCTGTTGTGTTTTTTTGTAAGATATGGTAGGAATTACGGTGCTTTTCTACTAAAGAGCTATTTAATGTGTGATTTCCCAGCAATATTGCATCCTCCTTTGATGTCTGTTGTATCTCTGTTTAAACTGGAAAAGCAAAGGACTACAGTCCCCAGTTTTCAACATGCATTCTTTGTAAGTAAATGAACTCCTGCTCATGGTCTCAACCATGTCTGCCCAGGAGCTTGTCCCATTTGAAGAACTACTGTCAATTGAAACAGACCAAGCTGTGCAAAGTGATGCAAAGGGACTGCCCCATAACTACAGGTGATGTAAGAATTATTGCAAGGTGAGGAGGTGAAGGTTTGCAGTGACTCCTCTTCTGAAGTGCTGACGGCTGGTTTTCCTATTCGCCTGTGAGTCATCTGTAATAAATGGTTTCACTTCTTATCTCGGTCATGACTTTCATGTCACTTCCTTTGTGTGCCAGCGGTATTTTCCATCAGGTAACGCGTGTTGATACAGCCTCACAGCACAGTTTGGAAGCATCAATCACAGATCAATCATTACAGTGTTCACAGGAGTTTCAAAATAGCCAGCCTCTGCTCAAAGAGCTCCCAATCCCGGATGAATATACAGAAGATGGTAAAATGTAGGCAACCAAGCAGTAGTACAGACAAAGAGCAGAAGAGCAACTGAAGCCCTGACGGACACTGTTCATTTTCTACCTACCATCATCAGTGAGCAGAGTACCAGGGGCAACCGTCATGAGAAGGGCTTTGGAAGAGAGGAGGGTGGAAAATGACCCTGTGTGTCCATCTGACACAGAGGGCACAACGGCTGGGCTTGCTGCCAGAGCAAAGGCACAGGAAACAGATACACCAGCATGGTAATAGAAGATGGGTCCTAATAGGAAGAGCTCAACTACACAGCAAAGGGTCTTGTCCTAGTAAGAAAACAAATGTATTTACTGCAGCAGAGAAAGAACCAGCATAAGGACACAGGTGTCCAGGTCAAAGGAATAAAGCAAGAAACAGACAGAAGTGTCTGGACCAGGATAGCTCAGGAGAAGGCTGGTCCACATGAGGTGTACTAGGAGGAGGCTACTGCTCTTGCTGCTCTGAGTAAGGGCCTGGGTGGGAGTTTTGCCATTTTGGATCCATAGGAAAGGCTGACTTTTTGGATTAGAATGGAGGTGGATAGAAAGCTATTCACTAGGGGTTCAAATACCATCTACATGAAGGGAGCGGAAGGCATTGCAAGTGCAGTTTTGAGGGAGCTGGAATAATCAGTGGCAAAAACAACAAGGCAAAATATCCCATTAGACGTGGGCTGCAAATAGTGCTACACAGCTGACGTTACAATATTGACTGAGGTCCACATGTTCCACTTGCTGATTCTTCTGACCTCCCCTTCCCTAAAATTATCCCTGACTTCTAAAGTCAGAGCTTCAAAGTGCCTAGGTTCAACAGTCTATTCCATTTCATATTACAGAAATTCATATAGAAAACTCACTTGAAATTCACATCTGCAATGTTAAAAGAAGTAACACCAGCTTGAACAGCAAGGCTCCTTTCAAGCAATGTTGACTTCTTTTTTGTGATGCAGGAGTCAGAACTCTAATTTATCTTCCCGCACCAAGAGTTCCTGTCAGTATTTTGGCACAAAGAAATGACTTAATTCCTGAAATGGAGCCATTTCACTTTCTTATCTTCAAAAATATTAATAAGAACAAAGCAAGCTGGCAACAGTCATCATCCTTTCACAACAAGTTATGAGGTAGACGCAGAACATTATGAAAACACTGGCTTGTCACATTGCTTTGACATGCCAGGCATATTTAAATCCTACCAACTAAAGCCTAATCTCCTGGCAAACAGTTTCTGCTTAGTCAATATTACTACTTCTATCTATTTTGGGATTCTTAAAATATTTATTATTTCTACCCCAGTAGCAGAGAGAAGAATAATGGATATAGCTTTATCAATGTAGGCATTTCAAAGCCATTTAAAAACTTTTTGTCTATTGATCTGTGGCTCGATAGTTGAGTAGTGTCCTCAATTCTCACGTCTTCCCACTAATGTAGTACTAAAATGAAATGAAAATATAGCCTTCATGTTAGAATAAACAAGTTATTCAAAGCAAATTGTGCATAATAAGTGAATAGGAAATGAGCACTGTTGTTCTCCTTGACTGGTTGCCAAGCCAGATGCAGAAGAGAAGTAACTAACTGATTGAGGCTTCTTTCAACACCGCCAGAATTCGGCACCACTCGGCAAATTCAGAGATAAGACTCGTACTGATCCCTTACTACACCATAATTCAATGTGGTGCTCAAGGCTGCAGGGAGCTGTAGGAATGTGAGTAATCCCTTCAATTTCAGTGTGCTTAAAGATGTTGCTGAAGCCTGGATTCAGAATATTTCATGTTAAATATATGCCTATACTATGCCTGTGTCAGTACTGCATTTAAGTCTATGTTTAACTCTCAGCTCATGCATAAATCTCTTTGAAATTATCTGGGAATTAAGCACTAGGAAATCAGCTAAGAGTTAACAGCTGAGTTGAACAATAGTACTAATCACTCAGTATCAGCTAATTTAACGAAGAGGAATATTGCTATGTTTGCCTTGTGTTCAGTTTGCTTTCGGGCATACTACTTTTTCGTAAAAATGTTTTTCTTAGAAACAAGCTCATCTGTGAAGACTGAAACTAAAGCTAGGTTTCCTACAGATTTCTATCACCAAGGCATTTTAGTTTCTCAGAAGGAGTAAGCTGTGAAGATTACCCCGTGAGGAGGGTATTCCTAAACACTTTTTCCCAAATAGATTTCTTCTGAGTTTAGCACAAGTTATGCTCATGGCGTAGCTATCTCTCCTGGCAGGAGACCTCTCGCATCTCCCCCTACCTGATGCCATTTCGCATAACTTCAGAGTCTTAGTGTCTTTAAGATCTTTGCGTCTGATTGAATTCACCGAGTGGTTCAAGATCAAAGAGTGGGGTCTGACAGATGGGCGAGTTCACAGGCACTGTATCAGGCTGGAAATTTTCAAGCGAAATATGGTTGTTTTCAGAAAAGATGGTTTGTCGCCACATTTATATCCATTTAGATCACTTTACCCAGCTCTACCAAATGAAGGCCGCCTTAATTCCACTCTCAAAATGTAAAAGCAGCAGACATGAGCATATAAAAACCACAATTATTTGAGTAGCATTGGAAAAGGAATGTCATTTATTGGCTAAACAGTCCATTCAACAAAAACTGTTATTATTTGACCAATTCTAAAACCAATCAAGCAATACATTAAAAAACTCTGCTGAAAAGTATTTTACTTCTCATTATTCTTCATCCAACTTCAACTACTACTGACAGAGGAATATATTTAAGTTCCTTTTAATGACCAAAGTACAGAGTTTATTGAGGCTTTTTTCTCCAACATTAACATCTGGAAAATTGGAGCTGGAAATGTCATGACCATTAGCTCTGTGAGTTTCTCTTTCTATTCCAACATTTAGCAGAAATCAGTACCTTAAGAACAGATTTTGTCCATTGTTAGGGGTAGAAATATATGTAGGCTCTTTAACGCATGCCCAATTTTAAGCCGTAGGCTGACAGACTTGGTTGGAAACAGATGCTCACTTAGGTATCTCTGTGGCTGTAAAGAAGAGAGAAAATAAAAAGAACGTGAGCTAACTTCTATGGTAGCTTACATATAAACAAGAAAACAAAAGATGACCTGTAAAAGTATTTAGCTACAGTGTATATTGTGATATAAATACCAAATCCTAAGGGATGACTTGAGAATGACATTAAAAAAACAAGGAGCTATTTTTAAAAGTGTCTCTTTATATCGCTGCCACCTTCTTCAGTTGCTCCCAGAAAGCTGGACCACAGGAGGCCTTCGTCCTTAAGCAACTGCACTCATTTTGTTCAGTGTTTAGTAAAAAGCCAATACACTGAAAACTTGCTACGAGAGGGTTATGTGAGCAAATAGGTGGAAATGGACCCTGCTAAAGCAGGGAGTGTTTATTATTTTCTGTGCTGCTTCTGCCCAGAGAGAGCATGATTGTGGGACTAAAACCAAGTGGGCTCAGCCACCGACTTCTGGGATGGCTTTGGTTAAGATGACTGAAGGCAGTTAAATGCTAGTTAAATGCACTGAATAGGTACATATAACTCTACTACTACATCAGCTAAACATGAACAAACACATTAGAAGTTGTCCTTCCTTTCTTCTTCTTCTTTCCACTCCCTCCCCCCCATACTAAAACCACTACATCACTGACTGCTTTAATGGACTGTGCCTGTCCTTCAATATTTTTCTTCCTTGTCTATGTGACTTGAAGGAATGAAGATGACTTGTTACTCCCTGATCTGTACAAAACCTTAATATAATAACACCATTACCAAAATTAACATGTAGAACAATATTAAGATAATTGTCTCTGTTCCAGCTTTTCATCTGGAAAATGGTACTTGTAATATTTCTGCACTTCAGAGAAATTATACATACGAATTCAGCAGTTTTACAGGTACCTTAGACATCACAGTGATTATGAGCATTGGAAGTTAATTGCATAGAGCCAATTAGCAGCTAACTCAGCAAGTCACCTTAATGGAGGTGGACTGTTGGTAGCCAAAGAGCCCATAAAGTTCCCAGTTATACTGGAAAACTTATACCTTGCCAGCTGGGTCTTGGCTGGAACCTGCCATCTGATTTACATGATTGCCCACCAAGACACAGAAACCTAATGCAGAATGCTGAACTGAAATAGAGTTTATTTCAACAATTCCCAGAAATCTGTGGCTTTCTACCCTTACCACACCTCTATTTTCTGCTAATTTGCAGGAAAAAAAGAAAGGCTGAGGAAACATGAGAGATGTCAATATCCTACCTGCAGAAAGAAAACTTGAAGGAAGTTACAATTGTACTGCAGAGTTCATTGATAAAATTGAAAGAAGCATATCTGCATTTCTTACATTCATTATGTCATAAAACCTCTTGAAAGTGTAATTAATATATGGTAAGGAAAGAGTCTCTGATAATGGATCATCTGTGTCCTACACTACATATTCCTGTCACTACTGAAAAGGATATGTCAAAATTGGGAAGGAAGAGTGTTATTTGTTAATATTCCCTCAGGCACAGACACTGAAATTTGCTGGAGTACTCAATGGCATCTAAATACCCCAATTTTGGAAGCAGCCTGATTCCCAAACACCTAGCTGGAAGTCCAACAACTCTGTAAATCACCTGAATGTACACATGGCTTGAAAAACAGGGGAAGAAATAGATTATATCCGCTTTTCCTCTGCAGGCTAGAGAAACTACAGCATTTAGTACAACTGTTCATTTTGCATTCACAGAATAAATGAGAATCAATTTACCAAGAGCAAAAATGGTCTCCGGGAGTAAACACAGCAATATTAACATTACTTATTCAGTGCATCCCATGAAACTATGTTGAGTTCTCTGGACTGGGACTGAATAAGAAAATCCATTGCATGGCTGCATTAGTTGCCTGGAGAAGCAGCAATCATTTTCCATCCTGATTTTGCCAAGAAGACTAATTCAGTAACTGGAAAACAACATGGGACTTGCTTTAAGTTATGCATTAGTGAACCCCCCCAAAACTGAGACATAATGCAGGATAAGATAAATGTGGTCACTGCCTGCAATACCCCATGGTAGCATGTGGCAAACCAGATTTGATATCCATTGCCATTTCTGGCGATTTAATACCACCTAGCAGAAACTCAAATTCTCCTTTGAACTTTAGCTCAGATTTGAAGACATAGTACCCTAGATCATAATAAGTAACTCGGACTGGCGCTATACAATTCCAGTTTGATGTTATGAATCAAGTTTTACTATTCTGTTAGATTTCTTATGTGAACCTCCAGGAACATTTCTGTATGTCTACATATAATCATTCTTGTCTGCATATATGGTTAGTCAACACAAGACTCAATCTTTCCTGAGGAAAATAGAAAATATCCAATACATGCATCCCTCTTAAAATGCATTTTCTCCAAAACCAAGCCTGAAGTAGATGGGGTAAAAAGTGGAATATCCTCAGAAGTTAGGCAAGGAAACCAAGAGTGAGCATTAGAATCAAAATTGAGTGACAGGAAGAAGCTTTATGAAAAGGAGGAGACAGTCTCTTTGGGGGTATCAGGACCTCTATTTCAGAGTGTTTGGTCATACAGCCAAAGGAAAATAGTCATGGAAAAGAAACTAGATTTCATGTTTTAGAGGTGAAATGACAAAGCTCGAAGTCTGACATAAAGAGCTTGGCGTCCTGAAAATACATTGCTCCAACCAGTCTAGTAGTGTAGGAAGAACAGTGAAACTGGGACTAGCACACAAACATTTGGTCTAGTTACACAACTTCCTTGTGAGGTTTAAGGTAAGAGAAACCACTTTTGGTGCAAAATGAACTCTCCTTGAACAGGTAAAGTTATGCTCCCACAAGACTGGATCTCTAAGAAAAAGGTGGGCTTGGAGGATTGGCGGTAATCCTGTGGTCTAAGGCAGGTGGATTGCCTTTGCCTCCTGTGTAGGCAGGCAAGAGAATTGGAGTCAAGGACGTATGCTAGGAAAGACAAAGAAATAGCGGTGGAGCTGATCTCGACACAGTAGCCAGAGAGTTTTAGTCTAGAATACGGTACCCCAAAAAGCAGGCTGGTTACTGCCCCACCAGGGAGCTCTTGTGGAGGTGGGACACTCCGAGAGTGTAGAAATGAGCTGTAGGTTTGCTGACAACTACTTCTTCTGCTTTAGTTTCCAATTCCAAACTGAATTCAAAGTGTTTTTAACCAGCCTGGACCCAAGCTTGTGTACTCTATATTTTGCCTAATGCTGACATATTTTTAAATACCTTCTTAAGGGCTCACTGGGAAGTCCAGGGCTGGACACAATATTCATGTTTGCTGTGACTCTGTCCATTGTAGCTCACTGCAGTAGGAAACAGTAGCACTGGCACAAAAGCAAAAAAAGCTGAAGTGCTCTATCTATAACAGTAGAATGCAATGTCACTCCCATTAGTGGAAATATAAAGATAATGAGCTCTCCAAATTTGCTACTGGAAGCAAGAATGGTCAAGCACTTAAAAACCCTGTAATGACTGTTATTTATATAGCCTACTTTAATCTTACAAATGCAGGAACAAGATGTCCATGATTCATGGTTTGTAATTAGTGCAATCACAACCCACCAGGCAGACATCCTTAAACCAGCATTTGTCAGCCTGTTGTCTCTGAGTGGTGGTCTTCAGATCCCTTACAGGTAGCAAAAAACAACCTGCAGCATAGCTCCAAGTATAGAGCTGAGGTCCCCGCAGGCAAGGAGAACTCATGAAAAAAAACTTCTTCTTTCCTATTTACTCAATGTACAGCATCTCAACACTGTACTAAATTGTTCTGGAAGGGGACAGTTTGTGTGTTCATCATCCATAGGTGCTCAGAGTGGGATTTTCAAAGTGCCTGGTGATATAAACTGTATCCCCTCTGCAACTGCAAAACAGCAGACACACTCTCCCAGCTTGCCAATAGCTCCGGTACCAATTTCAGTGTAGGCTATGGTGATGGTTTTTTTTTTTTCACATTGCACAGGGCCACCTGGGACCCTGAGAATTTAGCAACAAAGACGAGATGCCCTCATTTCATCTGCATCTCAGTCACTATAACACTTTCAAGCCAGAGAAATCTTTTTAACTTTTATTTTGTGGAGCCATAATATATTTTCAGTAGAGGTGTGGATTGCTGTACAAAGAATTTGAGTCTTTCTTTATACAACCTTTAGGGGCTTAATAGGCTTTAGTCCACAAATCCCCCTGCTTCTAAAGCAGAGAAAAACTAGCTACAGTATGCCTATAAATATTCAATACAGTATGCAATGATTATTCCTTTGCAGTGTATATGTATGTTTAAAATCAGGCACCAGACTTCTGTTCCTAAGTCACCTAGGAGTGCCTTTGAATGCCATCCCTAAGGCCTGGACACTCCCACAATGGAAATAATAGTACCAGTGGAACATCTTGTGATAATCCTATCTCCCAAAATTCACCCCAGATCATACATTTTTAAACTAAGAAGGAATCAGTCGCTCTGTTTGCTTTTCCTGGGTAATAAGTCATTTCTGAAAGGATTAAAAAATGATGAATGGACCTTAGATGCCCTATCTTTATACAAAGGCACCATCTTTTCAACAGACACACACACAGAGCCTAAACTTGATTCCACTTCCCCACCTACAGTTTTCCACATAGGAGATCCACATTTACAATTTCTATTATTTTAAAAGGAGCTGTCATTATTTCAGATCTTTGCATACAAATGCTTTTCCTGACTAGACATCTGTGTGACTAAAATGAAAGCATTTCCTTTCAGCCGGTTTTTGCTAGTAGCTTTTTCCACCCCCCTTTCACCTTCAATGTAATTTCTCTAACCCTGTGCCGAGACCTGCACTGTGCAACTAAATTACTGCACCATCACAGCTCTGCTGATACCAGTAGGGCTGTGTGGAAATTATAAAGGTTTGCCTGGCCGACTACAGCACTTTTGAGGACTGTAAGACAAAAATGCAATGCGGTCTGAGTCCATATGCTAGAGTGACCATGCGTATTTGAAAGAAATAGCAAAAAGAACAATATTCTAATCTTAGTAACTTTTCTAGTTAGCCTAGCGGAATGTGAATTAGGCAAATATCTTTAGACACCTTCTTTCTTTTATAGGCAGGCAGTTGAGTACTTTGGTGACAATCTACATTTGCAGGTCTTTGATCCAAAGAGATTTTAATCTGTGACCTTCTTCACCTGAGGAAGTTACTGTTATTCAGGGCATTACAACACCTTTTGCTTTATACAGCATCATTATTAGCAGGGAGGGTGGAGGGAAAATGCTCTGTTAGCTTCTTGCCATGTGTACAGAAGTAGGTCTAAAGAAAGCATACAGCTCGACATCAATCCTGGAAAGCACAATGAGACATAACTGTCATAGGGATAATTGGATTATGTTTCATGACTGCATTCTTGCACACTGGTATTCATTTTAGGGATTATTCATGCCATCTATTTTATGCGCCTCACTGTAGGTATGAAAGATATGAAGTCAATCTCCCTGTGCTCCATTTATAGCCAATAGAGGAAAACACTCTGAGCTGCCTTTAAGTTTCACTGACTTGTACAGAAGGATTCAATTCTTAATTTAGATCCCTCAAGTTGACTATATAAATCCCTCCGGTGTTCGTACGTCACCAAATATGTCAGGATTACTATTCGTCTCTGGCAACTAAGAACCTAACCTTCCACTGTTTCAATCAGACCACGGAAGGCTCTGACTCAAAACCCACCCGCAAATACAAAGTTTTACAGAGAAGGTATTTCTCAGTATTTATTTATTTATTTATTTTTAAGTGCAGCAAGTTTTATCAACATGTTACCTGATGGAAAACGTGTGATTATGTCTTTTTGTGCTCAGCTCTGTTTCTAAACGGCCATCTGGAATTTGTCCAAACTTTTCTGGGCTCTGTCCAAAAGACAATCTATTCAAGTGGGGTCTGGAAAAAAAGTGTGGCTTAAATGACAAAAGTTATTCCAAGCCTGTGCAGTAACACTACAGCTGCATGATTAACCTTAAAGAAGAAACTTTGCAGTGCAGATAACTGCCGTGCCCCACTGCGTTAGTGAAAAGAACAGCCTGAAATTACTGAAGGATGCAATGTGGATATGGATACTTTTTAGCAGCTCATTCTGTTTCTGCATGCATTTAATACACAGACACACAGACACACACAAAAAAGCTTCGTGAGTGTTAAACTGAGGTGGCTAAACTCCATAGCCCAAACTTCAAAATCCAAAAGAAACTTGCAGGTAAGTCATATATTTCTCCACTCCTATTAAGTTAGGCAGGCAGTAGCAAGAAAGAGAGAAGGGTGAAGATCTGCTTAACAAGAACAGGAATAGTCAAAATAGGGTGGAAATTACATCTGGACAAACCCCCTTTTCACTTCCAAGTCAGACTTTGTGCTACTTCTTAAGGAACAGGGGTAACAGCACTGAAAAGCAGAAGCGGTTGGTTGATCACGACAATTTCTTAGGCTGAAAGGTTACTGATAACAAACAGAAGCAATTTTTCTTGCAAGATGTTTGTACTTTCACTGTAAACTAGCAAAAGAGAATGATAGACAAAATATTATCCAAACATGACAGAAACCTGCAGACTAAAAGTGGGGGATAGGGCGTTTTCAGCACGAGGAAACAGTTTGATTTGAAGCTGTAAGAACCTGAAAGAACATGACAAAAAGAGAAATTTAAGTATTTCCTAAAAAAACCCCCAAAAAATCAGTATTTTACGTGTGTCTGTGTAAATATTTTTCCAAAGTAATTTATGAACTGAAGAAATAACGTTAACAGCAAAAATCAGATCCCATTCACTGGATGTGCCAGGACAGTTTTTTACCTACTGGGTTTTTAGTAGGTAAATCTCCACCTTAACTGTGGAGATGAGTACCACACCTCTACATTTTAAGATGGTATCATTCTATGGATGGGTATTTTCTAGTCTTGACTGGAAGAACTGATTTCTACCCATTTTCACTTTCCAGCTCACATAGGCAGGGAGAAAACCAGGGAATAATGCCACATGTGGGAGGGATAGAAAGCCTACTTCGGAAATGGCTTTCCCATGCTACAAGATAGGGGTTGTGTAAACACTGGTTTTCTAATGTGTTATGGGATTGCTGGAGTTACTGCTATGTTACTACTAAGTCCAGAAAAACAATTTAAGGTATATTAAATATGGTAATTTCATACTGCTCCTTAGAAACTTGTCTCTCCAGTGATACCTGATAAGTCAACTGAAATACAAGAAATGCCATTTGTTGCTCAGTCTTCTTTGTTTTAACGAAACATGCAAAATATTTAAAAATCAAGGGGATATTCTTCCTTATTTGAAGTCTTTACTCAAGAACTGCAAGGCCATGGACGGACCTTTGCTCATAGAAATCAGTAGCAGATCCCCGCTAAAAGGGCTGAAAAGCAAAAGTGGCTTTCTCTATCAGCCCTAGCACGGAATCCAGCGTCACCACTTCTGAGGCCAGCTTTGTACATAACCCTGGAAAAGTGAGGGTCGTTCAGTGTTTTGTTCATCTCTCTGAAAGGAGGATACCTTGTCACATCTTCCGTCTTTCATTTACAGAAACAATTTACATTTGGGTTCCTGGATTTCCTTGACAGAAGCACATGCAGGCACACAGCAGGCCTGACACATTTTAAATACTGGGCTTATTAGATGGCACAGCCCATTTGGAGTAAGCCTTACAGTACTGGCTGCGTGGGACCTGTGAAGGCTGTGCTACAGCACTGATTCAGCTGTGCAAGATATGCATTTCCAATCTCTGAACGATCCTCTCCAATGAGTTTTTACAGCTCTGTGATACTCAAACTCCCTATGAAACAGCAAATAAATTTCTTTAAGTCAAAGTGTTATCAGTGGCAAATCTCATTGCTCTAAGTCAGAAACTCTCAGGAAATTTTAATGCACAAAAGACAACACAGTGAAAAAAACCCCACCCACCTGAAAACTTTGCTTTGCAAAGGTATCTAATTTAATATTAATAAGTGTCCACCACATCAGTTGCACATCAACCTAGTTTCTTTGAAGTGTCCTCTCATGATATTATGCTGCAAAATCTTACCTCTCTCAAACACTGAAGCTTTTTAAACAAACAAAACAGTAGTGAGTCCTGTACCTTTGCAACCTGGCTATAAGGGCAGACCGTCTCTAAGTCTCCCTTAGCATGGGTATGCTAGCACTTGTAGCTTGGCAAGTTAACTGGAATAGAAGTCCCATCACCACAAACATGGTTTTCATCAAGTACCTTCCCAGTGCCCGGTTTGCCTTCCATGCAGTAAGTAAACTGTTGCGGATGGAGTAAGAGGGAGAGATGCACTTCACTCATAAGAGAGAAGTAGCAATATGTTTATTGATGTATGACAGAGATTTAACAAAGTTTGACAGTCAATGCGACAGTGAGTTAACAAGTCTCAGTGGCAAGATACACTTGATTATTTACTGCATAGAAGAGAGGGTCAGACAAAACTGTCAGGGAGACCCTTCCATTGAGTCATGAGGTTCAGAAAGGACCCCCTCGCTTTCTAAACTCCTCAGAGAGGAGTCTAGGTGCGGCTGGATCCAATCCCAGTCCCAGACTTGGTCAGCGGTTTATGTCTAAAGAATTATATATGCGCAATCAATCCTTTATATCACTAAGCTAAGATTTCAAAATTTAGCATGCTATGAGTCACTTACTGAGGATCTGTTGCGGCAAGGAATCTTTCAACCTCGACGAGTAACCTTGAGAGGCGTCCCTACTCAAGGGGAGATCCTGGCGTGCAGCCTCCTGCTGTGCAGGAGAGCTCAAAGGGCTCTTGGGCTGCCCACTATTTATGGGGGTAAGATGACTGACTCATAGTCACATTTACATACCGACTGCGGTTAGTTTCTTCTGAATTTGGCTGGAGTCACACATTGATCAGCACTGTGGTTAGGTGAATGCATCGCCTATTGTGCTGTTATCTGCATCCATCAGGTGCATCCATCACGGTCACCACAGGTGATTATCGCTTGGGCAGGATTAGGGAAAAGGTCAGGTCGGGGGCAGGGGGAGCACACTGTCACATAAACTAATGGGTTTTGTTCAGAATATGGCACCTTTTGCACTCTTCAGGTGTTTTTCAAGTGCACTTTGTCTTTCTTCCACAGCAAAAACTTGTTCAAACAGAAGTTTTGAGTTGTGTAGGCATGTAACATCTCAGATGACAGTGATCTCATTGTAGTGTGGGTGGGAGGGAGGTTCAGTGTTGGCCATCTTCTGAGGCCTTGGAGCAAATGGGTGGCTGAGGGAAATCAGCATGAAAGTGTTTTGCACTGTGTCTGGGGGGAAATATGAGCATATGCTACCTCAAGTATGGATTTTCTGTCAGCGATGACATTAAAAACATGTACTACACTCTGAAGCTAGCTTACTGTAAGCGCATACCGTCCTCAAAGGCATGTAGCGTGGAGCAGCTAGTGTGGTTAAATTTAGACTTCAGCTCATTGCCTACTGCCTTCTTCTGGGTACGGTGAAAACATAAACTGCACCATTGAAAACAACTTCTAAGTGCTCTTTCTGGAAGGAAAACTCACTCTCCTCTCTAGACCAAAGCTGTCACATTATGAAATGTCAACATTTAGAACTGGGAGTGGGTGATGGGGAAGGGAGCAGGGGAGAGGAGGAAAAGAAGGCAGTACAGTTTACTCATTATGAAAAGGAAAGTATATTCCACTAATACACCAAAAGGGAAAAATAATTTCCCTTTTGGGGGAAATCATACACCAATAGAGAAATTGTTATTTGGGATAAAGCTCTTGAGGCCAACTGAAAACATAAATAACATGTTGACAGTTTGATACTGGCTAGATTGGTGCCTGTTGTCTGTGTGAAGGTCTTAGATATCCCAACATATTCTTCAACCTTTATAACTGTGATTTAGGGAAAGCTTTCTTAGGTTATAAAACCTGGACCCTGAAGACAGTATAAAGTTAATGCTTAGTTTACAGCAGAAATAGGCAAGATAGACAAAAGATTAAGAGAATTGCAGCAAACTTTACAGCAAACAAAATCTACAATGAGGAAAAAAATACAGTGAACCCAGGACAGCTGCCATGACAAGAAGAGTCCCCAGCGTGCTATGAGTTTTGGCAATACTCATTCAGCTGCTAAAAGCTGCGGCAAGTATCGTTCCTCTCCTCTACCTGGGGAAAGATGCAGGCCACCTGCACAGCATCTGGTATTGAGAGAAAGCACATCCTCAGATGAACTCCCAATTCTTTAGGTAAAGGAGTAAACTCACATGTCTGAACATTACATTCATGGATGTTGCTGAGCAAGGGGTGACCTCAGGAGAGGGGAAGACGCCTGTTTAATGCATTCAGAAACTAAAGCAACATGCCACTTCCTCAGCAAACATCAAGGATGTTTTCAAAATAGCTCCATTATGATTTTACTGAGTGAAGTACTCACAGCACATGGGCACAGAAAGCCCTCTTTCCCTCTGTGGCCTTCACAGCTCTTCCAGAGCCCCAATATTTAGGACAGACTCACATTAGCAGGTGAGCCAGAGCACCTTCGCAGAACTGGGCATCTCCAGAGCCCCCACGGTTTGGGAGGAGGCCACTAACGGGTACCAGGGAGATGCTTCAGCACGCTCTGAAAAGGATCCTTTTGTATGCAGGAAGAATATATGTTCCACCTGCCTGTCATCGAGGTCCCCAGCAAACCACGCTCAGACACCCATCTTCTTGAACCGGAGGAAGAGTCAGAGTCAAATCAAACTGGTGACTGACAGGAGAGCAAAAGCTGTCAGCTGGAAAGTCACGGCACTAACTCCAACAGAGCACATCTCAATACATTACAATGCATTAGAAGTATTAAAGCACTTCAGCTTGCGTAGTTTAGAAGTTATGAGTACAAAGGGCATTTGCCTTTTAATAATGTTTTTATGAGCTGCCTGAGTGGTTTGCAAGCGGTTCAATATCCACTGCTGCATACCATTACTGCTGTATTTTCTAGAAGACTGCTTGGGAAACACAAGAAAGAAAATGACTGTGATCAAAGTGAAATTACAATACACAATTGCATTTCTGTGAATGCTCTACCCGGCTAATAAAAATAGACTGGAAAAAATTGATTCAGCAAGAGCCATCAGAAAAACAAAGCAGCGCTTCCAAAACCATATCCCTTACACGTATGCTTTTAAATAACTCTGTGCTTCACTTACATGGTTTATAATGTCAATGTAGATTTGAAAGGATCTGGAAAAGGAAATGTTTTTGAGTTCTTTTATTGGACCTCTTTGTGTGCAGATAATGTCACAAACAAAATATTTGCTCTTGCTCAGGACTAATTTGATCATCCTGAAATGTCACAAACGAATGGACTACCTACTCTTGCAAGATAGCATTATGCATTTCCAAATCCTTAAACACCCAGTCATTAGTATACTAAATACATTTTCAAATAAGTGCTTTGGCAGGTTAGCATTGTTTTCAGCAGTGTTTCCACAATGTATTTTTTATGCTTTGCAGAAAATGTTCTTGAGAAGATAGTGATGTTATAAATTAATTGGATTGCTGGATTTATACAGCTTATGTTATCTATTTTTCCTAAGTTGTTGCTAAAAATATTACATCCTTTCTTGGTTGACCATTCATTGCTCCAGAAGTGGGGAAAGACACTTTGATCTGCATGAAGCTTTTCCCACAGAGTTACATTTTTGGTGTGAATTGTAAATAAATACAAAAGCTCATATTCATTCACTATTTTGGAAGATATTCCAATTTCAGAAGAACTTTGCTAGGATGGTGACTGAGAGGATCTRGAAAAGGCACAAGTAAATTGATTTTAGATTTTAAATGAGAGTTGTTGTTTACACTCTTTACACTCATCAATCTCACTGAGTTACCTGCAGGGAAAAATCAAATTTCTGGATATTCATCTCAAAGATACCCAGACCTTTTTGGTCAGGAGGAGAAGCCAGACATTTTGAAAAAAATAATTTCCTCTATGATTTTAGCATGCCGTGGTTTCAGTTTTGGGCTGGGATTGCAACCTTGACACAGCTGCTGGCTGGCTTAGCCCTTGAACCAAAAATCGTATCTCATCCAAAGACTCTTGACACTGAAGGGAAACTTTGACTCCATTTTAGCAAAGCTCTGTGCAGGTTTCAGGGGCTCTGTGTGCCCTCATATCGGTCTCAGGTTGAACTCTTTGGGACCCCAGGGAATGAGTGTGCACCAGCATTCAGAGAGGTCTGACTTGGCCACACCAACAAACATCTGATGCACCAGGTCCATGCTGTGCCACAGCCCACGGACACGGTGTCGTGGGTGGCGTAAGCACACCCTTTATCTATATTAGTAACGTGCTTGGGAAAACAGAGCAGCAGCATCTTTAAGTCTGACTGGCAAAACATTGGTCCTGTTTAATGTATCTTTTCGTGAATGACTTTCTTCAAAGCAACCCATTTTTTGGACAAGGCAGAGTGCAAGAAGAACAGTTGGGTTTATATTCCTATCACACTCGGCACACACAGTGCGGCACAGGGAAACGTTAAGGGCAAGAGGTGAACTCGGGGTTTTTTAGGGGCCCAGAGCAAAAGCAGGCATTAGGATGGCTGATATTTTGATAACATTTCCTGTGTCCCGGTGGTAGTCCTGAATATGTTTTGTAGATACACTCAGCAGCCAACGGACTGAACTATGTATTTTTTACATCGGCAGCACTCGTCTTTTGCTGTGTCAATTTATGTCAGTTTATAGGAAGGTTTAATTCTTGTTTTGACAGCTACGGAATTGTTCTGTGGTCCTGAAGGACTGATTCTGGTTTTCCTACCTTCAGCCTGTTTCAGACATTCAAATCCTAATGACAGTTGTGCTATGTTTGGTTTTGTTTTTAATAAAAGGTGCTTGACAGCCAAGCTGTATAATCCTTTGGGTCCAACATTTCAGCATTAAGGGGGGAAGTGGATTTCTTTCTGAACTGCTTGGAAGACGTACTGCCTCTAAATTATATGGATTGCTGTTTGATTCCCTGCTGAAATTACAGGCAGGATTGTCATCTGGCAGAGGGGACACTTATTTTACAGTTACTCTACGTGAGAGTTTGACTTCTGTTGATAAATGAAGGTAGGTGTGCGGAGTTTTCTACCTGGCTTCTTCGTATGCTGGTGGTAAACGTTGAGAGACAGGATTGCACGAGCACGGTGCTGCCAGCAGTACGGCCATAATGACTACGCTTTACTTGGAATCATCGTTTAGGATCTCATCAGCTTCCGTTAAAAGCCATGACTTTAAACTTTTGACATTAGATGTACAAATACATCATTAACACCTTTTAGTCCATCATCTGTACTGCAGCATTYCTGATTGCAATCGCATGGAAATTATGCTAGAAAGAGCCTTTGCATACACTAAAAAGCACTGAAACAAAAAGCTACATTAAGAAGGGATTTTTTCTATTCCCTTCTTGCATATTAAAGCAGTGATATTTATTTATTATCCTGAGTTAGATTGTCTTTGTGCCACCAACAATAGAACACTCTTTCTTTTTCCCATCTTTCCAAAGGGCTGTAGGACAAAACACCCAGCATTTTCATGCTGTACTTCCTCACCTGCCGATCTGTACGACTCACATCCACGTGTTTTACAGGTTTTCTGTGGAGAGTCACTTCCTTTAACTCGATTGCCTAGCCGGTTACCAAATGCTTACAAAGGTTTAACAGGATTTATGGAATTCAGGTCAAAGATATCACATATGGCACTACAGAGACTTAGTTGTTCTAGTAAGACCAAATGCTTAGAAGTCCATTTTGGCCAAGTTCAGCCCAATTATAGGACTGAGATCCAGASCACATGTCACGAAATCTTCAGCCTGTTCTGGCATTGCAGTGTGTTTAATGGAAAGCAGCTCAGTATACGTTTGCATGCGCTACCTTTTCCGCATGGTGATTTTACAAGGCAATTCTCCAACGAATCTTACCAGTATGCTTTTGTTCATGCTATCAGCAAACACCAGGGAGACAAAGCAGGTACAAAAAYGGGATTCAACATTGTTCTACTGTTCTGCAATTGCAAGCCTACGGCTGGTCAAAAATTGAGCTGCAGCATGCAATATCGCTGCTTGAGCATCATGGAAATCTGATTTACAGTTTGCCGCAAGGGAGGAAAGAAGGCTTTGTTCTTACCATTCCTACTTAGAMTAAAGTATCTACATCAACAATATCCGAGCCTACTAAGACAGGATTGTAAGAAGTGCGGGTATKTTGTGACTATAAGGACCAGAATGCCTGAATTACAGCAACAGAAAATATTCCCARGAGAGTCCACATTTTTTAGATGAGAATAATCATGCAGCTGCTGTCGTGACCAAGATATGAACATGCAGTCCTTAAAATACTTGAGGTAAAGAGTTGCCCRAAAGGATCAGTAAGGGGGATTCAGAGGAAATAACGAAAGATACTATGTACAAGATCTTGGGGAAGGACAGAATTAAAATGGACTTTCCTGATTGGTTCATGATACATTCTGGTTTTACAAGAAAACAGTTCTCCAATCAGTTCTTCACCTTTGTGGGAGGACTGAAACCACCACTGATGTGGATGACGTGGTATTATAAACCAAGTCCTCCTCCTTGCTCACCCTCCACTGCATTTGACCTGCTGCTGCTGTTCCAGTTGTCCTGCCCTGTTTTGGCGGGTGCTGCGCTCCACCCTGCAGCATTGCTGGTTCAGTCTAGCCCCCTGTGCCCCTCCAGCTGTATCCCCACAGCAAGGGTGGGGTGGGAAGGAATGGTAGGGAGAGATCTATTAATAAAGGCAAATTGAACAAAATCTTAATGCCCTTCACAGTGGCAGGGTATGTTGAATTTTAATTCCTAGGGACCTGCTCTGCAGCTCTCTTGTAAAAACTGTTTCTTAAGAGGTTAACGTTGTGCAGTACATACATACTTTTCTCAGGCCTTCATCTTTTAACCTGGATTAGCTCTGGAGTGAGACTGGAGCCTCCCTGCATCCACCCTTTACAACATCTAGCCTAATAGGGCCTCGCTCATCTCAGGGGGCGGGAGGACATCAGAGTAGAAATGTAAGAAATGCAATAAATAAATAAAACACTCACTCAGTGCAACAAAATTTTCTGTCACTTCCTATGAGCCAGAAGGAGAAAAAAAGCATCAATTCTGCCACTGAAAAAATCCACATAGCTTTAACAGGGGAACTGAACGGGTTTCCTCTTGAGAATCTTCAGGTGGGTTTTGTTTTTTCCATTACATTTTGTGTTCTGCTCCAGGCTGCCAGGCCCRAAGGAGACAACATGGAAGAGCAGCGTAGTAGTACACATCGTTAGTACCTGTGGCAAACCCGCTGCCTCACGCGTGCTCCAGCGCAAGCGCCGCGGCACAGCAAAGTGGTTGTGGGTGKGCTTGCTGATCCCCCGCGAAAGCTTAGTGCACCCTGAATTTTGGCTCTCACTTCTCCCCCCTCTTTGCCAGGGATTCTCGGGCAGAGAGCTGGGATCCTTGCATCATCTAAGCACAACCACATCTGCTCCACATCAACACTTCTAAAAGAGTTAAATTCAGGGTGGGTGGGTTCACAGCAGCCTCTGGGGGTGCCAGCTGTCCCCCCGGTTGGCCCCATCTCCAACACCATGCCCAGATGCTCTGCAGTGCAAGGGGCTGCAAACAGCCACAAACTCAGGCAAAGGCACCTGGAGGGATTGCAGAGAGGACAAAAGGGCTATCGAGGGGTGAAAGTGTCAGGGGGCCTCTCGCCCACGTGCCCTTAGCACCCTCCGTGCCCCACATGCAGCCCCTCGCTGCACCGCAGCTGCATGGAGAGGCACTGCACCGGGCTCCTGGGGGCTCAGTGTTTTAAGAGCTAAAATGTAATAATTTTAAAAGGCACCTTCTAGGTATCTTACAGGTATCTTGTCTTACAGTGCCCAGAACAGGTACATAACCTATTTCACCATTATTTGCTGAATGAGAGCAGAGGGATGGGTACGTTTTCTAGCTAACATAGTCACAAAATTATTTCTACTGCAGCGAATACTTGCAAAGCCATGTGTGGTTTTCAGCAGAAAGCACAGACTAACGGAGGAATGGGAGTAAGGACCATAATGAAATGAGCTGCAGGTGTGTCTGTGG
This sequence comes from Oceanodroma leucorhoa, assembly GCA_030449065.1. Taxonomy (NCBI): domain Eukaryota; kingdom Metazoa; phylum Chordata; class Aves; order Procellariiformes; genus Oceanodroma; species Oceanodroma leucorhoa. The sequence goes on from JASVER010000190.1 coordinate 757,604, forward strand.
GAGGTAGGGCAGYTTCTCCTGCTCTCTCTCCCCTGTCCCTGTCCTCAAGCCAACCTGCCACTTCAGGAACCCTAAGTACACTCGAACTTAAATTGCTTGCACACCCAGCCCTGTAACAAAATCACCTAGGGGTTTTACTAACTTGCAAGGCAAGTTCACGGCACTGTCTCCTATTAGCTGACAGCACATCAAGCGTGATACAGAGCAGCAATGACAGAGCGGCGATGGCTGTCTTATCACTTCAAAAATCAAGGACAGGACCCTATTGCTGTAAYAGGGCAGTGATGCCGTTTTTGTTTTTAAGGGTCTATCACTTCGTTGCAGGCAGGTGTTAGTAAACTGCTGCTTCCGATGCTTCCAGAGGATGTGCTCTTTGGGGAGTGGTAGGTGACGGGAATGCTCATGATGAGGTCCCAGAAAAATGAGCCGTGTGAAATGCTCAGCCCTGACGAGGAACTCACACCCCGTCTTGCCTTACAAAACGTTGCTGCTGCCGCGGTGCCTTGTGCAGCTTGGTGCCGTCAACAAAGCAGAACAAAATATCCCTCGTTAAAATGGAATCACTCTGTAAACGACATTAAGAGAGGGATGAAATTTCAGTAAGAGGCACAGCTTCACCAAAAAGTCATGGATCACCACATCCAACTTAATAGGACTGTTCTCATCAGGGGAAAAAATGATCAAACTGCAGCTGAGATGACGTGTGGAGCTTTTTAACCTACTGCAGCTTACCGCAATCTGCTCTCCACTTCTGACAGAAAAGACTTTCAGCATCTTTAGGGTAAGTGTCTTAAGGGAAGAGTGGTGTCAGTGCTAATAATCAGATAGAGATATTTTCTTGCAGACTTGCTAGCACAGATTTTTGTCTTAACCTCCTTAGTTGTAACGAAAGAAATATCCTGAAGTCTGCACAAGGTACATCCCTTTGGCAATGCCAACAAGTCAATGAATTTCTATGAACAGATTAACTGGGACAGTTGTAAYCTGCCTCTATTCCCCTGCCAGATCACTAATTACCTTCATTTGTTTTCTATAATGGACTTCTATCTCTGTGGAGGTTTTTTTGCCATGAAAATTTGTCTCACTCACGGCAACAGCAAGCCCGTATTCAAATTTGTCCCTCCAAGGGCAGTGTTTTCTTTTTCACATTTTTGTGCTTGTCGGTAATACGAGGCAGCGCCCACCACCCAAGCTGCTGCAATCACCTCCTGAACCCAGCGGTTCTTGTGCTCGAATGCGTAGAAGCAATGCCTGCAGTCAGTCATGCCCATAAAAAATCCAAAGGGATTTTACTGAGCACAATGGAGTCTTGGGTAAAATTGGTCTTTAGGGTCCAGGATTTTCACAGTTTGTTTCAGTACCTGCCATATTTCCCAGGCATAGATGCTGTAGTCCTATATGCAGCGTGTTTCAGCCTCCTCAGGGAACAACAGGCTGCTTCTCCTTCTTAGTTGTTTTCTTGGTCTTTTTGATAAATGCTGTTTTAAAATGCTACATTTTGAAACGTTGACAGGTTGGTAAAGGCAGATGCTAGTTCTGCCTTTGAGGACTGGCTGCGGCCATGGTGCACACAGGGAGGAGGGAGCCGAAGGGTTGCAGACCTGCTCGGTTCATGGGGCTCCAAGTTGTGCAAATACCAACAGCCCCTTTTTCCTCTCCCTCTGCACTCCTGGCAAATCCGTCTTTACTTCCTGCCTCCCTCTATTTTTTCTCATTATTGAAGTCTCATGGAATTTTTCTTTTAAATTACATTCTTGGAAACTCCATCTCCTTTTAAGAGTAAACTGCTGCCACCCCCATCACACTAGTGCCGTGCCTTCTCTTCAACAAGGAAATGTCTGCATCATTTTGTGAATATGCATTTGGCTCAAGTTAAAAGTCACAAACTATCACTTGCTGGTATTTTCATTTTCTATCAAAAGAGAATGTGTCATTAATTGATTTTTTTGTGTATTTTTCTGAGGAATTAAATGAGCCACACAGTTGCCTAGCAATGCAGACACAGAACCACAGTACACATACCGCTTCTTGGTAAAAAGGAATAAGAGTATTAAGAAAGCAGTGGCAATGACAAGCTCGCACACAGTTACAAGTGAAGGTTGATTAGCACTGTTTTCAGGAACGAGCTTGGTGCCATTTGGCCTAGGAACATTCATCAGTGAAAGAACATAAGCCTCTAATATGCAAGCCGCCAGCTTAGTAAGGAGCAGTGAGGATACCAGCAGTAATGAGGACACTGAGGTTCAGAGCGATGTATCGGCTACATTGGTTTCCAATACCTGACTTTTACCACTTAGGACATCAGTGATGTAATCCAGTGACACACATCGAGGTGTAGGCTTGCCAAAAGCAACGAGGGAGCGTGTGATCTGCTGAGATCACATCGCTGAAATCAGCTGACTTCTAAACACTAACCTCTACCACAGCAATTCAAATTACATGATGAATGAGGATTTCAAGACACTGTGATCGTGGCTATAATTGCATCTGAGATGATACGTGAGTGAGGAGGATTCACCTACCAGTGACTAAAGCTCTGCTGGTAATTCATGATCTATRTATCAAATTTATAGCACTGGCATTCTAGGGCTTTGCGTGAAAGGGGGCTTGTAGGCTAAAGCAAAGTTGTGAAGGTGCGAAAAACATGACGTCTGATTTTTGCGGCTGTGATGAGCAGTAAGATAACAGAATAACAAGCAGCACATTCATTGTCTAAATCACTAATAAAGGTTTGCACCAGGTACTTGTGGCRCCAGAGGGGAGAGGACACAAAGCAAGAAATGGCCAGGTGGGACATTGAGGGCAAGAAGYGAATACGGTGCTGCTAATCGATGGAGCTCACACGTATGCTTAGCACAGGGGTAACCARTTAGCTGACTAGAGAGTGAATAATAGATGTGTAACAGAAAATCATGCACAGAAACAACAGATTAGAGTGTATACAGCAGGGAGCAGTAGCACAAATTCTTTGTCATAATTTGTAGGTTTGCTTCATTTTTCCTGCACCCTGTCTGATAACCTGCACAAGGCACGTTATTTACTTGGTGGCCCTATGTAAAGTAACCTATGTCTGCATGACAAATCGTCTAAAGGCGTGCAGTTGGGTCAGACTGAAAGASTCAGGTGCTTTGAAGAGATGGGATAAGAAACACCCTCTGGTGCAGGCAGTAGAAGAGCAAAGGAGTGAGAAAAGTTGGTCTGGTACTTGGCAGTCTGGTACTTGGCAAGACTGAAAAGACAAGAGAGATTTCTGAAACCTGCAGAGGGCATGAGGATGTTGTGTGGGACAATGTTTCTATAATTAAAGGGTATTGAGAAATCTGGCTAATTTGGCACGCACGCACAGCTGGCTGCAGCTGCTTTGGCACGCAGATGTGTGTTGCGCTCAGGGGCACACACTCGGAGGAGCCGCGTGCTGAGCCCTTCGCAGGGATTCAGAAACTCAGCACAAAGAGCCCTTAAAATGTACCGCTGGGGGAGAGGAGCTGGGGCTGCCAGCACAAAGMAGCTGTGAAGTTTAAACCTTGCTTAAAAGCTTCCGCAGTCACCTGAAGGCCTCACTCAGAGGCTTTCAAGGGAAAGACAGCTTCAAGTTGTCTTTAAAGCTCCCAAAGTACTGTGCAGTGGGAACAGACCTGTAGCATGACGAAGATGGAGCTGATACCCACACTGCGCATTTGGGGGGTGGTCTGCTTCAGCTGAGTAAATCCTGTCACGGTCCCTCAGCCTGAGCGCTGGCTGGCAGCTGCATGGCGTGGGGTGCATGAGGGGCACCCCTGGAGAGCACCTTCGGGTCGAGCATCAGCTGAAGCGAAGRCTCATTCCGCTGCGGCTTCTCCATCACATGAGCCAGTGAAGTGGGGGCCATCCACAGGTTAAAAAACGCACTCCTGATGCAAACTGAAGAGCTGATGTGGGCATATGCTGGAAGTGYGCTTCTGTGCCTGCCCAAATTTCTTCCACACAGCTCCACGCCTGGTGTCCTGGAGACCACCAGGACCATGGCCCATCTCTCACCTCACCTGCAGGATGCACCTCCAAAGCACCCTCCTAATGCATTGGAAAGGGATGACAAAAGGGATGGTGAGAAGAGTGAAACGAGACAGCTGAGGTGCCTTCCCTTCTCCCTCTCTTTCCTCCAGAGAGCACTGAGATGGGTAGGAGGGAGGGCAGCCCCCGTGCCCTCCTCCTCCAGAGGGAAGCTGAACCCCCATTTACCACCTGCTTGRGGGATGCTCAGACCATCAAAAGCTGGAGGATACCCTGAGGTGAAGCTCTATGGATGTGTATTACTTTGAAGCAATGAATATTTCATTACYGGAGAGAGAGAATATGAATCAATAATTCAAGAGTAAGGAAAAGGGAAAGGACGGGTTTGAACCACTGCTGGAGGATGTGTTCCACTTTTTGAAACACTTAAACTATGTGGTTTCTTCAAAGACCACCTTTGTTATATACACCTACAATCTTTTCAATAAAGTCTTAAAGCCACTATACTCRTCAGAGGAACCCTTGCCCCATCACTCTAATCAATGAACAACATTTAACATAAGGTTTCAAACCATGATTTTCCGCTGCCTTGRGTGGGTGTGAGAGCAGAGACCACGGAAGTGCTGGTTGGAGGGGCCTTCTGGAGGTCACCTCTGATCCAGCCTCCCTCTGGAGGCAGGGGAAGAGAGAAGAGAGAGAAAATGGGGTTGGGAAACACCTGGAGAAGAAAGAACAGACCAGAATTAATTGRACGATAAAGTCATGAGGAGGGAGGCAACGTAGTTACATGCAACAGCAGCGATACTTCTGTTCTAATTTAATTTGGAACGGAGCCTTGAACAAAAAGAGGAGATAACGGATTGAAGAAAAAAAGGAGATGAGGGATTACTGATACAGAAAAAATAACCCTAGTTTTCCAATGAAGCAAAACAAGTTGCTTCTTCTAAAGCATTAAGCTGAGATCTCAATTTCCAGCTAGAAGTAACTGGAATTTCTGTAATTTCAAAAGAGTTAGTTAGAAGAAACTAATTTTGCAAAACCCATGCCTGTTTGCTTGGAAATACTGTTTCAAACTGCTTACTGCTAAAAAAAAAATGTTTTGAAATTGTTGAAACATCTTTTTTCTAAAAGCATACATTTCAGACTAAAATCTTCTGACATGGGGATTAGAATGCATTTATCACAGTAAACTTTAGCTATAGTTTTTCAATGTGTAAAATGGTGGTATCAAAATGAAACATTTTACCTCACCACTCTAATTTTTTTAAATATGGATTGAAGCTATTTCTTTGTATTACTTAGTTTTGTCCTGACAAATCACACAAAATGTTTTCCCCGCCTGCTCTCTCCCTTTGTGGTAATCTGTGCAAGAAAAGCAACATGCTGTGTTACTTGAAGCGGCAGAACACTGGATTGACGCACATTTTCTTCCATGAGCAGCACTTAAAACATTTATCCTGTCCTACAGGGATAGAACTTTTTTTTTATCTTGGTTTTAAAGACAAAACTTAGTATCACCCATATGTACAACAGCAGTACCAGCTTTTGCAATTCTTTTGTAAAACTTGCGTCGCTGTGAACGCTCATTTATTCAATAAGAAGCAGAACAAAGGCTGGAATATCTCCTCAGATTTTCTCCAAAAAAAAAAAAAAAAAGAAAAGATGGCCTGAGGTGTATTTATTTTGGTGAATGCAGACTACAGGAGATGTACAGGCATAAGTAGGTTAACTTTAAGCTGACAGGGCAGGGTTAGTCATTAAATAATTAAGTTTGCGAATAAAATCCTAACAAAATTTCCACTAACTTCAGCAGCATTTGCATTTCACCCCAGGTACTTTTGTAGGAGWCATACTTCTTTTTACAGTGAAATAAAAGACAAAGAAAAAAGGACATTAAATAGTTCAACATTTGGCACAGCTGGGATCAAGCCGACGCACTTAGACACCAACCTACCRCTTCTCCAATGCTATATTTTATCCACACCTCATGGAAAGCCCTTGTCAGGTGGCGGTGAGCCCGGTATGCTGCAGAATCAGGCCCACCAGGCAGTCTTCTCCATGTCTCTCATAGACAAGCCTGAAATGTTTAGGTGTATGTGGGATTAACACCCATCATAGGTGATTTTTTATGCAGCTCTACTCACAAAAAGCAATTTGTTATTTGAAGAGGAATTGATCTCAGTTAATTTTAGGCATCTTTGGTATAGGCGCAGCTATAGAGCAGGACCTGCATCCAGCGTAGGGCTGACGTGGTCATCTCAGCTGGTCACCTCATGTCCCTTTATAAGCAATGGGGAGAAAAAGGCACTTTAAGGGTGCAGCTCACCCGACCCGTTTGCAACGCCAGCCAGGCTGAACCGCAGCCCAGAGGGCTGTGGCAAGTCRTGCTCATGAGAAACCGGCTGTGGGCTCCAACACTTAGAGGAATCTTGCCTTGTCTGTCTGAATGGATTGGCGTTAAACTAAGACAACAAGAAAATAAATACACAAAACTTTAACTGTTTTCTGAGGCTTTCCCAGCTCCTCTAGCRTCCTGGGCTGACTGACCATGGCATGGCYGCCCTCAAGACYGGGGGAGCTGGTACATCCCGAGGGTCATACCTGCCTCTGTGGCTCACCTGCAGTCACGTGTTTGCTTCTTTTAATGCTTCTTCAGTTAATTTTCTTTGCAGATTCATTCACGGGACTCATAAACATAATGACTGACATCATTTGGCGCTACACYGGAGATTTCATGGCTCCTGATATCGTTTGCAGAGTTGTTCGCTACTTCCAGGTATAGAAACCTTGTGCTTCCCTGTCTGTCCAAGCTCGCGTGGCTCTGTGTCCCCACAGCAATGAACCCTGACAAAAATGCTGTATAGACATTTTTCTAGCATCAGAAGTGCTAAATGCTGAAAATGTTCATTTAAAGTTGAAACACTTTTATTTGAAATATATTAAATCTTTTAAATGTTGTGGACAAGCTAAAGGAAAAAGATCTGGGTGAAAATACAAGGGGTTTTTTTCTTTTTCTTTTTTTTTTCAGTAAAAGTTTTCAAATATTCCTAGTTCAGTGTTCTCACTGACATTATTTTCTGCAAAAAATGTGTCTCAAGTACTGCCTTGTATGCCTTCTGCCCCAGGTGGTCCTTCTATATGCCTCGACTTACGTCCTCGTGTCACTAAGCATAGACCGGTATCACGCCATAGTTTACCCAATGAAGTTCTTGCAAGGAGGTAGGAGAATTTCTGTACCTTGCTATTGCTATAGATATTATTGGATAGATTTTTAGTTTCAAAATTCTTAACCTTGTTATCATGAATTATTCATTCCTGCTGTAGCAACTTTTGGACTCCGCTACAGTTTTCCAAATGGCAAAGGAGCTGTGGTTTTGAGATTTAYTAAGCTGCACTTAGCCCTCAGCAGTTTTTATAAGCATTGTGTTAGCAAAGAATGAAATGACATTTAAAAAATATAGAGGTTTTCATTATCTTCCAGCATTTTGAGAAGGTTATTATGGGCAAAAGCTATCCCTCATAGAACTATACTGACTCTAGGAGCCTCAACAGCTATATTGTTTATTTATTCACAYGAAAAAATATCTTGGAGAGTGCAGYACTGACAATTCATACAATAGTTTGATAMGAGAACTTCAAAAGCTATAGCATATAAGTTTGGATATCTATTGTTTCTTGTAATTTCTTCTATCTCTTATTTTTACAGCACTCAAATATATCCTGGCTGCTTAGCAGTACAATTTAAAGAACATGATTTCTTTCCTACAAAGCCTAGAGTGGGACGTTAAGTATGTCGCACTGCGTGAATAAACAGAAATAGCAGGTGGGGAAGAAGGGGGACAGAGGTCCAGAAGACACACTTTACTCAGACGCAAATATCATTCTTGTTTTGGAGTAATGATGGCTTTTGACAGCCTGCTCTATTCAGGGGATCAAATTAATGGTCCCTTCTGGCCTTAAAAACCTACAAATCTATCACAGCCCAGGCAGTGGTGCAGCTTTGGCAGATGTTAAGGTGTGAAAACTTCAAATACTTTGTGACATTTAGCCTTATGCTCCCTGGCGTGCAGGCTAACTTTTTCAGGCCGGGGGGATTGATATCAAGGYTTTCTCAGCAGGCTTTGGGACGCGCGGCGTCCTCTGCAGCTCCTGCCGACGTTGAGGCGGGTGGGGGGGGCTCATAAACCACCCGAAGCACCGACTGCCAGCTGAGCGGGGCGAGCTGTGACACAGGCTCCCTGACATTTCATCTTYGCACATGGTACAGGAACAGCAGCTCTTGTTAAATTACCACCTGGGCCTAGTAAAGGATTTGGTGGTTAATCTTTGCAAACCACTCCGAAGCTGAAAAAATCAACACCAAGCTACCTCAAATCTTTATAAAAGCCTTTTTTTAACTCAGTCCCATTTCCTATACCTATAGCATAAAGTTTTTTCTTTTCTTTTTAAGGCYGGAGAAGAGCAGACATTGCACCCAGCCGAGGGGCAGCAGAGCCATCAGCTGGGCGCAGCTCGGGGGGGACACACGGGCCATGAGCAGAGATAAGCTGGCAAAGCCCACCTGCCTCTGGCAAGGGCTGGCTACACACTGAGGGACAAGCGAAGACCGTGTTCAAAGGGAAAAAGGAGGCAGCTGTAAATTCAAAAGAACTATCTAGAGAGGTATATTTACCATAGCAACCTCCTGGAATATACATAAATATTCACCTTTTGCACCCAGCTATTCCTAGGAGAGGTGTCATGGGGAGGACTTTTGAAATGGCCTTTTAGCTATTCTGCAGGCAGAGAACAAAGAGATTTATGAAACTTTGTCATTGGCGATGACACAGAGAAACTTTAAAAACAGTTCTGAGTCAGCTTGTGGCAAATTTCTTTCCAAAATGAAACACTCACCCCCCAAACTCCTTCAATCAAGAAACAAAGGAGTTGTTTCTCCTTACCAATTTTAAAAATTATGTTTCCATGTAGCCTTGAAATATCACTTTGGAAAAAAAATCAAACATTTTGCTTTGAAAATGTCAAACAATTTATTTTTTTTTTAATTGTGGTTTAGTTACTAGCCTTAAGTCATGTTAAAAAGCATTTGCAATGAGCTGTACTTTGCATGGCTTCTAAGAAAACAAACTTCAACAGTTAAATATTTTATACTCACTTTGTGAGTACATAAATGACCACAGAAAGRGCAGGATGTGGAGAATTATATATTCAACAAAAATCCTAATGCTTTTACTGTTTGAGGTACCTAATTCAATAACCAAAAGGACCATTAAAAAATGGTAAAATAAAGATTGAAAAGAAAAGAAACTGAGAAGTTATAGCGGAAGAGATACTATGAATATTTCACCACGTTGGAAAGGTATATGCAAACAGTGTACAAGCTAAGCAACAGGCAACAACAGAACTTCTTAAGCAAAAGACAAAACCCAGGTAGGTATAAACTGTCCCTTCCCTGGCTTTGGGCTGCAAATGACGCTAAAGTCCATCAGATCAATGAGATTCTGGAACAGCTCGCTCTCTCTGGATTTAAAACCTCATTTTAAAATGGCACTCACTTTATAGGAGTGCATAGCACTGCCGTTCATGGYAGCAGGCAGCAAAACTCCTCAGAAKAGCTGCCTCCCCGCCACATGTTACTGGGAGCAGGCAGRTGTGCACAAAACCACTGCCGCAGCGCACGGATGGCGGAAGCGCAGCGAAGGGGACGGTGGCATGAAAACGTCCTTTAGGAGAGTCAGTGCCAGAGCTCACGACTGAGATTCCTGCTCCAACCCCGGGTGTTAGTCTTGACCCCCCCAGTATGAAGAACTCTCCCTTTAAAGAAAAATATTGTTTTTAAAGGAAAATAATGAGACTGGCTGAATAGAATATCATATTTCAAAAGTGGTTATTTATTTGATTCCATTTRTAATCGATATAGTTCTAGTTATATGATTTTCTGGCATTTGGATCATATAAGAGCATTTACAAAAAACAACATAAAAAAACCCTGCTTGTGAGGCAGCCAATTAACATTAGTCTGACAAAATAAAAATCTACTTACCTAGATGCTATCAGTGCCCTGTAAAGCCCTTTAGACCAGCAAGGCCATATTCTACCAAACATGAGGGACATTTAAAAACAAGATTAGATGAACWCTGCAGGTAATGTTTTATAAAACACAAAGATAAAATACCACGTTTGCCCAACCCAAATTGCCCACTTCTCTTCAAATTAAGGACACCGCTACACAGTGCAAAAAATAAAGTATATTATCCAAGTATGATCTTTTCCCCTCAGAAATAGACACGTGGGCCCCACTGAGGCTTGTATGTATGTAGTTTAAGTAGCTAGCTCACAACTGAAGAGCCCTTTCTGTCAGGAAATATTTTATGAAACTTACTCTTAATATTCTTTTGCTAAGTTTATTCTGTTATGCTTTGGGAAACTTTACAGTTCTCTTTTGCCTGTGCAATATTTATAGACTTAATCTAACCCTCTCACTTACGTAGATGTCATCAGAGTTCCCTTAAGCCCTAGATTAGCAAAACCATATTTTGCTGAACGTGGGTAGCATTTAAAAATGAGCAGGGTAAGTGAATATTTGCAACCGATGTTTTATAAAGCATAAAATTACWTTTTGAATGTTTCTCCCACACGCTTTCATATTGCTCTTTGAGCTTCAAGGAGGAAAGACGTTCTTCTTGATATGCATAATTTAAAGTGATTTTCTATTTCACACACAACCTCGGGTATTTTGTAGGACAATAAAGTATTTCAACACTAATGCTTCCCAGATCAAAAAACCTGTCCCCATCTGTTCCTCTCACAATCTGACTCAGGAGGAATAACTGCTGCTGAGAATCACTGGTACTCCATAGATCAGCCCTTTYCCCCACACTTTTCAGCTAGAACTACCTGGATTTTAGCCAGAAGATGCAGATTTGTGAAAACGAAAGCCTTGGGGCTGTTTGCTCCAACCCCTTGATTTTTACAAAACCCTGCGGGTGCCACCAGGCATCATTTGGTTTCCCAACAGTTTTCCTCACCTGGCAGTGGAGGAGTCAAGGGGAAGCAGTAGCCCAAACCTGCCAAGCGTTTTGGGATCCTTCAGCTCCTGATCTTCACCATGAGGTCCAGCAGGATCTCCTAGTTGATGTTTGTTGTGGCAGGTAAAACAGGGCTGAGCACTTGAGCACCAGCCCACTATCATCTGTGCTGTCTCACAGTTAGCAGCCCACCCTTGGCATGGCTTGGGCATATGCCTATCAACAGGAGCTGAGTTTGGTCCCCGCCATGATGCAGAGRACTGCAGGAGATGCCCGGTCTCTCCAGGACCATGTTTCTTTGGGACAGTAAAGTTGCAGCTGGAGTTAAAGGCAGCTGGTTGTGCAGTTTTCTTCCAATCCTGAACTAAGGCATTTTCTCTTTCCTGATAGGAAATGTTTTGTGAGCTATCTCACTACAAGGTGAGCCCAAAAAGCAGCCCAAAATTCTCTTTCCTCACCCAGTTTCCTCCTCCTCCCTGCCTTTCTATCAGTACTGCTACAAGGGACCAGTCGTGCCAGCACCCCCATTAACACCGTCTGTTTGACTCTGTTGCACAGAAAGACAGGCGAAGGTTCTCATTGGAGTGGCCTGGAGCCTCTCTTTCCTGTTTTCCATACCGACTCTGATTATTTTTGGGAAACGGCAGCTCTCCAATGGAGAAGTGCAGTGCTGGGCTCTCTGGCCTGATGACTCTTACTGGATACCCTACATGACGGTGGTGGCTTTCCTGGTGTACTTCATTCCTCTGATCATCATCAGGTAAGCCTGAACCGCAGTCAGCAAGCGTGTGGTGAAAGCTGTCAAGTGTGCAATCAACTTAATGCTTTAATTTCTACTCATTCATTACGATTTCATTTCTAYACCTGCCTTATAGCTGCTTCGGTTTTAATCACATAATGGGTCRTCGTACTTGCCCTGGGTGTTCTCCATGAAGTATTAATAGTCAGAAACATTTTCTCTGAAAAAAAGACTGAATCTCTAAGTGTGTCCACTTATCTCCACAGTTTCAGGCTTGAAACGTATCTTTATAAATCCAGTATGAATGTCTAGCTATTATGATAAAACATAATTTTAATAAAAGAACAGGAAACCACACTTAACGCTAATTAAACTAAAATTAACTTAAAGTGCTCTCAAGCTTCATAGTACTAGAAGAGTGTTTCTTCACCAGGATCGGAAAGAAATCTCCAAGCATTTGAAGCTGCCAACCACTCCTAAAATACGAGCAAATAAAATTCTTCCCATTTTGTAATGAGAAACCTGAGCTGCAAATATTTGAGACTGATTTGCCCAAAATCACAAAGACGACCTGCAGCAGAATCTATTTTAAACAGAGGTCAACCAATATCCCAGACTGTGCTTAGCGATCAGTGAATTTTATTGCGTCCCTCTGGGACGCTGCCATTAACTGCTGTTAAACAAAAACTATCTAGCCATGAGGAGCTACCAATGCAAAGGAGCAGTCAAAAACTGACGTGGAAGGGAAATGAGGCTTCTTAACTGTCTTGAAAGGCTGCCGTTGGCAGTAACGTGTTCTCCGAGCCCTTTCCTTTCTTTCCCTTTTATTCTCTTTCAGTAGCAAGGTTACAATAGGATTTCTTGGTGTCCATCTCTTCTTCTTTGTGGCAAAGACGACTTGCTGGGACTCTTTTCTTTCCCCATAATTTGGTGACGTGCTGTTTGGGCTGTGAGAGAGGAACTATGTTTACATGTCCCTTGGACATCTCTCTTGGTCCATCTGCTYTTCCAGCAGGTGATGAGCCATGAGTCTCCATTAGCTTCCTGCTCATTAGCACCCCAGGTGAGAGCGGGGTGGGGGACCTGATCTTGTCTAGATGGTGACAGGACTGGCTACACAAGCTAAATAGTAAAGACCATGTTGTGGGTTTAGTTACTTTCCAGATGAGTTGTGTCTTGAAGTCTCTTACTGTTTAATCATGGACATTAAGTTCTGCAGCTTCTAATGGCAACAGGTTTATCTCTGATAGAATCAAAATCGCGTGGTTCTTGARCTCATCTAGATGACTTTTTGATACGGATTCAACGTTGACCAGTGTTGCTTCCTAGAAAGAAGGGACAGTTTTTATACTTTGCTCATAACACACCAGTTTGCTAAACCTTCAATTTTTGTGCCAGATTGCACAGATATAACAAACAAAATCATGAAAAATTCTCCTTAAAGAAAGGGCATGATAGCAATAGAGAAAAACTACTCCCAGATTGTCCAATTGCTCTTCTTTCCTAGACAGGATCATTTCTCTTTGTGTGTTTTCCTGTATATCAAAATCAGCCTATTTTAAATAAACCAGAAAATATTCTTGGGAATATGTAAATAAAAACGTGGGTGGATCTGCAGCCCAGCACTAGCAGCAAAAAGAATAAACACAGAAGAGACAAAAAGTAATTTAACTGTGCAAAAGAAATGGCACCAGAAAACTTTGAGGCTGGCTGTTATTATGAGAGGAGTTTTGTTATGAATTTTCTCAAGTAGATAGCAATCGGGAAATTCTAGCCAGCATCTTAAGTGTTTTAGGAAAAAGGCCCATAGCCTGTCCAGTTATCAGTCATTCCACAGGTGTGTGAAACATCTCTCTCACACTCAAACTTACAGATTCGCATGCTTTCTATTACAGATCAGCCACTCCTTTTTACATGGCATATATACTTGTTTGGCAAGAAAAGGTAAGCTACATAGCAACAAATTTTTCAGGGCTGCTGACATTATGCTCCCCTCCTCCCTGCCAGAGGAAGATACTCAAACCAGATCAGCTCTGTGACTTGCTTTACAGTAAATCCCCAGAAGCAAGAAGGTGATGAAGACATGAGGGAAAGGGAAAGTCAGTGAAACTGGCATTTCATGAGATTGCCCTGACAGTTGAGACATGAATAAAGCATCATAAAATTTTTGCAGCTTTAACCTTAAGTGACTTTCACACGAGAAGTTTATGGMAGGACAGGAACTTAAAACACGGGCCTCGGAGCCACGGGGCAGAGCGGTGCCCGTTGCCTGCCCAAACATGTTTTCAGTGTACACTAACACAAATGCTCCCATGTCCTTGCCAGCAGAAGTCAAATTCTTGACAGATCTTAAGTGGTGCTGGGCACTGGGAGGAGGGAAGGGAGGTGAGCCAGGGAAGGATTTTTTTGTGCCCATTTATTTCTAGTTGTCAGTGATACTATTTTCTTCAGAACAGAGAGGATTGTCTAAAACCATATAAAAAGAGGATTAGCATCGGGGCAAGGTCAGCAGAGACATTATGAACCAACGCCATGCAGTTTGGAAAGAACTGGCTATTTTTTTAGAACATTTTTTCAAGCTTCAAGCATACAACTGAAGGTTGCAACTGCCCAGCTGATGCATCTGTAAAACATTCGTCAACATAGCCTCAAGGCGTGACATCTATTTCTTTAAAATTTCTAGGCAGTCCAGGAGTTTAAAGCTAATCCACCTAATGTGGCTGCAGCATATAAATACTCTGGTAAGAAGTTTGTAGCTAAAGAATGGCAGGAATGGCTGTTAACGTCTGCAGGGACTCAATTTCTCTGCAAAAGTTTTGTTCCACCAAATACTTTCAGATGCACAGTAGGTTTGATGACAAACAGGACATTGTTTCATAAKGGTGAGTGAGAGAGATCATGTACATTGTAGTTGTGTGTTACTCTGCCAAAAAATTAATTATAAAAAAGAAAGATGTTAGTTAGTAAATGAAGGAAGGCATTTAGTGATTTTTTAAATTTAATGGCCTTTAGCTGAAGGTGTTATTAAAAAAAGACCACAACATAACAATGGAGAGACAATCCATAAATGTACGACTGAAAAGTCAAGGATCAGTATCTAAGAAGCCGGGAATACGAATAAACCAGAAGCCAAGGCACACGCCACACTTACTRAGGAAGGGAGGCAGGGTGCACACAGAGAAAGAATAAGACCTTTTCTGCAATAATTCATTTTGTTTGCACAGCTACTGTATTTTCTTTGCTGAAGCACTCTGATTTAGCTTCATGGCAGGTGCCTGACGCAAYGTGGGACACTGGCTGGCAGAGTTAATTCTTAATTAGTTCTGCTGCCTGAATCTGCTGAAAAYCTAACCTCTAGAGCAAAGCAGTTCACTGATGACAGCACTTTTTCTGGCGCAGTTCATCCAAAGTGCATACAAAGGATAAAATTTTATTTTTCAGGTGCAGGACTTAATTGCACACTAGATATGCTGCTTTGGCTGAGCAGTTTTCACTTGCTACAGTCCAGGTACCATCATCTTTTAAGCTTCTCTCATCCATCCCTCAGCTCTCTCAGCAGAGCTGATTTCACATGTTCTGACACAGCCTTCAACTAACTCACAGGAGTTGTGTTATTCATAACACCGCAGCCCGTGGAATGAATTATTTAGCTGATAACCTTATGCTCAGGCTGGAAAACCCTTCCACCAACAAGCTAATCCCCCAGATGTGGTGTGAGCAAACCCTATAGATTCCAAGCCAAAACACAAACCAGAAGAAAACAACAATCTGTCCCTTTTTTTTAATGTACATATAAAAAGGCAATCTATGAGCAAAACTGCAACAGCCCTGAAAGATTTAAACACTTGGGAGGTCTGTTCCCACCACTTCTTCACAACTGGAGAATCAGCAATGAGTTATCAAACAGCTTGTGGTTTTGTGGTGAGTTTTTTATCTGATTRTAATACAAACGAACAAGACCTGAATAATGAAAAGGGAATGAAAAAATTGTGATTGGATTTTTAACCCAAGTGCGTGGTTATCTTTGASAGCTGAGAAAAGGGGAGAATATTTGTTCTTTTCATGTAAAAGCTCCCCTTCTCCCCACTATCTCAGTGTCAGTCAGGGAGAGCCACAGATCCTGCATCAGGTTCTTCATCAGGCCAAAAATTTGGCCTGTTCTTCCCCCTTATTTAGAGTAATCTACCACTTTTCCTGCAGTTGATATTGTCAACCTACCAAATCCCAGAAAATTCAGAAAAATTAATTAGGCAACCTGCAGTAATTAGTTGTCTTCTATTCTAGGACATGTGTCATCAGCTATAACCAAAGCCCTTTCTCCTACACCAAGATATGCTAAGCAAAGCTCAAACAGCGATAGTTGAATACCTCAGGGCATTGCTGAACAGAGGTTAAATATGGGTCAGATCAAGATTACAGACTTCTCTCCTGCAAATATTTGCACCTGGACCTCTCAGGTCCTGTGACGGGGAGACAGGAGAGCTACTGGGTTTCTATTCTGTATTGCTACTCTGTGCCAATCCGTATTTATATTCTGGCGCTTGAGTATCCAGAAATTCAAAGTCTTTTTAGCTGTTATTTGTGATTGCTAAATGTATTTTTTGTATTTTAACCTGATAAATGTAATACATAGGCATTTATCTAATATAATTCCAAATTCAGGTTAAAAAAAATTGCAAAAGTTCCTCTTGAAGCACAGAAGAAAAAATATCCATCTGCTGTTCAAAATCAAAACTCCAAAGAGAACATTTGCTTTGGAGCAGCAGAAAAATAATTAGAAGAGAAAAAAACAGAATCAGCTAAAAGAAAAAATATGGAACTAAACCCAAGACATTGCAATGAAATAAAAAATAGATTAAATAAAAGGTATTTGTCTGAATTAAATCAAATAAAGGGAATAAAAATACCATTAATAAAAATACCAAAGGACATTTTTTTGAGCTTGATTCAGCGAGCACAATCATTTTTTGCCTGCAATTTCCATTTCTAAATAAAAAAGCCTAGATCTTGCACATATGTTCTAATAAATGCCCGTCTATCRTTTTACCCATTGCACATGCCTACAATGATTTGTTCAGATGAAGTTACATATGCCTTTTGTCTTTGGATAAATAGTGATGTAAATTAGCTACCATAAAACATAAGGCAGCTGCATCACTTTGCACAAATAAAGTACAAGGAACAATAGGCAATGCTGGGTGATAAATACGAGCAATTAGCAGAGAGCTTAAGTGTACTTTTTGCCGTGGTAAAGGCTCATTTTACTAGTAAATACTAAGGCTGAGTGGGACACTATCATAATGCAATCATCTATTTAAAAAAAAAAAAATCTATGTTTAAAGAGTGGGCAGATCAATTACTCTTATGATTGTTAATATCAATACATAGCTTTACCAGAAGACATTTTATTTTCCAAAACAAAAGTGATCTATGAATTAAAAATAAAGACAGAGTGGGACTATTCACGGTAGCATTTGTATGACTAACCATAAGTTAGTTATTTACATGGTCAAAGAATGCTGTAATTACCAACGGGGTCATATTAAACAACACCATTAACTAATAACATGCTACAATGAACATGCATCTTAGTCCTTCAGAATTTGGATCAAGCTAAATTGCTTTTGGAGATGCAATGAATTTAATTTGCTGAGATACATCCATAGTCTGAACCACATTCTTGTGTTTTCCTGCCACTTCTCCAGTTATGCATCTTGTCAGGGCTAGAAAAATCACGGCATTTTCAGATCAACAGCATGTCTTTTCTATCCTTCAAAGCCTGAGCAGCTCCTTCTCAAAAAGGCTTGGATTATTTTTCCATCCAGGTTTGACTACTCCACCTGAGCTCTGTCTTCCCTTTCTTTAGTCTCTCACCTGCAAATAATGGGCTACAACAACTCATATAGTATTTTAATATCATAGTATGCATTAAATTGACTACAGCACATGTTTACATAGCCCCCAAGACCCCCCAGTGAGGGCTGGAAGACCAGTGTACTACGTACTTATAGACACAAAGAAACCTGACAACATGTAGACCTAAAAAACTATACATCACATCTCCCGGTGCTTTCAGTGGAGGCAAGAGCAAGCAGCATGCAGGCATGTTACATGTGTTGGAAAATGAGGTTTGTGGCAACGTGTACGGTGCACTTTTACATCTTGGCAGTGAAAGCTGAGTGGCTTGATGTCGAGAGGAAGGAAACAGAGATTACGATGTGGTCAGAATAGTACAGACCATTGCTGAACACCCTCCTATTCATGTGAATACCTGTTGTCATCTCTCCCCCTCTACTCTTTGCTCATCTGCCACTTCATTTTCCATCAAGTGGGAATTTCTTCCCACCCTTTGAGATGCCACCAACCACCACATCCTCCTCCAGCTGCCTTTTACAGAAAGAGAGAAGTTATAATTACATTCTGAAAAAAACCTGCTTTTCCCTTGTAAGAAAAACACAACTTCTGTTCCTTAAGTGCTCTCTTTTTATTGTTGTGGCTTTGAAACACACACAGATGCCTTTTATGATCTTAAGCTTTGGGTGACACATTTCTGGAAACTCCAGTTTCTTAGCTCCATGCCAGCATAGCTGGGGAAAAAAAAAAAAAGATTAGGCACTAATAAGATCTGGAGTCCCAGAGAGATCAAAGCATAAAGGCATAGTTGTGGCTGGCAAAACAGTTGCTGGGAAGTGTACCTAGCATGACAAGTGACTTGCCCTTCCTGACACCCACCCTGAGCAGCTTTACACCACCTCTGGTCCCCTCCCGATAAGGAAGGCTCCAGTGGATCCAGCTATAGAGAAAAGAAAGAGGCAAAACCACCAGTAGAAATCCACTATGTTGGCAGCACTTTAGAAGCCGCTGGATTAAACCAGGATTTAAACTTTCCTCTGGACTTCTGAAACTTAAGGATTCAAATGAAACAGCATGTAATCTCATACATGAAATGCCAAGTGAAGACGACAGTTTGTATAACTGCATCTGGTGAAAGGGGTGCTCCTACCAGACTGCAGCCAAGAGGGCAGGATTTCTGGGGTCGGAGGGAAAGCAAGTGAGGAGCCTGCCTTCGTAATTCAATCCTTGTGGCACTTAGCTGGAAGTAGGGAGTCTGAATATTTTGACTACAGAGTTAGGCTCCTTTGTCCTGACRCTTAGGCAACTCTGAATGTGTCCTGTTGGACACATGCAGGTCTGCATCAAAGGGGATATAGTTTCAACTGCAAATAAAAAGGTCAGGCTAGAGGTAGCAGGCTGAGGAGAAAATAGAAACAGGACTTTTAGGAGCTGGATAGAAATTTTCTTGAGATGACAATTATCATTGTAATGCATTCTTATTCATTGGAACAATCAAAAGAGAAATGATACATGATTTTTTCACCGTTGTCAGTACAAAGAACAAAGGAACTCTCAAGTGCACCAGCTGATAAATAAACAGGTTCTTGAAAAGCCAGGAGATAAAAGGAAAATGTTCAAGTCAGCTGGGAGCCATGCTGGACCTTTGAAGGGATTAAGAAGGGCACGGGGGAGTCCGCGGCAGATGCACGCTAACCCTCACTGCGCAAGTACGCTACTGCTCTGCTGCACAGCCCGGACTTGCACGTTGAATTTCCAGCTCTCACCTATTGAGCTTGGAAACCAGATGGCTCCAACTTCCAGAGAAAGGAAACCTCCAAGGCACACAAATACTGCCTTTGCAAGCATCTCTAGGAATTGAGGGTGTTGTAGGAAAGGCTCACAGACCAGTCTGAAAGCTCTAATAGGAATAATGTCTCTTCTGACAATAAAAATAAACYGCATGATAGTAAGACACATTTTTACCTCTATAAACCACCCTGAAATAATCTCCCTAGCCGCACCTTTTTCACAGATCCACCACTAAGGCTTATGGCAATTAATGGTCAGGCTGCCCCAGGCTCCCCAAAACACTGCGGTGCATTGCAAACAGCACATGACGACTTCTGTTATGATGCTTGGTTTTTACATCAGGAAAACATGGCAACCCGAGTGCATTAGCTGAAATATTTTTAAATTATCTTTGTCTTCCTTAGCTGACTAAAAAGGAAAACACCAGTCAAAAGTATGSTGTTGCTTAGTGATTTTAGCTGCATGTTATGCATGTTTGCAGGAGAAAAGGCAGACAGAGCAAGGCCTCATATTTTTTTTATGTAAACTGCTGAAAAGGTAACATCCTCATCCAGGATGTAGGTTCAAACAGCTCTTCAGCTTGAAGCAGTTATTTTTACCTATCCTATATTAAATAAATAGAATTCCAGATTTGTTGTCGCTTAGGGAAAGGTCATAACTATCCAGGTCAATGTGGACTAGGGCACTTTTCATCTTTCCCATTAAAAGCATATGTATAKTCCCCTCTAAATATGCAAATTGGGGTGGATCTGGTTTTGAATCATCTAAGTCCTGCCATCTACCTGATAATTCTGTCCTCCTCAATTTCYGTCCCAGGGCCTTGAGAACTGAAAGAGAGCACTGCAGTATTTAACTGCATTTCTCATGGATCTTGTCCCTATCTACTTCCCCAGGATACCACTTTATTTGTCAGCTTCATACTCACGAAGTAACACCAAACCAGAAATGTACACACAGCAAAACCATGTCTCTCCCCTTGCTTCCCCCATTTYGGGGCTAGTGTCCTGGGGCCAGTACCCAGGCAGATTTGGCCTTGGCTAGCTCAAAATCCCYAGTGAGCTCTTGCCTGCGAGATCTTGGCCAAATCACTGCATTCCTCTGATCCTCAGACTTGACATCTGCAAAGCCAGGACAATGATAATGACTTCCATAGTGAAAACTCYTCAGATCTGCTTCTGAAAACTACTACCGGAGAGTCATACTTTATTTATTATTGTTGTTGTCATTATTGTTATTATTACCAYGCAGTCCTGTCATCTCTATGAGCTCCTTACACATAGATAAGTGTATTCATAGAGCACAAATGACTGGGATGTCAGTTAAATTTGCTATGCCTTATAATACCAATGACTCTTTCCCTTCTGTAGCGTAATATACTCAATTGTGATTCGAACCATCTGGATGAAGAGCAAAGCTCAGACTGTCATCATATCCAGCTGCCCTGGTGAGTGTCAGCACACATGTGTCTCCAGCCTTGTGATTCGAATCCGGCCAGTTCCCCAAAATCCGGGAATGCCTGGACATGCAGTGTCGCGTTGGGCCCCATCACTGCGGTGGGAATGGGGTTTCTGTGATTGCTCATTCATAACTCTTTTCTACATTATTTACCTTCTTTCCTTTGACACTAAATCCCCTGTAGAGAAACGATAGAAAACATCTGCGAGAAAAGAATTAGAAAGTAAAAAATCCTTATTCTAAAACTTACAATCCGTATTCCTAGAACTTTGCCCATTTCCAGAATAATTTTTTTCTAGCATATACTTAGGTAACACTTCTGCTGTGTTTTCAGATGCCCTTGCAAGTCAGGATTTTGGTCAAGCTCAGAAATTCCTGGCTACGGAAAGCCATAAAATGAGCTGAGCTTTGCCCCCCAAGACCATAAAAATTTTTGGACTGTTCTGAGCTATTCTGGCAAAGAGCACACATTGTTTCAAGATCCTCGCTTGTCAGCTGCCTTTCCTATTAGTTATGAAGAAAAGTATGTTCATTTATGCTAATATGTGTTTTACAACACAACTGTAAGAGCACACAACCAGTTAGTGCAGCCAAGTGGTGAGTGGAAACACATCAAACCATGGGGAACAAGTTGCTGGTACTTGCCTGAAGCAGGATCATGCATCATGTCTGGTGCAGGAGGAAGTGTCCTAATGTCATGTTGCACATATTCAGATACCCTTATGTCATAACCTGACATCTGTCAACTATAATCTAAGATTTACTCCTCCTTTGAAAAGCTTGAGCAGGACTGATTTCTAATGATCCTGCCTTCATGACACAACCGGTATTAACTAGTCTTGAAAAAAATGTCATTGTCCTCATCCAGGAGGTATATTCTGCTCTATAAGTCACCAAGTGATTTCCAGTAATATTACATATGGTCTAATTTCAAGCTTCTACATGGGATGTTTCACTGATAACAAGCCCACATTAATTTTATTTAATTTTTTTCTTTACAAATTACATATCCTTGATACACTATTTTTATAAGAGGTGCAAAAAGTTGTGTACACAGAGTTCTTTCCAATTACATTAATCAAAATTCCAGTCCTAAGTTTGGACTACAAGAGTTTAAAGATATTTTGATAAAAAATGACCTTCTTGTGAATTCACTATGGTGGACCTAATTTTTCTGACCCAGCAACATGAACGGCAGATTGACATTAATAATGAAATCAGCCATGTTATTGTAATCATGCTGGTAGTGTTATTCAAATACAGAACCTAATTCTCAGAGACATTAGTGTTAGTTCAGAGGAAATGAGATCAACCAGCCTTGGTGTGAGACTGAACAAAATTTGCTTCTCAATTCAAGCCACACTTAATTTCTGAAAAGCTAGTCTAACAGCATTTCGTATTTCATTACTGAGTCAACATAGAGAGTAAAATGCATGACTGATTATCCAAAGCATCAAAAAGAGTAAGAGGTTAAGGGAATGGAGTATGTAGCTTTTAAAATCCTTCTGACTGATATGCAGTTAAAAGTGAACAGGTAGTCTGTTTTGCCAGGTTGTTTCTTCTCTTTTCTTAGTTATAGCTGCCAGTTCCTTTCAGAAAATGTCTCCTATAACACCACTCTGGTTGTGGTTTTGTAGCTGCGATGGCGCATGGTTTTTATTAGACTGATACAGTCGGGCACATAGGCAGTGGTTTTCCTGACTAAGCGTCAAGGATCAGGAATACCCCGCTGCCACAATGCTTCAGGAAGATCTCTTCGGCTTACATTTTCCCTTTTGMTTTTGGGTGGCTCAGGATTTGAGCGTCCAACTTGAGCAGGCTTGCAAGCGTCCGAATTTCAGGAACTACTGAGCCCCTGCCTGACACCAGGGAAGGACGGGCTACGTATGGCTGTCCTGCCTGCGGAGGTATGCGCCGACACATCCGCACAGCAGCCCTGCTCTTTTACTAGCTGAACTGTTCTTTCCTCAGGTGGCAAAACCTCTGCTGGCTACACCAGTCGTGGGTTCATATCCAGGGCGAAAGTGAAAGCGATCAAGTACAGCATTGTAATTATCCTTGGTAAGTGAAAAGCCCCACAGCTGGTAGCTAGGGAGGATGCTGACATTAGGAAGCTGGTCTTCCTCAGCTCCCTCCACCATCAGCAGATAAAGTRCAGTAGATGGCTCAGAGAAGGAGCTGTACTTAGACTCCCTGACTTGCCTTCTGACCTTGTCYTTCCCCTCTCCTCTGGCTGATAAGCTCCTATTTTAGGCATCTGACATAAGCCTCAAATGAAATCATATGCACAGCCCCCCATGTGCATAAAGAAAGTAAAGGAGGGACATTGCCTAAAAGKAACAAAAGAAGGGGTCATATCCTTCCCATTCAAGCTGCCAAAAGACTTCTTGACTTGACTCTTTTAGACTTAGAGACTATGTATGGCGTGTTAGGTGCTGGGGGGGTGCAAGGGAGAGGAAGGAGAGGCGAGGGATGCAGAGCAATTAAATCTGATGTCAGAAGCATGTTGTCTGCCGAGGTGGGAAGAAYGAGCTCTCCTTTCCCGACCGGGCAGCAGATGACTCAGTGCAGGTGTCCTCCGTCTCCCAGGGAGATGACATTATTCTGATGGAATTAGGAGGCTGACATTCTGTCTTGATAAATAAAGGCAGCGTCACACAGGGCTTGTGATTAGCTGCCAGAGACAGGCAGGAAGGCGACCGAAGCTATTTACTCCCAAGGGCTGACAGCCATCCCCTACCACTGAAAAAGAGATCGCTCCTCTTTCCAACGCTACACAAAATTCAGATTGGATGATATGGTGATAATAGCTACTACTGAGGTGCTTAGCTCACTGTTTAAYGGTAGCGTCTGCAGACATGAGAGARGCCGGATGCTTTTCAGGAGTCCAAGAACAGCTTCTCTGAACTTTTCTGCGTGGCAGTCAAAGAAAGTTTTTGTCAGAAAGAACTACTGTCGCAACAACATCAGGTGTCAAGAGCTCACCTGGATGCTCAGTATTTCAAAGGACCTTGATAATATTAGGCACCCAGTACCTCTTGATGTGCAGATTAAGGCACCTAATATTCAYGGATTTCTTTAAAGCCACAAAGTTCTGCGTAGTCAGTGCTATGATCTATACACTGACAATGCATATTGCCATTCTACTGGTGTCTGTGCATGGACACTGCCAGTTTGGTTACTCTAGAATCTAAACAGGAGGGGAGTTTACCTCTTCCTTGCACATTCAGTGAGTGCTCGGCTGACTGCCAACTCAGAAATACTGATTACTGCAACAAGAAAGCAAGCATGCAATCACTCTGCTGTCTCATTTGGGTCAGGGAGAGATCATGTGTCTGATTTCACAGATACCTGTATATTTGCAACTCAGGTACTTATGGCTTATTTGAGTGAACTGCCTGTGCCAGTGTTTCTATGTAAGTCTTCAATCAAAAACATTTGTGAAAGGAGATGACATCATAGAAATTTGTGAGGGACAGATTCATTCCCTATGTCTCTGAACAAGAGCAGGGGCTATGAACAATGCAGTCCTCTCTTCCCTTCCCAAAATTCATCTCTCAAATTGCAGTATAGGAATTAGAGAGTTTCTGCACGCTCCACATACACAGCACCTCCAACCAGCATGCCTAATGACATGTTAGTCTGMCGTAATATGGTGTGAAAGGGTGTCRTTCCTTGCTCCTGGGTGTCTAAGAGCCCTTTTTTAATAGGTGGCTGTGACAGGCAGCGCTGTCACGAAGCAGCACTTTGGTGGTGTGTACATTTAGATTGGCTGCTCACTCAGGGGACCATTAAAAGAGCACTTCACTATAACTTATGATGCTTTAACTGGCTACCTATTTACCCTTTATGTGTTGTGTAGTGTTCAAAAGTACCTCGATATGTCTAGAGGGAGCACTCTAAACACTTAGAGGAGCACACATAATATATTTCACAGGCATTAAAATAAAAACAAAGACAAATAAAAGCACAATCTAATAACTATTCTCTTAAATAAGGCCCTGAAGAGGGAGAGATTGTTTTTTGCATGAACAAATATTTATGTGTTATGACTATCTCTCTCTGTGTATGTGATTACCTCTCTAAGTAGCTAAACTATCTAATGTCAAACTCTTCCTCCCTCTGTCTCTCTTCCAGCATTTGTTCTCTGTTGGAGCCCTTACTTTCTTTTTGATATCCTGGACAACTTCAACATACTCCCTGAGACCAAAGAGCGCTTCTACGCATCCGTGATCATTCAGAACCTGCCCGCCTTGAACAGTGCCATCAACCCCCTCATCTACTGCCTCTTCAGCAACCACCTCTGCTCCCCTTTCGAGTATCGCTCCTTTACTGTCACTCTGACTACCCCCTAAGAAAGGAGGGAACACACAAACACAGTCCCTAAACCGACTACCTGTTTTCACCTGTTTTAATTCTGACCATTCCTTATTTTCTTTAGGGAWAGAAGAACACGAAGGCTGGGGGGAACTTTCCGGGACAGGAGTGATGGAGGGCAGGAGATGCAGGTCCTGTCCAAACCAGAATACATCTAGCGCGGACACTGCCCCCCAAAGCCACGCCRGGAACTGTACCGAGGAAAGTGGAGGTCCCCCACAAGCCCCGAGCACCATGAACTGATGGACACGAGCTGGAAAGAGCCCCCATCCCACTGCTGTTGAGCAGCACACATATTTTGGATCGGCACTGCAGCTTCAGCWATCACGCACTGCCAGTGCCAAACTCAGTCCAAGGGGTTTGCATGCCACCGTTGGGAGGGCTCATCTTGGCCCYCTGTTTTCAAGCAAGCTGTAGTATATATGTATTCTGAATGGCAAAAAACAGTGTAAATGGTGTCTAGTCAGAGTCTTCTCTCTATTTTTCAGGAGTCGCTAAAAGCCATCTACTCTACCGTATGGCTTACATAATTGATAAAGAGTATTTACAAGTAATTACAGAGCAGGAACCCTACTTAAAATGAAAACACTGGCACTTTTCCAACGAGAACACACCACCGTCACTCTATTTAATTTAACTATATCTGAGTTTCGTACACAACCACTTACGAAGTGATACCCAGAGAAGACGTGACTGAAGGGCTGGGTTACTGTCTCCCACCTCTCCTGGCCCCTCTCCTCAGCTCACGCCAGTCCTCCCAGCCGCACCGTCCCTGCAGCTCGTCCCCCCTTCCCGTGCGGTATTTCCCTGTGTCCTACCTTGGCGTGTCGGTGGCACCCCAGGCTCCCTACAGGGCTGCTATGCGACGCATCCGGACAGCCGTTTATTTCTGGGATACTGTATTAACGAAGTTTCTGCCAGCCCCTCCCAGGCCCCGCGGTGCATCAGGTGCACTGATCCTCATGTGCTTCCATGGCGAAGGCCCTGAGCAGTCTTCTGGGGACCCTGCGCTCGCTCCACATACRGGGAGCCGTCATCCAGGACACTTGATCAGCGTAGATCAATCTTGCCACCACACAGCAGCTTTTCCCTGGCTCGTGCACTATGTAAATCATCCACGTCGCTTAAATCACGCAGGGAACCATACACATCTTCAGACAACGTCAGAGCTAGCAAAAGACCTGGATGAAACTATAAACCTCAAACTGCATTTAGAAAAAAATAAGTATCTGTTGATGGTCCAGTCTTGTAAACTCACTGTAGGGTCCACATAGCACCGGCCGTCAGGCAGAGCTTCGCTGCACGGCGCCCCAAGCAGTGGGGCGTCCCCTTCCCCAGCCCTTGGGGCATCCCCCCACCGCACGGTTCTCAAGCTCAAGAAGAAACGTTCTCACACAGGTTTAGCAGGTGGGTGGATGATATTGACTTCAATGCTTATTTTACCGCAAGGYAGCTTAAAGTGTTTGTATGATAATACACTCTAACCAGCTGTATGGCAAGTATGTTTGTCTCCTCTCGGTAAAAAAATTGTATTCTTACTTAAGTGGAGTCAGTTTAAACAGGGTTTTTTTATTATTGTGATCCTTTGCAATGAGTTTGTTCCCTGCAAAACAAGAACTGAATAAAATTTGTTTATAATTACCTATATTACAAACATCTTTTTTCCTAAGTAGGAGATATACATAAAATCGTGAGGCTTTATGTTCTCAGGAAAATAAATAAGGTTTGTCTTTTTATTATTATGAAGTTCTGTTATGTCTAAATTTTGGTAAYGGCTTAATTAAAACCATGAATCTACACCAGCCTTTACAGCAGCTGACTTGGAGAGACTGTATATAAAAACTAAACAATATTTTTTCTTGTGGGCATGTTATAACTTTCCCAAAAGTGGACTGCTCGGTTTAAACCTCATAGCGATTTAGATTTTGGTTTTTAACTTTTTTGTCTGATACGCATACTTTTGAACAATTAATGGAGTTCATAGACTTAATACCTGGAAATCAGATAACATTTCTGAGCAGCAATTTGATTTGCAAATTTAACATGCCTCAATCCCACTAAAATTTACGTGCTATTCACTGGGGTCACCACATGAATTATCCCATCTAAATTAAGCATATGCATGAGTAAATGTAGGACTCCAGCCTTAAATGAAGTCATTACCCATTTATTTTCAAAGAAACGGTCTTTTTGTTTCATTTGTCATTGTATTATGTACCGTTTACATGTTGTTCACATCCTTTTTTCTCTGGACATGATTGTGATGCCCTTCCCTGTAAGAGGATCTTTCAGTTTAAACKGCCTCACACCACTTTTGTCTGCATTCCTTCCAAGCGCTTAATACAGAAATAAATCATTTATCTCACTTTCTATCCTGCTGTCTTATTGTGCAAGAGATGGCATTTTACTACCTTCTTATATTCTCCAAAACTTTTGTTGTAAAGAAACTGAGAAAAAGCTGAATTTTTCCATTAGTCTGGAAAACACTTGCATGCCCTCCTTTGTCTCTTGGGAGAGTGATTTAGGGAATTTCTTCTGACTCCAGTAGGTTTCTTACTCTTATTCCATGTCTGCAACTTGGTCTACATCTATTGACCATTTAGTTGCTTAATTGTGGGAGAGTTGTTATGGAAGACTGCAGGCCTATGAGCAGAAGCAGCAAAAATCAGTGTCAAGGTCCAAAAACCCAGAGAGAGTCTGAAAACAAGAAGAGGAGGGCACCCAGCTGGTTTGTCCGTGACAGCCCATGAGGAGCTGTGTTTTTCATTAGCTTTAACACTTCAAGATGCGTCTGTGAGATCCTTCTGACATTCCCACAGTAACCAGAAATATTTGTATGCATGTATGCATTTTATGTTAGGACATAAAATCCTGTATGATGATAAAGTCCTGTATGATTATAGATTCCCAGGAAACATGAAAAATCAGATATTCATCCCGCAGAGAAGTCACATCAAACAGCATAGGACTAAGATACTTTTCAAACTAATAAATTAATTCAAGAGAATAGAAAACATGTTTTCTGTGACAGGTTCAAATAAAATCTGAATGAGAAAGCTATTTAACTTGCTCTTGGATATTTTTTAATGTAATTTAAAGTTCAGTTCTCTTAGTCCAGATTTCCATCTGTTGCTAAAAGTGTAAAGCAGTGTTTTGTCTTTCATCTTGGTTTTTGCCTTWGAAATTTCTGTCTCCTTTTTTATTTTTACTTTGAAAAAACTAATGCAAGACAGCAAAATTTAACATCCAAATCACTGGGTAGGTATATTCTAATAATGGAGTGCAATATTCCACATTGCAACCATGGAAGAATAGCAAAGTAAAAGCCTACCTAGAAGCATTTTGCATCCTCCAGCACAGTGCTGACCAAGCGCTTAGAGGTGCGGACATTATCAGTCAAAAAAAAAAAAAAAAAGGTAGCCACTGCCTGGTTGTTTGTAGGTTTGGGGTTGTTTTTTTTTTGAAAGATATATTTCACGGGAAAATAATTAGACCTTTTGATATGATACAGGATGATTTGTCTTCCACAGAACAAATAAAAATTATTCTTACACACGTCTAAGACTTACAAGGCATGAATGAATGAAGGTCCATACTCTACAAGTTACCTAGACATTTAAATATGAATTGTTTTAGTGCAAATCAGGCACATAAATGTCRTTACAGAAATGAACTTACACAATCTGTTTTTAAAGTACTGGYTATTGCAAGCATCCCCTACTGATAGCAGTCTTTAAGAAGGACACACAAGCAGGAGAAGTAAAAGCGAGTCTACCAGTACTTATTTTAGTTCAAGCTGTGGCATTTGAATACCAGAAAGCTTTATGTCTATTAAGATTTCATATTTTCTTGACACTACAAGACGCAGGAAATCAGGAAAATCCTCTCTCAAACCACAGGCCCCTATTCAAAACATAGGAATAAATAACTCAAAAAAGAACATTTTCAAAGTGACTTTGGCAGAGAATTTCTCAAGATATGAGTGCTTTGGGGTACCTCCGACCCGAGATAACTAAGAATAGCCTCTTGGCACTCCCTTTACAAGCAATACACTTGCTGACAAGATGCCTCAAGTTCTGTATCCCTTCAGAAAGCCGTACCTCGCTGCTTATGCAGATTTGTTTCAGACAAGAACCCAGAAGGCACCACACTACCTGCCACTTCACCTTACCCCTCACAAGGACTGCCTGTACCTTTCAGAAATAGTTGACAGCAACAGAACTACAAAAGAAAGAAATTGTGGACAGCACAGCAAAAAAGTGTATGTACGCTGGGGTCATAAGTGCCTTCTTTCAAGAGAGGAATCATTCCACAGATAAAAATAAACTGGTGCAGAAGCTATCTGTCTCTACCTTCCAACCCAGAGCCTCGTGCTTACAGGAGCGGAACTTTTAGTTTATTTATGTGAAACACGATTGATTTGGGGAGTAAATCACAATTTTTAGTGTAAGGTAAAATATGTTTCATTTTCTTTAGCAAACTGTAATTTATTTTACATGACATTCAATTTAGATAAGCATTATAGCTGAATGGTTCATCAGATAATCTTTTGTCATGTTTGATGGCATCTTATTCTAAGTACGCATAAAATATGGGGGTAGAGGGTTAGGCATACAAACGCAGGCATGAATTTACAAATAGACATCGCTGATTCCTCAAACTGAGTTAGTTATAGTGGTACGTAATTAGAAGCTTAACTGTTAATTTAGATCCAAGCGAGGCAAATGAAAATGGGCTAAAATTCAGCAGCTTTAATAAATTCAATAAAAATGAACAGTCTGAGGCATCACGTAGAAAGAACTGGATGATCTTCAGAACCCGAATAGCAGAAATGTGGTTAAATGTACCACGCTGTGTGCTAGTAATCAGTTACACCAATTGTGAAAAGTTCTGTTATAAATTGGGAGCTCATCAGCTGGAAACATCTGAAGAGAAGAAAGCCTTGAGTGTGTTCATTGGCCAGATGATGCCTGGTTACTGACAACAACATGGCCGGTGGGGTCAGGGACCTAATATGATCCCAACATGTATCTGGTGAAGCATTTGTCGGAAAAGCTAAGGCTGTGCTAGTGTCAGTGTTGCCCTCTGTTGAGCCCACTCTGCACGAAACAAGAGAAAGAAAGAACACGGAAAAGAACCACCTGATATTTCTGCTTGTTGGGCCTGGTAAAATGGAAGGGGGTATTTCTCCTGCTTGTTAATACAAGGATGTCAATGGGAAAAGGAGGGAGAAGAGACAACTATTTAAAATACGTGATAAATCTGCAACAAACCCTACCCCCTGGAATAATCTTACCATGAATAAATTTGAATAGATTCGGCAGACACAAAGATCAGCCTGCCCAGACCTTGTTGCACGGGTCAGGAACAAGCTTTTTGGTTATAAGAGAGCCCTCCTAGTTTGTTCTATGGCTGTTTATTGAGATCTAAAGGCAAGACTTTCTGTGCAAGCTTTTCAAGGGGACCAGGAGCTGGTTCCTGTCATTTAGAATCGTGCTAATGGCCATGCCTTTGCAATGGTGCAGCGAGGAGATCTAATATGAAGAGTATCAGTGGGGGACATTCRTTTGGAGAGATAATATCTTCTTAAGTCAAGCTGACGGAGCTGGAAAAGTGAATAAACTTTCAGGCACGAACATGCCCTCCCCATCCCTGCCCTACCAACTCACATCACAGGTTTCAGAAAAGTGCAGGGTAGCAGCTGGCCTTTTTGCTTGTGTTCAGGCTTTCAGGTTGAGACCAATGCTGATGACAGCAGAGTCATACAAGCATTACTCTTTGAAGCATAATCCTCTCTCCTCTTTGYCCAAGACACCGTGGCTCACACTGTTTGGTCTCACACGACAACCTCGCGTTGGAAYAGCAGCCTACAGACGTGCTGGTGGCTTGCAGACAACCTGGGTCCACTCACCTGGTAGCTGGGTTGCCACTCAACTACCTTCACACGTACTCATGGTTTTACAAGGAAGTGACTAAGAGCCTGTAATCAGGCATACTTATGCATGGTGTGACCGAAAAACTGCTCCTCTTGGGCAGTACAGACTAATTCCAAAGGGAAAAAGTCTTGTAGCCGTAAATTAACAAAAAGTGTCCTTGACTTAAAGGATTTGGGTCCCTTAAATGCATTACACAGAAAATTAAAGAGAAGTCGGACTCCCTTGATCATGCTAAAAGCTAAAAGGTACTTTATAAAGCTACCATGGAGTGAGAAAAGACTTTAAAGTCATCAAGTAGGAAAATATCACTAAGTCCCGTTTGGAGTCCATGGCTTAATCTCCTCATTTGGGAGAGAGGGATTACTCCAAGAGAGTTTTTAAAAACCTAGACAGGGGAATTTGCATAGACATCAGGTAGGTGGAAGAAGCATGCTTAGTTTTGATATGGTGCCAAAATAACAATTTAAAGGTGACTCAGCATTGCGGTGTTTATAAAATGCCATGGGTGTAGGGTAATTCATAGAGGAAAGTGAAATGCCATCACTCTTTCAGGAATACTTGGCAATTCCCTGAACATCCCCCARAGAATGGGCTGTTAATGTGGTTATTCCCATGGGGCAGGGTGTACCATCATCTGGGAATATTTTTTGTCAAACAAACTCCTGCAGCAAATTATTATTTTTGAGAAAACTTTGATTTTGAAGTGTTTTGCATGCAGAGAACATCTTCTGGACCGAAGAGAAGAGGGAAGCACCTCAGCATAGCCATGGCCATGGCGTTAGGGAACGTGCTTAAGCAAGGTCTTGATGTAGCTTCCCAGATCCRAAAACCCCAGGGCTATTCAGCCAGGTACTAAACAAATATTCACTCATTCAGATGAGAACACCTCCAACAGGAGAGGTAAGGAGAGACTTCCTGGCAACTTCTCCCACATGATGCCCAGCATCCGCCCTGCGGTGGTGAACCCCTCAGACTGATCTCACGAATTCCCATTCATGGGGGAAGACGCTCACAGAGGAGCACCTTGGAGCTGCCTTTGCACCCCTCTGCAGTTGCTCCCCTCCTTCTCAGTCTATCTTCCCTCCCACACCAAGATTTTCATGTGGTTTKGGACTTCTTATTGAGTCTGGAAAAGTGTCTGCATTCTTAAGGAGAAAAAAAAAAAAAAGAGTTTTCATGCAAGTGAGTTTAACCCAGGAGTCAAGAGGTGTAACGTGGCTCTGCCTCAGTTTTCTAAAAGAGCATTGCTTGATAGGCAAGAATCATTGCAACATGTCATGCTACATGACTACAGTAAATGCTCCTTTCAAATCCCAAAGACATGGGTGAGATACCTAATTAACAAYGTACGGAGGCACGCTGTTGATATGGCTCACGCAGGGGCTCAGTAAGATATCAGAAGGGGCCTGTTGGGAACCSAGCGTTACCCTTTTGAACCTGTTTAATATTCTGAGCCAGATTCTCCGTTCACGTATCTCAGCAGCGCTTTAACACCTTCCGCTGAAGATATGGTGTTTTCAGATCAGGCCTACATCCATGTATCAAGGAATATACGTGTGAGCCATTCTGAAGCATGATCAATCTTCAGAAAACAGGCATAATTATAATTTTATAATTATGAGAATAATTGCAAAAGATTAGTGGTCTACCCAGCTGGAGACTTTGCAAAAGCCTGAAGGCAATTATGCTGCTGTATTTTGAAAGTATCTAATCAATTTAATTTCTTTTCTTAGATAAAGCAGCATGAACTTCAGCTCACATTGTCGGAGGAGGCCTGTTGGGTGATGAATAAATATAACTGGTAGATCAACCCAGCCCTATCACAAGTCAGGAAGATTCTTCTTGCTGGCTTCATAGGAGTTCATCGGACTCTGTTCAAGGAGAACACAAGACCTGTTTAACATGTTTACATTTACTATTTCGGGCAGGACTGCTCCAATTTAACTGCCGCCCCAAATCAAACTCACATTTAAAAAACAAGTTGCAGAGACTTTTTCAGGTCATCCAAGCAAAATGCTAAGAAAAATGGTGTGCATTGACACAGAATTATCTAAGAAAAACCTAAGAAATATGATTGGAGGAATCACTTAAATGGTGACAGAGAGGGAAAAAAAAATATGCAWGCTTCCTAGAAGCACAGGTCATGCCTATTTCTTGGAAGACTGCCCTGATACCCAGCTGAAGTTTAGTGGATTCAAATTACACTAYAGACCGGAAAATCACAGAATACCAACAGTCTTGAAACAGTCTTTGATGACACTATGGAGCACAAATCACTCCAAGAACATTGCAACAACCTCAAACATGTTTTTGACATTTTTATGGGCTCAGCAGTGGTATAATATAATTCCTGGATCACTGAGTATGCTTAGAGTCACACCTACAGGAGCTAAAGGCAGTCTAAGGGATAAAGTAAGCCTTTCCCTACTCGAGGTCAGAACTCYGCCAAATTTCACTCCTTCCCACCCTGAACTGGGATTAAGCAGCACAAAATCCATGGGACCTGTTTCAAAGGTCCCAATAGACAAAAAGTCTTAAACTCAATAAAATTTGCTACCCTGCCCTCAGAGTGTGACCAAAAGTCATAGACTTTCAAAAGCGTGTCTGGAGTATTTGACAGGTGCTGGGGTCTTCATGAAGAGTTTGGGGAGTCACTGTCATCTTCTCTTCGCACCCTGGGGAAACCCTGGTTACTGTGGGGTAACTGGTAACACATGCTGGTGGCTGCAGCCTGAACCCCAGTCTGGAGAGGGAAGGAATCAGGCTGGAAAAAGTCCAAGAAAGATTTACTCACCATCAGAAGCCACGTCCAAGCCCACCATTTGAGTAGCCCTCTGTATGGCACTCYTGTGCACGCGTGGGGTTACAGGAACAGGCAAGAAGTCAGGGGCCACAGTACCCTGACTGGTCTGCTTCATATTCAGAGCCGGTTTGGATACCTCTGCATGCTTCTGCACCCAGCYGCATCCTTGGACACTGCCTCTGCGTATGTGCCACCCTTATGACAAGGCCACAGTCACACCAAGTCTTTTTAATAAAGTAAAGGCTTTCGGACAAAAGTCTCTGCCTGCCTGATTGCTTTGCTGTTTGTCCAAGAGACAAAGCAAAAGGTGAGCTTCAAAGCAACAGTGTTTCCCCTGCCAAGATATTCCTTTTCAAGATTCACGATATAGCAACCTAATTTTAATATTTCTATGGTGTATAAAAACCACCCACCCCTCCATCTCTGCTTCACAAAGCTAATATGATTCAGATAATTAACTCAAGGACAAATGATTATCAAGCTACAGGACGTTCACCAGTGGAATCATTAAACCCTTTAAACATATAACCATTGCTCTATTGACTGACAACCCTTATGTGATTAGCTGAATTCAATTCATGATCTTTTCAATCAGTCACCAGCACAAAACGCATGACTGCAGTTTCCTGGTCCTCCTCTTCTGAATTGCTACATTAGCTTCCTCTGAAGTTTGAATCGGAAGGATTTGTGAAGCTTCTGCTGCTAGCTATTAAAATTATTTATGGTTCATACTATTTCAGGTGGCATACTTGCAAGCAGAGACAGAAGTGGCACTTCTGCTCTAAAGCTGCTTTTAAGTCCTTTAAAGCATTGCTGAAAAGGAGAGGGGGGGGGAAAAATACTTTTCTAGTAGAGAGTGACTCTCAGGAAAGTTTGTTTACTGCAACCCACAGCTACCATCAAAACAGCAGCATGACATTTTGGCATATCAAGCCCCCATATTTAGGGCTTTCTCCTGCCTCCCCATTGCAGCACCTTAAATCCCTTACGGTGCATCAGAAATCCTCCCGTCAGCATGTTGCAGCATGCTGGAAACCCAGAGCACACAATATCCTACTGATGGCAGTGATCCCCTTTCCATCTAATCCTCCAGCTCCACTTGCTATGCAGACAAGGGACAGGAGGAAATGTGGGGATCAGCAGGGGACAGGCAGATCTGGCAGCAGGTGCCCTYTGCCAGGACAGTGCGGGCAAACGGGGCTTTGAGTGATCATCTTCCACTGAAGGTCCTTTCACCAGGGCTCTTGCAATCACTTTGCTACCAAGCGTTATGCAGTCTGAAGCCTGTAGGCAGCCCAAAAAGAGTGTGGAGAAATATCATACTGATCTGATTCAGTACGCTCATCACTGATTTGGAAATATAAAGGAAATCACTTCTGCTGAACTATGCAGATGGCAAACAGATAAACACAGATGAGGGTTGAGTGTTCACAAAAGCAAGACAAGGACATTCAGTAAATTAGTCCTACACAAAAGGTGTGTTAGTATAGTCAAACACCAAGCTATGCATCAAGGGGAAAAAAATGTCCCCTCTGCCTAGATAAAGTGGYGCTGCAGCTGGAAAGCTTGAAACTAAAAAGGAGCTAGAGAGAATAATAATGAATAAACAACACAGCATGAGCTCCCAGTGCGATCAGGGTATCAAAGGAGATCAGGGGAAAAAAAACAGGGGATTGTTCGATACCCTTCCATACACAATGGGAAGGACAGATGTGGAAATCACATCTCTTTCAAAAAGCTTTTACAAAACTTGGGTAGGCTGCCAGAAGAGAGCAATAAAACTGAGGACGAAAGGAAATCTCCTACAGTAAGAAACATCAAGATCAATCTCTTTTGCTTAGAACAAGATTACCAATAACAGCACCTAAGAACTTTCACAGGGTGAAAAGCACAGTGCCAAAAAATTAAGTTTAGTCGAGCAAGGTGTTACACATCACTGGTATAAAGCTGAAGCCTACAAATCAAGTCAGACATTAGGATCACATTTTAACAGTGAAAATGTTTAACTAGTGGAGGGAATTACTATGAGAAATACTGGATTCTTCATCTCTGATGTCTTCTAATTAAAGTTGAGGAGTTTATATTTTATGAACACAATTCAACAGTTTAAAGATCTTTGAAAAGCAAAGTTATATTCTGCATAGCTTTGCATCATTTCTTCTAGCAATAGTTAGCTGTATTGGGTAGTGTAAGAACCAAAGGTAAAATGGTTGGCTAGCTTCCAACCTGATTTTTGCATCCTTGGTTTTGGATAGAAACAAACTCAAAACATGGATTGTTTATACCTAATCAAAAGGAATAAAATGCCCAGGTATCTTTTAGAACACATTGAAGTGACACAGGGAAACCAGCAGATGGGACTTTCAGTCTGGGTAGAGCAGACTCCTAACCTCATCCCAGCAGGATACAGGAAAAACAGAGCAAGGAGTGAACAAGACCACAGCTGGGTAGCAGGAAGAAATTTGCAGGACCATGAAGGAGAAGATCTGGCCCTACTGCAGTCAATGGAAATTCTGCCTTTGACTTCAGAATGAGCCAGGACTGCACACAAACATTGCTTAGTGTATCTGGGAAAAAGTCAGAATCTGCACAACGTTGTGATATCATTTATGCACTGCTGGGACAGTTGCCTTAAAAGGGCAGGAATCAGGTATCTAAACCAGAGATATAGAACACACTGGACACTCCTATCTATTTTGTCCCATAACCAAAGAAGAGAGAGCATTGGATTCAATTAGAAAGGCAATCACACTTGTAAGCAATCACTGTAAATGCAATATTATTATTAGCATATCAGTATTTGGAATTCATTACTCCATGCTAACATTTAATTAGTTTAAATCTTTTTAAGCTCTTCAATGGTTGACTGAAAAGAGCAGCACCTGCAGTTACTGTAGCTCTGGGTGGGTTTCAGATTAAAAATATCATGATTGCTATATTTCCAGGAAAAAAAAAATCACGGGTGGGATCAGAAAGAAATTCCATTCCCTGCAACACATTCAATCACAGCTGTGAATGAATGCCCTGTCATATATTGCTTTTGGGTCTGTCTTCTTTTTCCTCTGCTGATAAACCCAGCCAAGATCACTCTACTGGTAAAACAGGACATTGGGGAGGATGGTGTTAACCCATCTGAGGATATCAATTCCCCCCTCTTCTCCTCTAATAGCTATTCTGGCTTGAAGTAAATCTTTGCATGTGGTACTTTGTGTGTAGCAAGTAGGAAGAGAGTAATTCTTCATTTTCACAGTGCAGCACAACGATATTACCAATTGCAAATTTAAACTGCAATGTGGACTGCTTAGAGCTGAGCCACTGTGATGGCTTGGATCTGCTTTTGTAATTTTGAGAAGGATTTATTAAAAAAAAGAAGCGGGGGGAGGAAAAGGACTAAACTGGCTTGCTGATGCTTGGCAAACACCTGAGTCTCTTTCTCCTGAATGGAGGATTAGTGGGCATTAATCCTTCCTGAAGGCAGCGTATTCAGCAGATTCCCATGGGGAATGTGGTCCACTGTGACTATTGAGATGTTCTGCTTCAGAAAAACTTGACAACTGCCCTTGTGTAAATGCCAGGATGCTCGTAGTCAAGCAGCGATGGGCCAGGCTGCCCCTTGGGAGAACCTCAGCATCCGGGACCCCRGCACCCAGGGCAGCAAGGAAAAATCGGTTCCCTCCACGGCTCCACCAGCGATGCTGGGGCTTCAACGTGCTTGAGCCACCCTCAAGAGACAGCCTCTCTTTGAAAGGGCAAATATGTGCATCAGCATCTCATGCGTGGGAGTGCAAGCACARGACCCACAAGCACAAGGCAGGCTGGTAAGGGTCTTCACAACAGTTAACCTATACCAATTTTTCACCCAATTTTCATTTCAGTTTTTTAAGGCCTGAAATTGGAATCCCACAAACTAATAGCAAAGTTAATACAGAATTAAGCCTGTTTTCACTTCTTCTAATTGGAACAGGAAGGTAATATTGTGAGCGTTCYGGGTTTTTTTTAATAACCTCTCTGTGTTCAACTGCATCCAGGTTTAGTTTAGATATATTGCTCCTTCTTCACCTTCAAGCTCAGATGATGCTTTTTTTTTTGTTCAATAAGACAGATGTGGAAATTATTCATTACCTGATGAAATACTGGTGGCTGAGGAAATGCATTCATGAATGCTTGAGGGAATTTGTTTACATGCACTCATTCATTGTCAGTGTTAACCAGGCTGAATGTCTTTGACTTTCCTTCTTTTTTTTTTCCCCTAAACAAGACATTTGGAGACATTTTTAACGTTAATTTAGCATTTCTCAAATGTCACCTAAACTCTGAATGATAAAGTTTATCTAATTTCTTTTTCAGCCTCCATCACAAAAAACTGTTAGCAACGTACTCATTTAACAATTCTCTGGGCCATAATTTCTACAAAAGGAAGGCATCTGAAAGCATGAGCTGACCTTTTGGTTGTGCTAGAATAAATCCCCCTTCCTCGGGTTTCTTTGGTTTCTTCAGCTTCATTATTTCCACAGAAGATAGCAACAGGGCAGCCAATTCCACGTACACCTCCGTGCACTTACCAGGCAAGGATGCTGAAGAAGAAGGGGTGG
Source organism: Oceanodroma leucorhoa (assembly GCA_030449065.1). Classification (NCBI taxonomy): domain Eukaryota; kingdom Metazoa; phylum Chordata; class Aves; order Procellariiformes; genus Oceanodroma; species Oceanodroma leucorhoa. The sequence continues at coordinate 796,165 of JASVER010000190.1, forward strand.
GCATCCTGTAACACAGTTTTTAGATTGACAGCTTGTTAGGTCCTTTGGGTAGCAACTCTCCACGGGGTTTGAAGCCAATGGATTTTTTCACAGCTACTGAAGCCTATCTGAATCTGAGGTGCCACAGCCACCAGGTTTAGCAGAAAGGTAACTATTTTCATTAGGGTTCCTCCTAGCCAGATCATTTCTGAGAACCACTGGCGTCAGCATGCAGGGAGGTGGTGCAGACATGCTGTGGAGGACAGTGAGAGTCCAAACTGCAGCAGCCCTGATGGATCAAATCTGCACCAGGATCACTGCAAAGGTGCACAAATCCCTGTGCAAAATTGCCTGCACCCTGGCAAGCCTGATGAGACACCTCTACCTAACACAAAACTGGAGGCACCAGGAGCAAAGTCTTCATGCTACCCAAATTCCTGCCTCCCTCACACATAGAGGGTATCCTGCCAAGGTCTCAACTCTGTAGACACACAAAATAAACAGAGACATGGGTGCTCCAGCTAAGACCTCTCTCTGGCTAACCTGCAAAACAGAGACAGTCAGGCCCCCCAATGCCACTTCACACTTCCCAGAGTGAGCCATCTCACTTTGCACAGTGTACATCTGTTACAGGACCAGYGCACAAGACATCAAATTAGCTGATGGGTTTACTGCTTTGGCCTGACAGAGCTTCCCACCGCGAATCCTGAAGAATGAATTCCCTGCTGACAAACTGCCACTGAGGAGGGAGAGGTTTGGTCCAGAGATTTGTGAAACCTCTGTGCCCCACAACTGAATTGTTACCATGCTTGCCATTTTACACCTTTCAGTAGTCAAACAACGGCAGGTCATCACCATTACAAGAAAAAAGTCAGCCTTACCAGGTTATACAGTGACCTTGAGCTGACTTCTTCCTCAGTCAGCACGGAGTGGGGAGAAGAATGAAATGGAGTCACCTCCCCGACGTGTTGTCAGCATCCATCCAAGGGCATACCCAAGTCAGCCCGCCTGAAACAGACGACAGACAGTCAAACTCCAAGCTTCAGTTATTTACACATTTGCCAGAAAAACTTGATTCTGACAACTCTTCCCACAGCAAATTTCCAAACAATATTTATTTTGTTGATGAACGTGACTTTGTTTTATTTGGAAATACCAACCACAATGAGCAAGCTCTGAAGTACTGGAGTGAAACAATAGCAGGAGGCGGGAGGAAGGGAGGGAAGGCATTCAAAATTACCAGAAGGAAAACTGCAATTTTCCAATCAGCTCAGGAACGAGGGTTCATTGACACTGTGACCAACTAGTGTTTCAATCAGCCTGCAAAGACTATTTTATCTAATTTGCTGATGAGCTCAGGCAAAGCCTTCCTGTTCGCTCAGTTCCTTGGCCTAGTGCTAACCGCACGTGTCACTGTAGCTTGTGCCATCCACCCGCGTTCCTTGGGGACTCTTCACACAAGGACAAGCGTGCAGATGATGCCTGCTCCACTCGCTCTGTTCTTGTGATAGCACAGAAAAAAAACTTTTTTTAGTCAGCGCTAATCTAAGAAGACCAAATATATTAACAAAARTATGATAGCGATAAAGCAGCCTTACCAGGATAGCAGCTTTAGAGGAAGGGAGATTGATAGTGTCTCTGTAACTGTAATTACTTAATAGGCATTTAAAGCAGCAACCTAATTATTCAGCCCTCACTGTAACTGTGCCTTGGAATTTCACAAAATTGATAAGAAGAAAACACCAAGAAAAGGGTCATTGCAACATATGCAGTTCCCACACGACATAGTCCCTTACCGTGCAAAAGACTAATAAGATGGGCCAAGAAAGTCAGAGAATTTGCCATGGGAGGTTGGACCGCAGAGGACGTGGGTCTGTGCCACAACCACTCAGCCGCTTCTCTCCCGGGTGGGAAACTCTGAGTTTGAGTCTGGCAACTCAGAACTCCCACGACCCCTGTTYAACCCAGTACAAATGATGGCAACGTGGTTTATCCCCTGCTCGCCTGCTCTCCTCGGCTGCCAGGCAAGAAGGGAGAGGAGGAAGGAGCGCGAGCACATTTCCAGGARRACCACAYTGCTTCTCGCTGGCTGCATTTTTCAAAGCAAGCCAGACACTGCCCCTTTGAGCATCAGRYCGATTTCCACCACCAGCACAGCTCWAATTCGGAGGGGTACTTCAAAATATGACTTTATCCCACCAATTACCCTTTCTACAAAAGGTCATGCTACTGCCTCTCAGTCCCCATCCTCCTGCACTCCCTGGGACATTTGCTTCAGGATCATAARGTTTAAGAGCAGGCATGCAGGGAAGCTACCTTAACGTGGTGGCATGCRATTAACCAAGATGTCTATAACAGCATCGATACCAAAACCATGTTTAAGCATGTGAATATTTGAATGGAGACAGGCTGAGCGCCAAGATGCCAGTTCAGCCCATCAGTTCCAGGTACAGGACGCTGAGCAGCCTGCGCTGGGGCAGGCTCTGTTTCTCCTGCACCCTGCCAGCTGCWGCATGCCCTGCACCCATGCAAAGCAGCCCCCAGAAAGCAAGGGAAAACCCTAATCTGAGACCACGAGCATAAAAGCAAGAGGAGAAAATGCCAGGCACCTCATTAAGAGGCTCCAYGCAGGGCTGAAGGAAAAGGATGCCAACCAGATATCTACAGAAAATATAGACTGCAATTGACTTGCGATGGTCAGATTTCCCCCCTTTCCTTTCCTTGGGGCAGTGATGGATTTTCCCAGAGGCCTGTTCAGCTCACCAAGTAGCTCACACAGTCATGTGTGTTAACGAAAAGCATACAGAAAGGGCCATCATCCAGGTTGGTGCACCTTAACACACAGAGCAAGATGGTCGGTCCCACTGCCCCAAGCTCAGCTGGAAGTGAGTCCCAGGCAACACCGGCAGAAGTGTGGCTGTAAGAAGGGGATTCCTTTACTCAACYTTAAATATTAGATACCTTTCTGAAGCAATTTCTGACCTTTTAAAAATGTCATTTTTATTCATTCAAGCAATTTGCAATACTGAATTTTAAATATTATTCAGAGGAATCCTTTATCCTTTTCAAAATGCCATTATATTCATCCAGGCACACATATTTTTTATTTATATGCCTCTTTTTAATTCTATTTTACTCTATTACTGAAAGCAAAGTGCGTAACCTTTGACTACACTTTGAATTCCTCTTCAATTGCATTGCTGCAAGACTTCACACTGCAGTGAGTTTGCTGCGGGGCTCYGAGACTGTTTCTTTACCTTCTTTGAAACATACTTGTCTGGAGGTAGGAGTCAGGGCGGTGCTTCCCACCCCCCTCACAATTCAAACGAGAGCCCCATGGTCCCACAACGTCCCCAGCCGTTCTCCGGGCTGCAGGAGGTCACGGCACAGCTTAGCCACGYCTGGGCATTTGTCTGCTCTCGACGGGTGCAAATATGGCTGTGCAGATGGACGCAAGGTGGCTTTCCATCTGACTGGGCAGGATCCCAAGACCACCCCAACTTGGAGGCATATCTGCCCAAACATTCAGGACCGGCACTGCTGCAGCTACTTCGCTTTTGTCATCTGAGCTACTGAGATAAAAGCTTTGTGCCTCTGCTTTTATGCCAGCTACAATCTTTAAACCCCTGACTGCAGAGCTGATATGCTCTCAACCCTTTAACCGCCCCATCCTTATTTGCACACAGGCAGCAACATCACGCCAAGGACCATCACAGTGCTGCAGGTTTCAGGCTTACCCCTGAAACACCCCCTTGTCCCTAGCTGTAAGCCAGTGCTTGAGAAAAGAGAAGGTTTAAAATGAGCCTAAATCCAAAGAAAAACAAAGTAGACTGTTTCCAGAACTGTAAAATTCCATTATTTTTGTATTTCCTTTTAAAGTGAGTATTCTTTTCTGGGTTATATGTTAGCATCTCATTTAGTTATACAGCATACAAAGGACAGTATTTTGACATAGGAACTTTTACACTGAAATGAGCTAAATTTCTGAAGTTACCTTGGGAAAAAACATGTAGAGAATACGAAAAGGGAAGAAAAGTTGAGCGCAATTTTCTAAAGCTCCAGCATGCACAATTTATAGAGATAACGGCATATCAAACATTGAACTGAAAGCAAATCCCAGCCATTTTGGACCTTTGAAGCTGATGATGAGCATTCAGTCAATTCAGCATTTCCAAATTCCTCACTGGGCTGAGCTTCATTCCTGATCCATTAGCAGATACTACACTGCGCTGCCAGACAGCGAGCTGATCTCAGTTAGCATCTACATGCTCTTTCAGCCAGACCACTGTAATTCAGGATTTCTAGGTGCCAAGTGTCCTGGATGTGCAAGGCTCCTTCGGGCCCTTGTGTGCCCCTCCCAGCACTTGAGTGCCTGGGAGAACAGCTGCTMAAACCCTACAGCTCTGGGATTGAGTCAAAACACTCTTGTCCCGGGGTAGACATTGCTGATCAGTGCCAGGGAGGACARTCTGGATCCAATACCCGTCCTTCTATGTCACAAAGGTGGCACCTACCTACAGTGCTCTACAAAACAGGCTCATGTCATACACTTCCCTCCCCCTGTGCATGCACACGCAAAGCTGGTGACTGCTCAGGTTGGTGACCTATATTTATCATGTACCTTATTTATCATGTTTATCATGCACTTCCCCTTACCCTTTAATCAAAAAAATCTGAATATAAGCTTGAACAACTGTCATGAAATGTTCATCATTTTTTAAATGTTGGAAAAAAATTTCTGCAGCTTTAATGTGGAATTTCTCCCTCTGCAACAGCAGACCTCTCAGCTGCTGGTGGGGGGGAGGTATTCAGCCGTGGCTGGTTCTCTACCCAGGACACATCCAGAACCTCGCACTGCTTAGTCTCACAGATACTCAACTGCCACATCAAAACCAGACCTCACTTTTCACAACAAACAAGTCTAACACTTCAGGCTTTAGGGTGTGACTTTGCAATGTACAGCAAGTTTATTAGAGGGCTTGCTAAGGGTTTCCAGCACGCAGGCTTCCCTCACCTTCAGCTGTTGGCTGCACGTGCCCACTCCTATGCTTATGTTGCACAAGCACTTTAAGTTAGCTTTAATTTCAGCAACACAATAAGTATTGTATTGACCAGTTCCTATATCCAGTTCTCAGTGTGGCTGCATGAACACCTCAGCTAACCCAAGAAGAGGATGATGGAGGGTGAGASCCAGCGGACCATGCTTTCTGGCAACAACAGCAGCTTAGGGAGCTGCTTGTGGACCCCTGATGTTGGCTTTGTATCAGAAAGCAGGCAGCTTTTCAAATGGCAAAGCGTTCCAAAATAATTGTCTGGTAAAATGTACCTCTGAGGACAAAGCACGTGAGGGTACTCTGGATGAAAAGTCTGAGCCAGCATTACATTTGGCAGTGACCTGCTATTCAGATACACACGTGTCCTCTTACTGGACAGCACACAAATGCAATTGTATGCATGTCCAGACACCAGAAGACCCACAAATGTGTGAAAGTTAATCCCTCCAAAACTAGCACAAGCCAAAATTAAGGTTGTGTGTGACAGTTAATTTACTCTTTTTTCCCCGCATGGGGATGTAACACGATTTAGAACAGAATTACTACCACAAAGTGTATTTGGTTTATATAGTATACAGAATAGACTGCCCCGATTAATTCTTTTTCATTATTTTACCTTATCCCAAGCATCCAGTGTATGGCCACACACCTGCTTAACTCCACACTTCTCAGATGTGCTGCYTTAGGTTTTTTTTCTGTACCCATGATTGTACTATGAGCTTGCATTAGATGCATCCATGAAATTATCTCCCTGACAYCCTTGTGAGGAAGCCCATCCTCCCAGTCCTACAGACACAGGAGTTTTGCATCATCTGGTTTAAATTTATATTTTCAAACTAAACMTCCTAATGGCTTCATGGGCAGCTGCAAGTGCTCAGCACTCTTTAGAGGACTCCACTTGCATCGGTGAAGGGGCCCAAGGCTGGAGAAACCTTGTTCACCCCTTTTAGTTTGCTTGACTTAGTTARGCTATCAGCAGATAATAGAGGGGGTAAAACACAGCTCAACCACTTCTTAGGAAATAACCCGCTACGTTACAGAAGCATACATCACTGTCTCCCCCAGAACGGTGGTACTCTCCAGGTCAAATGGAGACACAAATGCAGACACAGCCCCACACTTCACATCCTCACTGTCCCCAACCCAGTCCCCTTGAACCTGTGCACCACACAGGACCCACAGAAAATCCTCAGCTCCACATCTTGCCTTTCAATCCTGCACCAAAATCAATGGCCTGACACATGGCTGCAAACCCCRCAGCCCCCTCCCAGTGCCTCCTGCCCCCTTGCCCGTCCTTGCTCTTCACCCTGAGCCAGCCCAGGGGCAAGGCACCGACTGCAGGACCTGGGGCTGGACTTACCTGCAGCCCCCTCTGGCTTTCCGCTGTGCCCTTGGAGGGAGGACTGCAGTCCCAGCAGCYCAGTCAATGACTTGCCAGGGTTTCCACAGCTCTTCAAGTAACGTTCAAACAATGTCRCCGTCTTGGTGTTCGTCCCATCTGTGCTGACTCAGCACTGCTCAGCAAGGGGTGGGGTGTGCTCTGCMAGGGCTGCAGCAGTCACCTGCGAGCCCTTGAGGCACGGTGGGTGCCATGGAAGGGGCAGGGAGATGCCCCAGGACKGCCTGTGGATAAAGGCAGCAGAAGGGCTTTTTTTCTGGAGGGGGAGATGGGGATAATATCTTAAATTTAGGCTGGTGCAACCATTATGCCTTATGGATACCTTGTAGGCATCCTGATACTTCCCAATGAAAGGTCTCTCTCTTCCTCCCATGTGCAGAGCTGTGGGAAAAAACTCTGAAATATAAGCACTTGCCAAAGGAAAAACTGGTAGCCCTATGAACAGTGAAATCTGTTCTCCTTAGCTTCCCCTCCCCTTTCTTTTCCCACAATAACCCCCTTTTCCCTATATCCTCACTACATCTGCACAGGTGAGAGACAACAGTCTTGCGGTTGGGGCAGAGGTACTCAGGGAGCTAGGTTCTGCTGGTTTTGGAGTGGGGGAGGTAACACTTATCTCTTTTGCCTTCCTCCTCCTGTCTACCAGTTTCATCGAAGCCTGTAAAAAATTATCTTTGAGACCTCTACTTCCCCATCAAATTTCATTGAATTTAGGCAGGAGCGCAAAGGTTTTTGGTAGGGACTGACAGAGAAGGGCCCTCCTGAAGGTCCGGCATCACAGACGCTTTCAACCAGTGTAGGGCGACCCAGGCGCTGAAAAAAGCTGGTGTTGACTGTTTGTGTCTTCCTCCATGATGCCTTTTCTTCTTGGTTGTTCCAAGGTTTCCTGTAGCTGTGTGATGAATGAGATTACATACTCAGCTGACATAAAAAACAATTTATTTTGCCAGGTGACTTTTGTCTGGGCCAATTCCTGATCTGGTTTACTGCATTGACTGCATGAAAGTTCATGTCAGCATGCGAGCTGGCTGAGGGAGAATGACTTCTTCAGTGGCACTCTAGTTTACACTGGTCTGCCACATGTGTGGAATTACAGCTTTAGCCAGACTAAATCCTTCCACCATTTTAAAATCACTGAGCTGGAAAAGCCTTTAGAAGAAGATTGTATTTAACATTCTCATACCTATATTTTGCATTAGTCATTCTCTCGGAGTTAAATTAACTTTTTTTTTCTTCAAATGTTTGCCATTCATTTTATTTTTAATTTAATTTCTTTTTTATAAACTCAATGAAAAAGAATAATTTATTAATGTTTTTCTCTAAGTGAATGTGATCGCTGTGTTTCCCCTCAGTCTTTCAATCTTTCTCAGTCAGAGAATAGTTCTAGGAGGTGGTATTACAGCTGGCAGAAATTATGGGTTTTAGGCTTCAGTAATCCTGAGGAAATAGAAAATCTCTACCTCACATAAAGTTTAGTTTATGCTCCTCTAAATTCTGCCAAAATTAAACACGTGCTAGTACACAGACAACAAAGTTTCATCCAGTGATGAGACTGAATCCAACAGCTAACAAAACAAAGCTTGAGGAAAATGGGCTCCTGGGTGCTGGAAAAGTGGACTAAACCCAAGGGCAACCTCCCCAAAGTCACTGGAGTGCCACTTGAATGGCATCTGACCTAGCAGTGATACCTGCTGTATATGAAATCTGATTGAATGCTGGCATGTCAGCTATGCAGGTCAGCATGCTTCGTGGTGACAGCCCACAGCATAGTACGTGACCTTCCCAGCTTTGAGTGTATCTTTTGGATGGACCTTACTTGGTTGCTCACTGCCACCCATCTTTTCATCACAGTTGTGAATCAGRGAATTACACAGGAATCAATGAAGTTCATTTACAGGGACTACTTCCAAGAATACAACTAACGTTCAGAAGGATTTGCTGCAATGGACATCTGCCACTGTGTGCAGAAGYAATAGATACAGCAAATTCAATAAGTGTGAGCCAGCAAGAGAGTYTGGCTCCTTCGACTTTTACCTTAAAATGGTCTCGCCGCTCACTTATTCTCTGCTATCAGCTCAGCTGGCGATAGCGAAGGGCGGCCTGCAGTCATGCTGTGCCGTAAGGAAGAAAATACGAAAGGGTAACAAGAGACCAGAAACTGATGAAGAGTGTCTGTCCTGTTCACCCTCAGTTGCATTTCCAAATTGTGTGCTTCCCTCATCCTTGGTTCTTACCGAGTGTAATCTGACCCATCAAAACCAGATCAGTGTGATTCTGTAATGTTGTCAGAAAAYATCTTTTGGCTTTTTGGTCACTTTATCAGAGGAAGTTGCCTTGATTTGTGAAGCTTTCAGTAAAACTTGCATGTATATTTTTTGTATTTGCTTGTCACAGATTTGCAGGAGCAAGTTCCAGAAGGGGATGTAGACATTTACAGAGTGGCGGCAGCATCAAAAAGTACATCACTTGTTATCTATTTGTAAAATGTAAACAGGGGAGCACAGAGCAGATGATAACTTTCCATCGTAGTTGCTTGCTCTGCACAGATGGCTTTTAAATCCCTTCAGCTGCACAGAGTGGAGCGTTACCTGTAACACAAAGGCACTGGATGAAGCACAAATGTAATAAGGTAATGAAAAAAGGGGGGAAACACAGTGTCAGGCAATAGGAAACACCGGGGTCCAATGCCTCACCACRCTGACAGCAAAGATGACAATACCCATGTGCTGCCTAGGAGGGTCTAGATGATTTGAAACAATTCAGAAAGCACACCAGTACAAAGATAAATGAAACAGTTAAGCTGGCAAACAGCAATGCCATGAAATAACACCGCCAACCACAAATAACTCAAATTTCGTGGTTTTAAACTCCCCAGATATGTCATCTTCTGTTTCAAAAACTCTGAGACCAGAAGGGGTGATTGCATAGGTTACATGTTCATTAAGCACAGCTCTTCACGAAAGCTTTCTAACTGAACTACTTAGAATAGCAGAGCAACATCCTCCTGTTTCTTCAGTGACTGGTCTCAATGCGTTTTAACACCAATCTTGGAAAGGAAAAAAAAAAGAGGAGCCTCAGAGCAGAAGGATTGTGTGGCAGCAAAAACCAATTAGCAAGCTCTAGTCCTACATTCAAAGCAGAAGAGCAGCTTGAAAAAGTACTCATTAAGGATCAGATGATCTTTTTAAAACTCAAAATTTCTTTCTTGAAACAATTCCAAGRTTTACTGTAACTACTGTTATACAGATAGTCGGGAGTAAGCTACTAGTAGGGTATCAGTTTCTCTCCTTTCTTTTAAACAAGATTTGGGGGTTGAAGTTTTGCTTTAAGTAGCCAATTCTGAGTGACTGACCCGACCAATATTTCTTTCTGGAAGTTGGGCCAGAACTGCACACCCTGGAATGAAAGCACACAAAATCATTCATGACTTTTGAAAAGCCACTCCTTCACCTCTTTTGTGCTAAAGTTTGTTCATTATGTTCCCAGTGATTAATCCCTCAYTTTTCTGCTGCAGCCTTGAGAAGCATTCTGATTCTAAATGGTCTTCTATAAAATTGGTAATAAATAAGAGTATTTTGAAAGCAGCAGCTATGGCAGGAAGCTCTTTGATCTCCCGTGTGCCTCCTCTGTGCTCTTCTACTTGGTTACATACATTACAGATCAGAATACACTTCTTTCGAAGGATTACACCATGATACAGTATATGACATTTGTCCAAAGGGCTTTTAAGTTGCAGTCAAAGAATGGGAAACTTGGTCAAACCACCACTTCGACATAACACAGATGTCATTCTGATTCACAGTAGCTTGAATGAATTCTTCAGTAAAACACATTTCTGGACTTACTGATCAGGTTAGTAGCAACACGCTTAGGCCTCAGTAAAAGTAAATCCAGCTCCTACCAGGTCACTAGTTCGAGACGACACAGAAGACAACATGATGTGATGACAGCTGCGATACATCCACTTCAGTTCCCATCATTACAGCACAGCATAGCATGCGCTTGGTAGTTTACTGCGGTGAGCCCCTGTTGTCACAGAAATCAGTTAAGATCTGCTACAAATGTAATTTGTAGCCAAGAAAGTTATTTTCAGACCATATAAACAAACACAAATGATATGTGTGTGTGKTTTTTTTTTYCTCCAGCTGTCCTTGCTACCCTTTCTGTGAGGTCCTGATGATGATGGGTACTCCMGGTTTAACCTTGTAATAAGTCTAGGCTTTTTAAAATTAATTAATAAATGAATTGGGGGGCAATGGAGGATGACAGCAGACTACCCTGGTACAGGAACACCAGCTAACATGGACAGCTTCCATCACCTAGTTCATTGGCACAAGCCAAGCATTTTGACAAGGTTTAGAAAAAACAGGTCATGTTTGGAAGACACAAACACCTTCTCAGTTTCATCTATTCAGTTTTGCTCAATTCTGTTTTGTTCAGTTTTATCCCATTTCCCAGCATCGAAGTGAAACAACATAAGATGAAATAGAACACAGAAAAAAMCCCAGAAAAACACATTCCAAATGTAGTCTGACTTTATTAAAACCATGTTTCCTTCCTGCTGCACCTTGACATTGCAARTATTTACGCTTTTCAATTTATTTCAACCGGAATTTTATTGCTTCGCTACTTCCTCATGTGTAAGGACAATCTTACAAAAGAAACCATCAGTGCTGACACGTTTCTTTCTAAATTCAATTATCAATTCAGTTGCACATCAAGGGTTCAAAGGAAGGCAATACCTGTCACAGGCTCCTAATTCAAAGGCGTCTTTACAAGCCCTTTTTATTTCAGGCAAAAACCTAATGGAAGAAACAAACCTGCAACTATTCAAGTAAATAGCCAAGACCTCATTAGTTTAAAAATTAGTTACAGATTCTGACAGCACCACTTGCTCAGTAACATTTGTTTGATTTTAAGTGTTGAGGGTAGTAAACTCTAAGATTAAAGTACTGGATAAAGAAGTCATGGAATACAACTTACTTTTGATCATCTTGTTACCATTTTTCCCTTCTCAAAATATTTCATCCTTTTAAATTATCTAATAACACAAAAATGGCCAAAGACTATSAAAGCAACGGTCTTGCATGCAGCAGCCTGTAGCCTGATGGCTGCAGCTAAATCCAGCAAGGATCTAGAACAAAGGATGCAAAGGTTAAGGAAAACATCCACTCCTAGTGCTTTTATACAACTTGTGTTTTGAGATGAATRCACTTTAAAATACTTCAGGAACATGAAAATTTCTACTCTACTCAACTACTGAGCTTTATTCTAACATTACGCTCCATTGCTCATAAAAAAAAGCTTCTCCAAATACAGATGCATTGTATTTTCATAATCAAAACCAAAGAAAAGCAAGGCAGCAATTCAAGCACCATCATAAAGCTAATCCAGGGAAAAACAGGAGGCATCCTACTCTGGAGTACTTTCAGCCTTTGCTACCTTTCTTTAGCTAAGAAAAAAAAGTTGAATTTTTAGAATTAGTTAAACTGTAAAAGCCAATACTTCAGAAGAGGCTAGAATTTTTTTCCAGAACTCAGGCAGATATCTCTACAGCAAAACACCAACTGCCTGCAAATAAGGTTTGTTAACTGCATCCTAAGGCACCCTAGAGACTTGTAGTCAGAGAAGCTGAGCAACCAGTTGCTCAGTAACACAAAGATCATACTGCTCAGGTGTCTGAACACAGTGGTAATTAGTAATGAAAGTAAGAATTTTGGGCACTGGCTTTGAAAATAAGCTTGGTCAAGCCTGAAGAATAAACTCGRGTGACTTGTTTCCTTCCAGATGAACATCAAAAGGACAGAAATTTTCMCTTTAGAAGTTGTCCTCTTTCAGGCTCAGTATTATCTTTAAATGAGAACCAATAAGCATTTCCATATTCTTCAGGCTAAAAGCTACATTTCACCTTTCCTGCCAAACAGGCAAAACAAGTGCTGCTTGCACTCCAGAATCAATTTATACATTGATAATCTTGATGGGGTAGAAGATTGGCCACAGGGATCTCTCATTTGTAGTCATTTTACACAGTAATCTTCTCACCCAACAGGAAAATGACAAATTTTACAAGAAATGAATTCCTGTGCACTTCTGACATGGCTGGGGAGGTCCTTAAATCATGTGGCTGTAATGCCTGATCCAAAGTCCAGGGAAGTTGACCTGATGATATTAAGGCAAAGGCTCAGCTAGCATCAGTATGATATCTTATGATATCACTGATTRCTGTCGAAATGTGGGCTATCCTGCCCGAGTTCTCAGCCAGATATGAAACCAGTATTATTCATTCACTCTGTATGTATCTATTATCTCATGATCTATTGCCAATAAATGTTCTACACATGCTGTAACAGAAATAAAGTTGTTGAACTTCTACATGATGAATCCACTCAAACAACTGACAATTTCATACATTGTATGAATTTCGTCAATAATGGAGAATTACAGCACAAGATCAGAAACAAGCCAATTTGCTGAGAAGGAAAGGGATTCTGCCTAACCCTGTAAGCCCTTCTRCTTCTCTGCTCCAACCCAACAGGTCTGCTATGGACAGTTTATCATAACATTGGACTTTGTACTGAAATAGAAGTCATATAGCTACAGTCGAGAATCTGTTTATCACAGCACTGAGAGGTTTCACTGCCCRAGCAATTCATGCACAGCTGAACAGTTCTCAGATTTAGAAGTTCTGCATGCCATTTTCCGTCCCCAGTCTTAATTTCACTCAAAGTATAATTATACCCTAACATTTCAACTCCATTAATATTCAAACAGTAAAGTCTTCCTTTCACACCACATCTGCCATCCTACTCTTTCCTCGTAGTACAACAATAAAGCTCACATAGAAAAGCGCTACTATCAGTTAGGATTTTGATTCCTCCATCCAGCTGCTGAAACGACTCAGGAGCACCCTACTCTTCTGGGTTTAAACATATGTTTTGCTGCAGTCCTTCACATTACGTAACTTCAGTGAAACAACAGCGGTTACAGGTTGTTATAACAGCGTTATACGGTTGGACTCGATGATCTTAAAGGGTCTTTTCCAACCAAAATGATTCCATGATTCTATGGAAACTACACAACAATGCAATCTGAAAACATAGGTCCCAAGCCGTAATTAGCATTTTGTAATTGCTTTCAACAATGCTGATTTCTGACAATGCTGTCTTTAGACTCTTCCTTACATATTTGCTTTTGCTGAAGAAGTTTACTTATCTTGGAGTGAGTCCKAGGTTATGGAACTCAGTATCTTAATTGGAAACATCCAAGAGATACTGAGTGATTTAGTTTCACTGTTTAAGCTTAATTGCAAAAAAAAGGCAAAAGCAAAGCCATATTTTTAAATGGTAGATGAGAATGATGAAGTGCAAGGCAGCACTGAGTAGGACTTAGCATCTTTGTTTCACAAAGGTGCCTCATTTGGTCTCCATACTAAATACTACCGTTTGCACAATTATCAGAAGTTTGATACCAAATCGTAATTGTGCCCTTTGCAATGAAGAAATTTACTGCATTCAAAGCTAGCAATATTTCACATTCCAACAGATAAATCTGTATGATCCAATATTACTAGAATGTAACAAACTCTCTTCAGGTACTAAAGTATTCCAGTCCTGTGCCTACACTGCATCAAGGCCAGCGCATATTTAAAAATGAACTTACTTGAATTACAGATTTATTGATTAGGATCTTGCAAAGGGAAACACAACTTCAGCGAGAGCTAAGAAATCTCAAACCTCTGTTTTCTGGTTCAAGTTGCAATGATAAGCATAATAACAACATGGTGCTCCTACATGTAAAATGTTGTATTATTTAAACCCAAATTCTTTCCTTTGGAATTGAGAGTAAATTACTGAGATGACAAGAAATTCATAACATGATACACCCAATTAATGAATTCCCATGTTTCTTCCCCACAATCATATATTGCATTTTTTACTTCATATTTTTCCATTACTAGATTTTATCATCTTAACATTAGATGACAGTATTTACTTGGGTTTAAGACCAGTTCAAAGAGAGGGACAGTATCATATCCCTCAACATAAGCTGAAAATTTACAACAGGGTCTGGACATGTACTCAGTAACAACAGCCTCTTCATCAAATGGGGAACATTTTAACTAAAGTACATCTTTGAACCTTAACTTTCAAATGTTTCTTCATTCTACCAGTATTTGGGCTTCACTCTTGATTACCTGAGTTTAGAAACTTAGACCAAAAAGAGAATAATTTTGAACTGCCTTCCAAGTTCACTTTGCATGTAAATAGGTATTCGACATTTTCTCACTGCCTTTTCACATATTCCTGCACTGATATTCCAAATAAAAAGGAGGCCGGAAAGAGGTGTGTGAGTTTGGTTTAATTATCTGAAGCACTTCCTTGCATTGTTTAGCTAAGGGTTCAGCTTCAATCACATCTGCTGTGGCAACTGTATTAAACTTCAGTTTAATAGGCATCAGAGCAGAAATATAACATCCATCAGAAACATGAGAACAATTTCCATCTTTTTCTTTTTTATTTAATCACATAAGTACACGTCAAGAGTTGGCATAAACTTCATAAAAATACAGTACCTTTTTGTGCTGTAACACTAGTCACAATGTTTATATAAAGATTTTTTCCTGCTTCCTTGAATTCAATTAACATTTTAAAAAGTGACTTCCCAAAAGCCCTTTTTGTGATAGTTTCCTTATAGAAATTTTTCCAAAATCTATTCTGTAAAAGTTAAAAAGCTAATGCATTTTCAGCCATTCTCCCTCACMCTCTCAATAAAACAGATTTTAAAAAAATAAGAAGTCTTAGAATACTGATCAGTTGTTACACTACTACTTTATCATAGATTCCCATTTAATTGATACTGTTATGGGTGTGACAGATTCTATTCCTATAGCATCTATTATTGCTAGATGCTATTAGGGCTAAAAAGACCAGTCGTACAGATAGACTGATGTCTGAACAAAAAACCAAGCCAAAACAAAACCAAACCAAAGCAAAACCAAAACATGARTGGTATACAGAGAAACATTAGACTTTAGAAGTCTTATACTGTAGAATCACAATTACTGTGATACTTCCCAATGGCAATAAACATACAAAAATTCTATCAAGTCAGCTAAATGACTAAAGGATATCCTTCCACTGGGTATCTTGGAAAGTGAATTCTCTAAATTCKTTATAACTGATATGTTGGTGTGACACCGAGATGACAGACAAAAATGCAGAACTATTTTTGGAGCAATTATACCCACACAACACCCATATCACAACTGGGTTAAATTTCATTTTTCTTTAATGCTGATGATAAAATCCAGGCAGGATCTAAAATATAGGGAAAGAAAATAGGGCATAAATTTTGAAAGTGATTTCTTATCAAGTTAGGCGCTGAAGGTCTAGTTAAGGCAGTGAAGGATTTATTTTAGTATCTTTCTAAGGCTATGACAGATTTTTCCTGAATAAAGCATTTTCCCTTAAAAATTTCATGTGTATTATGCCAGCTTATTCTGAATGCATAAGAATGCTAAAAATCCTTGGACACTGAGAAGCTAAACTATTGCTCACTGCAAATATTACCCTTATTAGTCTTTTTTTTTTTTAATATCAATAAGATTCAAAGAACATGCACCTAAATAATGAAGTTTCAAGTCTGCCTACAAACTTTTCCATTTCAAAAGCAAGCTTAAAAGCACGTGTTAAGTGATCCAAAATGACGAATGTTCTTAATCCTCTCAAAGAAAAAAAAAAATGTATTTCTCTCAGACATGACTAGTGAAACTATGTGACTTTTAAGAGAATTTCTAGTATCACTTTGTCCAGGAGGGAGATGGGTAATGAAAGCGACATGAGAAATGTGATGCCAGATGCTATAGCACCACTCCTCTGTTCCTAGCTGCTAGCACCAAAGCTTTAAACAAACTTGCTTTGCTAAGACATTCTGACAGTCCCATTTCACAATATCATTGGTTTTGAGAATGGAGTTACTTTCCATAGATACTTTTAACTCTTTTTGGATCAGTGTTAAATAAAATGTGCAAACATATAATCATTTGCATAGCAAATCTCAAGGGACTGACCCTGAAATAGAAATCCAAACTGTTAGGTTTAAGATATTTCTATAATCAGAACTCACTTAAAATGGTAAAAAATAAAATACACATTTTTCCATTTTAAGTCTAGTAGAAAAGGTACTTCTGATTTAGAATTCTTATAGTTACTAGTTTAAAAAGGTGAAAGACTGATGGTTCTTTGCATTGAAATGTTATTCCTTTGGAATCTTCAAGACTCTGTAATTGCTRTTTTCAAATACTGTGATGAAATATGGCCTGGAATCCTTGCTCATAAGGGTACATAAAGGAATTTTGCCRCTATTAGCAGGATCTTCGACATCCCAAATTTCAGGCATACTGCAACCAGGCCTAGAAAACATGAATATGAAAAGAGAAATGAAGAAATGCCATCAAAAAACATACAGTTTGCTGAACTCAGTTTTATAACCCCCCGTATGAATACTTGATTGTGCCACCTATATGAAGTTTGTCTTTATACTAGAAATTCTTATCAAATTACAAAATCAATAAATATAGTAGTAATTTAAAAAATAGTATCAAGTATGTRTAAAATTTGTCTGCTTTTGTGGTTACATAATTAATAAGAATTAATTTGGAGGAGGAAGCATATAAAACAAGGCAAATTATACAATATACTTTACCAGGGACCCTTAAAACTTCCCATAAAAGGGAGAGCGATGTTCACACTCCTAACATTTCTCAAGAAAACTCAGGAAATAAAACACCTTTMAAAAAAAAAAGCAATAACCCCTTGCTTTTTTATTAAGGCACATAACCACATCAATTCCCTGTACAGTTMTCTTTCAAAGTGAGAATTAATGAGAATTTCTTAATTTGTCAAAGATCATAGCAAAGAAACAGAACAGATTAATTTCATTTTATTCTAAATGCAAAGAAAATAAAATAAAAAATCCAAACTACTTGTGTTCTAAAGGCCAAAAAGAGAAATCGGGGTTAAAAAAAAAAAAAAAAAAAAAGCATAGCTTTTTCATAAGGACAGCTTAAATGTGACAAAATTTTCAGTGACCAGCAATGGTCATAATATTGTGGTGCTCAAACTATCTTTTACTCTGCACCTTTTATTCATACTAGGCTTTCATTATACACACATAACTGTTCTTGCCATCATAGAATAATGACTTGTTTCCTTTGTGAATCTCTTCTGTATTTTACAGTGAAGTTTAAAAATACATACAACACAGCTTTTCAGGTGCRCACAAAGACCACAAGGTTGCTAATGTGGGTAAAGTTAATTATACYTATTAATATCTGGAGATGCTGGACAAAAATGTATTTTGGACACWTTTAATAAAGCACAGATCAACATTTCAAAACTACTACTTGATATGAATCTTAGACTACATATTTGAGTGGCATATCATTCTTATGAGAGAGATTACTCACTTCTTTCTGCTTACACACAATGACTCTTCCAGAATATAGTAATTCACTCCTAGTTTTATCAGTTCTCTTTTTACTTGTTTTGCAGGTTTTCGACTGTACATGGAATACACTACTTTAGTTCTGGCCCTTCAAAAAGAGAAATATAAAAGCTAGCTAGCAACATAGCATGAAAATGTAAGCTTTAATTTTAGACTGAACAGGAAGGCTTTTATTTCACAAGACAACTAAGCTACAACAAAGTTTAAATTAATAGTGCCATTTGCTTTAATGTGATTATTTTTTCCCAAATATAATGATTCCAAGAACGATCTACACAGCCCTTTGATTTTTCTGTAGCAGGAGACTTTGTAACAAGATCCATGGTTACTGTGAACAGAAAATGTAAAGATGTCAAAGCAATGCATTCATAYRTTGTGGTTTAACCCCAGCMAGCAAMTAAACACCACGCACCCACCTCCGGTAGGATGGGGGAGAGAACTGGGAGGGCACACGAGKGAAAACCCRCRGGTTGAGATAAAAACAGTTTAATAATGGAMATAAAMYAAAGTAGAACAGTGATAATAACAATGATAACAACAGTAACAGAATATACAAAACAGGCGATGCACAATGCAACTGCTCATCCCCCACATGTTCTGAACGAACAGCATGAGATGAACCCCAGAGCCYGCCCCCCCTAGTTTTATACTGAGCATGATGTCACATGGTATARAATACCCCACTGGCCAGCTGGGTCAACCACCCCGGCTATGCTCCCCCCCAGCTCCCCCTGCACCTGGCAGAGCATGGGAGGCTGAAAAGTCCTGGTGCRAGCACCACCCAGCAACAACCACAGCATCACTGGGCCRTCAACGTTCCTTTCATTACCAAACCCGAAACRCAGCACCCCCTCCAGCTACTGGGAAGAGAGTTAACTCTGTCCCAGCCGGAACCAGGACACCATATAATATTCAAGGCTAGAAATGACCTTGCTTGGACTGGAAGTGATTAGAAGAAATCATCTGCCCAGTCTCTCCACAAAAGGTCATACTCATTGCCCTTGTTCGGACTTTTTTAAATGCAGAGTGCAAGACCTGATGTCTGCCTATGCTTAATCAAGCAAAATCATCACTTGTAAACCATGATCCTGTTTATATTACCCAGTAATATCCTCCTTCAATTGTGCAAAGCAGGATRTTGTTAACTCCTGTTCATTTTCTGATACTGTATCATCTCTATTTTCCCCAAACATCTCCTGTCCTGTATTTTTGTAGTTAGAATAGAATAGAATATTTCAGTTGGAAGGGACCTACAATGATCAYCTAGTCCAACTGCCTGACCAATTCAAGGCTGACCAAAAGTTAAAGCCAGTTAATGCCAGACACAGAACTAAGGACATAAAGCATGTAAAATGAATCCCCTCCTTTTCTCCTTTATCCCTCTCYATCTTGTTGTTTTCTTGTTGTGGTTTTTTTTTACCAGTTTTACCAAATTACCAAAAAATGATGCTACAATATTAAAATTAAAAAAAGAAATTCATGACCTTATCAGATAAATCAATTTCAATTTAGAAAAATATCCTGATTTTGAAAATAAACTAAGTAAAAAACTCAGTAATTCCATTACAAAATTTCAGTTTCAACTAGACTTAATATTTCAATAATTAGATATATTATCATGAATAAAATGACAACCAATCACAGAAAGCTAATAGGAATAACTAAACTGGCTACCTTGAGGAAAAAAAAAAATCAAATCTGTCTACAATGTCAGGAGTAACTAGAATAATGAAAGGATATAATGGTACACATTAATTCCAATTCCACAATTATATTCTGACTTTTTTTTGTATATAAGTTTGAAGCCATATCTATCCTACAGTATATCCTTCCTGATGAACACAAATCCTGAAGAAATACTGCATGTGTTTTCAATCTGACTAAAATAACAAATCAAGTTCTATGGGGTTTTAACAAATTTTACAATATAACGTTATGCCATTCCTATTGTATATTACCAACATTAAGAGAATTAATAGCAAATAAAAATAAATCCTCAACTTTGAAATTTACCTTAAACCTGCATCTTCATAGTGAGGATGATTTACAATAGGACGAAGTGTAGACAAYTTAACACTTGCCATTGTAGGCATTGCTCCTGCAAAAACTGCGTCTGAAATACAGAATGAAAGGCAYGTTTGAAATGAAGAATCAAGCAGTAAAAGCAGAGAAGCAATCTTCAAATATCTAAAGAGTAATCCTATAGAAAAACATAAAGAGGGTAGGGCACTCCTTTTGCAAAGGCCTTACATGGCACCAACAGGAAATGCACAAAATCACTTTTTTTTTTTAAAAAACCTTGAACTCAATATAAGTCATTAGATAATTAAACAGGTAAGAACAGAGATTTAATACATTTTATTTTTCTTGAATGGGTAGAATAACATATTCATTATGACAACGTGTTTTTATTTGTCACTTCTTACACCACTGTTAAATGAGCAATAAAATCTCAGTCCACTTTGGCTTGAAGTATTTTCCTGCTAAAAAGGTTTGTTTCTAGCTAGTTTTCTGACACTTTTACTCATTTTAGTAAAAGGACAGGTGCAACCACAACATACACACTTTTAATTCTCTTCTAGCAAAACTGATGATCATGGACCCACATACAGGACCAGTGTCATCTAAGTAAAAACCTATTTTAATTGGATTTCGCAAAAACACTTTTGTTGTAGAAATACCACACCAGTGGCTAGAACCTCCAGACTGGTAGCCTGGAGTCTAACAAAGCAAGTTTTCGGTGTTGTTTTCATTTGAGATAGCTTCTATATGGACAAGTATATGTGATTAAACCATGAATTTAGGATAGTCCCAAGGCAAAGCCACAGGTAGTAGTAATACCTCTGCAGTCATTCATACCAAGTTCTATAGTTACACCTCACAGTAAATGGGGAACATCATACATTATTAAGTAGTTTACCTTGTCTGGTATTGACTTTTATCCACTCTAAAAGTTCCTCCTGTGGCAAATTGCTAAATTCTCCCATGATGTTCCATTGAGTTTGAAGGTTTGCTGATCCCTCTATTGCCATCAATGCTAAAATAGCAAASACCAATGTTTTGGGCTGGATTTTACAGAAGAGCCATCCAAACAACTGAAATGCAAGAATYGATTAATTTCTAGACAACAATTCTGTAATGTTGTATACAGCACAATTCATTTTTATTTCTCTATAAGGAACCTAACATATATTACAATAYGAAACAGCTCTGCTATTGCTTCTCCACTAAACTTCAGTGAGACCTCATAAGTATTCATTCATGTTTACTGAATGTAGGGCATTATATTCATAATTCTACAAAAAAAAAAGAAAATTGACATCAATGCAGCTTTTAAAGTTGTAGTTCAAATGTCAAATTCTGCAACTAAAGATGATTCAATAATGCTAACTGCACTTTTGCAGTATTTTACCTCCTATTTACATCAAGAATTTCTAGCTGTACTATATGGGTTAGAGATTGCAYTGCAAACTTCTGAAAACATATCAGAAAAGCAGACCTTGGGGGTATAAGGTTAATGTTGCTTTATACCCTACTCTTCTCTTTCTTGAACTGAAAAAGATGGCCCTTGCATTTTTTCCTAAATACAATTTGCTGGAGGCTCTAAGCAAATACTTACAAATATGTCAAATGGGTAGTTAAGAAGAAAGAAGTACCAAATTTGCTATGTTGTTTAGTTTGAGCAAGAACACTTTATCTCATYCATATCTGACCTAAACCTTAAATAAGACGAAGTATGAATTATTTTTTTTTCAAGCTATTGTTAATTAGAAGTAAAGCTTCACATTTCAAAAATATCAAACCTGCACTAAATAAATACATTTCATTCAGAGTACCTTTACCCATTTTTTTTAATTAAAGCATGAAATGATAAAATGAAGTTTCACAGTAAAACCTCCARCTAGGCTGACTACACCAATTATGTGGTGTATGTTATCTTTGTTATAAACTAACCGTAAACTGCTTTAGATTATTAAAACTCTCAAGCCACCGCTTCAAAAATACAGTGTACTCTACTCTTATCGTCAAAGACTTGCTAAACACTCTAGAACAGTAATACTRTCCAGGGAAACTTAATATACCAAATATGCCTGACCACTGTGTAGGTCTGGAAGGATGAAGGGAAATTAATTCATTTATACGCTGCTCTACATGAGCAAAYCTCCTTTTTACCAACAGTTGCAAAAATCTCACGTCAAGAACATGTTAGAACTTTGGAATTCTTTATTGAGTTCCATGGCTTTTCAAATCAAAGAAAATTGCATTCTTATCATGCTTTTATAAAACTTCATTAATGTTCRAAGTATTTAAATTTACCACTATTTTGTTTACATAAAGAGCCTAGAATGGTCAAACATATATGCAATGCAAAAGAAGTATCTTTTATGGGATTCTGTTCCTCATGTGGTTTTTATACCGATTCAAGGTTTTTTATTTGTTTTTGTCAAATGAATGCATTAAGTCTTTCTCCAGCTATTTTTCTTTGTTTTCAAAATTTCCACTCAGCATAGTATAATTCATCCTAACAGAGGAAATGTGTGGATGTAAAGTTATCATTTTTATTGTCCATCAGGTGCCACAAGCTGCAACATTGAGGTAATGGAAAGTAYACAGATTCATGCAATGGGCTGAAAGAACACAACATATAAAATTCCTTTTCCATGTGCAGAATAATTCTAGTATGTCTTTTGCCCGTTTGTTCATTTTTGGTTTGTGTTACCAATGTCCATCTCAGGCTGACTGTTCACTGATAAAAGGATATATTTTGAAAGGCAGCTGATTAACATGTTAWCTATCTATAGCCTCAGAATAAAGTAATTATACTAACATACCACTGCAGGTAAACTTTCATGGTCTGCTAGAGAAAAGGATAGCGCTGACCTCAATTATGATGAGGTAATTATATACGCTCAATTTGCTTAAATTTGTCTTGCATCTGTAAAGACAAGTTGCTGCTCATGTTATGCAAAAAACTAAAACTTTACATAAGTGTACCAGGTGTTAATCAATCGTTTGGTCACAAGTCCCATCTTCCCCTACTCATCTCTATCACAGCAATTCTTCTGAATCAATATTGCACATACAGTCAGATTTTTCAACCTCARACTACTACTTCTGCCCAGCAGCCAGTAGGACAGAAAAAGGTCACTAAAAACCACTTGATATTTTCCTGAGCCTACAAAAAAATAAGGAGTTTTCTTATCTCTTTGCTTGCTTAAGTCAGAGCTGTCTTATAAGTGGTCTGAYTGACAGCAGCTCAACAGCCTTACAAGGCCAGTGTTTCTCTCTCAGGCTGAAGACGGTCATGTATTACCTGGAAGATTACCAGCAGCTTCCTATTAAAGAAAGCGTACATCAGTCAGACCAGAAAGAATTTGTCTTGTCTTTTACAGGTATCAGTCAGCACCAACCTAGGGAACATGCTGAACAGGTGAAAGAACCTTCACTGATAGCAAGACAAGGAAATTATTTTTTAATTTTACTTACATTGTTCACCTAAAGTTGGGTACTCTTGAACACGGGTATGTACTTCTCCTAAGGCCCAAGCTAGGGCCAGGATAATCACAGGCCTTGTTATATGGGGCAGCTGGTCATTTATCATCTTCTGCACAGAACAACTGCCCAAACTGCAGTAACCTAAAGCATTACCTTCCCCGGCATTCAAGACCTGTTTCTTTCAAGCCAACTATGCCCCCATGATGCTGMAAAGGAGGAAGAAAAAGTCACTGGACCTGAGCCATCTGGTCCAACAGGGGCAGCTCCCAGAATAGGTTATCATCTGCATTTGTAGCTTCCTGAGAAGCTTRCTCTCATTCCACAACCATAGGAAATGGCAGAACAACCAAAGGGCCAAAATGCAGTTGGAAGCRGAAGAAAAGAAAATAYTGATAAAGTACTCTGAACCTGYCCTTCTTCCAATATTTACACATGGTAACATGTGGCATCCTCTAAGATSCAAAATGCAATGATTACCAAAAGCACCAGTTTTCATTAGCTGGCCTGATGACCTTAGTTGCAGTACTAAAACAAAAACCACAAYGATCCAGGATGAATTACTGTAGTGCCATTATTCAGGTGCTTTAAAAAAAGAAATAAAAAGATCACCAGCTGAACACTTTTACTAATTTGCCAYGTAGCAGCTAACTTACTACATGGGAAAAAGCAAACGAGGCTACATATTAATAGAAACCATTCCTAGCAGCTCATCTTTCAGTTATTACCAGTTGCAAGGYACTTTTTCCTATCTTTCAGAGATTCTTTCTCTCCATGCAGCAAAAAAAAGCAGTTCAGATTTTATTGGTTTTCAATTCTCAGAAGGCTGAGAGGCCTCTTCCTGTGGCACAAAGCATAGAAATACTTTTAGTTCTAAACTTCACTAGAAAATTCTACAAAAATTTTTCAATAATAACAGGGTAGAAAAGCCCATCAATTTTCTTCTAGGAACACAATTAAAACAAGAAGAATTAAGAACAATAACTTTGGACAGAATCAATTTATGTTGTAATTTTTATCTGGAAATTTTATGTTAGAAGAAAATAGACATCTTCTTTTTGCTTTTCTGTCTTTTGAAAAGCAACTTCATTTCAAATTACTCAGAAACACCTCGTGAGAGTTCATTTAGAAAAATTTAACCACAGTGTAACTGTTATTACTTAAACAACCTGACCACCTAAGAGGACACYGATACTTCAAGAACAACCAAGAGCTGGGAAATGCCATAAGAACACATGTGAACCTTACAGAATAGCAAGAGTGCAGAGGAAATACTCAGTTACAAGGTGGCTAAATAAAGTTACTTTTTAAAGAGTTTTTAACACATTTTTAGCATTTTCTGTGTTCACTGTACAGATTCRTTTGATACTGGCAAACACTCAGCACTTTTACCTATGTCAAGTAACAAAACAGGGATCAAGAAAGTGATGAGCACAACATTTAAGCAGACCGATACTGTGTAGCCTGTCCAGCATTATCAAGAACTGTCCTTCCCTGAAAGAACATCCAAAGAAGCAATCCAGTTTTCTGGGAAACAATCATTTGTTCAGCTGCCTTAACATGGGACAGCTTTCTCCTCTTTGCGTAATTTTGTCTCATTCACTCATTTTCCAGTTGTATGACACAGGTGTCAGATGTTCCACAGACAGTAGTTGCCTTCACCATACAACCCTAATTCACCTTTAGGACAGGCTCCAACCACAGGTATTGTGGGAAAAGCAATGTTTATTGGGCATAATAGTCTATCATACTGCATATGCATAAGGCAGCCAGAAAAAGGTTGTACGTACACTGTCAGTTCTCGCACTCCAGATTTTGAGTACTGAACTTTGTAATGTTATTCTTGTATTTCTTCAATTTTCAAGAACAGCAAACCTAACAACTCAGGTTTCTTATTAAAATCCTAATTTTCTTCCCCAGTCATTGCWAGTTTCCCCGCTCTGTCAAACATTTTTCTTTTTTCCTTCTTCTGTATTATGTCTGCAACAGTTCTTAGTACTGCATTCTTTCCCCAATCATCCTCATGGCAGTGTTCTCCATACAGACATTTTCAGAAGTTCCCCATCTCATCTTCCCAATTTGTTTTCTTGTTAGTAAGCCCAGCTCACTATTAATCATARTCTTTCACTCTCTCAATGTGGGATACTTTCTTTGTGCGATGTAAATAACACTTTCTACAAAATCACAGCATGGTTGAGGTTGTAAGGGACCTCTGAAGGTCATCTGGTCCAGTCCCCCTGCTCAAGCAGGGCCACCTAAAGCCAGCTGCTCAGGACTGTGTCCAGATGGCTTTTGAATATCTCCAAGGATGGAGACTCCACAACCTCCCYGGGCAACCTGTGCCAGTGCTCAGTCACACTCACAGTGAAAAAGTGTTTCCTGATATTCAGAGGGAACCTCYTGTGTTTCGGTGTGTGCCCATCACCTCTGGTCCTGTCACTGGGCACCACTGAAAAGAGCCTGGCTCCATCCTCTTTACACCCTCCCTTCAGGTATTTGCACACTTTGATAAGATTCCCCTGAGTCTTCTCTTCTCCACACTGCCCAGTCCCAGCTCTCTCAGCCTTTCCTCAYAGGAGAGATGCTCCAGTCCCTTAAACACCCTTCTGGCCCTTTGCTGGACTTTCTCCAGTATGTCCATGCCTCTCTTGTACTGGGTAGCCCGGAACTAGACCCAGCACTCCAGCTGTGGCCTCACCAGTACTGAATAGAGGGGAAGGATCACCACCCTCAACCTGCTCGCAACACTCCTAAMGCAGCACAGGATATCGCTGGCCTTCTTTGCAGCAAGGGTACATTGCTGGCTCATGTTCAACCGTGTGTCCATCAGAACTCCAGGTCCTTTTCTGCAAAGCAGTTTTCCAGCTGGGCARCCCCCAGCACGTACTGGTGCCTGCGGTTGTTCCTCCCCGGGTGCAGGACTTTGGTGCTTCCCTTTGTTGAACTGCATGAGGTTCCTGTCAGCCCATTTCTCCAGCCAGTTGAGGTCTCTCTGGACGGCAGCCCACCCATCTGGTGTACCAGCCATTCCTTCCAGTTTTGTAGCACCAGCGAACTTGCTGRGGGTACACTCTGCCCCATCATCCAGACCATTAACAAAGATGTTGAACAGAATTYGACCCAGTATTGACCTCTGGGGTACATCGCTAGTTACTGGCCTTCAATCAGACTTCGTACCACTGATCACTCCTCTCTGGGCCCAGACATTCAGCCAGTTTTCAATCTACCTCCCTGTCTGTTTCCCAGACAAAGGACTGCTTACCCTACTTTTGCTGCAATTGCAAATCTTCTAAAACAGCTATTTAGAYACAGATTCAATCAAGTTCATTTCTCAAAAACACAGATACTGAAGTGTGGAAATGCAATTCTAAGATCTTTTATATCTGGAGAAAATCTAGTAACATTTTATGTTACAGATGATTTCAAGCTAGGAAAATTAAATCTGAGTTAGGCATATGGCTTTTGATTTTTAACGCTGAAATGTTTTCAACATGCAAGACTTCAAAACTATACTTCTGGAAAGAATTAATACACAAAAAAATATGTAAGGCAATAAGGTCTAAAGAGCTGTGAAAACAGTGTAAAACAAAGTCAAGCACTGTTTGGTAAAATTAATAGTCAATAAAAAATTTGCAATGGCATAGACATGTGTAAATACAGCAAAATCCAGTGTATGTCTCCCTGTGCTCAAGCTCAATACACAACATATTAACTCATATAATAATGCAATTGGACAATTTGCATAAAACAAGACATTTGCTTTATTTGGGGAGAGGGGAGAATGGAACTTGTGTAACCATATTTTTTGACAGGCAATATAATCTGGTTTATTTTTAACTGGTACACTCAGATTCAGCAATTACACACACAGAAATTTGCTTTAGGACAAATATCTGGGTAATACATTAAGTACTGAGATAACTACAGGACTAAAAAGAGACCTTACCTGTTTTGAACACACCAAGGAAGCCATAACACACAGATGTGGTGTCAAAAACAGTTTTAGTCTCATGATTAAAATCGCTAGGACACTGTATGCCAACAGCTGCAATGCATGGTATACCAGCTGAAAAAAAAAMCCACAACACAGAAGCATAGTATTTGCTCACTTTTCATTTCTCTCTTAAACATACAACTTCATTTTCAGTATAGCTTAAATGATGAGCKTGTCTGAAAGAGTCCAAGTCAAAGTAAAGATCTTCATATTTCAGACAGTGATAAGGATTTCCTGTTACCTTTTTTCTAAAGTGTATGTAGTATGCTAAGGTATGGAACAACAGGAAGGATAAACATTAACAATAAAACCAAAAGGAGCTGGAGAAATGGCTAGCTATGCAAAAGATCCTGAAACATAAATAGGCAATAACATATGTACAATTTCTTGTATAACCTCTTTATAGAGGTGAAGAGACCTTGCTATTTAATACTTAAAATACCCAAGTATGAAATGAAAGAAGCAAATAAAATCATCCTTGGTACTCACAAAACCACAGGCAGCTTGCTTTAGTATTCTCAAAAAAGGTTAAAAAGTACCAGAGATGTCACTCATCACTTCTAACATTGAATCTATATTACTTGGGGAAGTTCTGTGGTAAATCACAGAGGCATTTTTGCAGTCAGTGCTTTTATCTACTTATGATTATCATATTTTGAATGGCATGAGATTTCTCTCATAGCACAAACGACAAATAAACTGCTGTTAAGAAAGTTTTCTACTGTCCTTGCTGACTTAATTGCAAATAAAGAAACCACATAAGAAAGCTGCCATTCAATTATATTTTTTGCATAATTTTATTAAAAGAACGACGTATAGAATTATTTTCATTACGGCATTTTTCAAATCAGAATTTTAACTTTATCTGTCACGTGAAACCCCAGTAAATGAAGCAACCTCCTTCTCAGTCTATATGGGGAAAATGGAAGGTCCAGYGTAATTTCAGTGTCTTTCTGTACTGCTACAGCAAAATCCCAAAAGACTCCTCTCTTGCACTGCCACCCCACCATTAGCTAGTATATTTTTTTGTTCAACATTCCAGAGTTATTCTGGTGATGTACCGGACCCAATTTAAGACAAGGGAATAAAAGATGCAAATACAAATAAACCATGTATCAGGATCAGACCATTCCAACCTGTATCTCAACATTAAGTATTCACATTAACACACGAATAAAATTGTGCAGAAAAAGAATCTTACCTCACCATGGTTAAAACGTTCCTCTCTGAATAAAAAACAGAAAATCACATTATAATCACACATTATCACACAGAAGCACTAGTTTTACTTTGAAGTCACCTATAGTGGCTCTAGACAACTGAACTAATCCAGTAAGCCAGCACCTGCACAGATTTTTTTCCCCCCTCTAGAACAAGCTTTGAAATATATTACAAATCAGGAACTATCCTACTCAATCCTTATATCTATATTAATTTTAGCAATTTTTTAATTACTTCCATGAATTATTTCACATACAGAACAGCTTATTTAGACAATGAAATTTCAGTAATGTAAAAGAGGCAGAGCACTGGTACCAAAAAAAAAAAAAAGTCAGTCATTTACTCAGGTACTACATAGATTGGTTTTGGATTCTCAGAATCCGAATGTGAAAAGAGTCAAAATCATGTATACTTGTTGTTCTTCAAAAACATCTGTGAAGACAGGATGCTGAATCCTGCTCACATCTGTTGAAATTGATACTGGCCATTAGACTATGGAAAGCAGAGATCACTGAAATGATTAGTGATAAATTAAAAAAAAACAGGAAACAAAAAGATACGTCAGGGAAATGACAATATTCAATTGGCCAAATTCACTGCTCTTGAGCACAGCATCACCAAGTGATGCCAAATGGCTGTGACAGGTAGACCATGTATTACAGATATTTGGAAAATAAAATTAATGCAGTTGTGATCCCTTCCTAAAGATGAAATGCAGGTGTCTTTATAACCTGGAAAAAAAAATAATGGGGAGGAAAGAATTTGTATTCACTACTTACAGGGGAAAAGCGAATAGGCACATAAACAAACATTGGTTTAGGAACAGAGCAGAAAAATAAATGATTAAATGGAAAATTTGGGGGTAAGAGGGTTAAGATGTCTAAAACTAAGTTCAGCAGCTAAACTTGGTTTTAGATGTCCTGTAAAAATACTACATATAGTACATCCAAGCCATTCAGTTACTGAACGATACATAATTTACCCTTCAAAAAGGACCAACATTATGTAGAATTCTGAATTATTTAGCATACAGCAAATCAAATAAACTTCCAGCAGAAAATTCAGTTTTACATTAAAAAAGAAGACAATATTTACCTTTCATATTGGCCTGCCTGAGATAAGGCCCACCTAATATATTTAATTGCCTGAAGAAAACAATAGCCAACAAAAAGTATGAATAAACTTTAAAAAGCATTTTCAACATTTGCTAAATTAAATTACACCTGGGTAATCTCATTTTGAGATAATGCTAAGATAAAGACATGCAATGTTTTAGCTAAAAATTCTTTTTGAGGATGTTTAATTAGCCAGGCAGTTAGCAGTTATCCCATCTGTTCCTGTGTAAACTGTAAGTTGTTTTTACACAAATTATACATAATCAAATTTACAAAAACAGTTATAAACTTCAGTTATAGTACTCATCAGCTAAGTGACAGAAATTTTTTTGGCGCTTCACATCAAAGCAAGTTTTACCACTGACTCAGGACTGGACCTTTGCAAAAATCTATATATAGAGAATA
Organism: Oceanodroma leucorhoa; assembly: GCA_030449065.1. NCBI lineage: Eukaryota > Metazoa > Chordata > Aves > Procellariiformes > Oceanodroma > Oceanodroma leucorhoa. Next base: position 826,330 of record JASVER010000190.1, read on the forward strand.
CAGAATTTTAAGCAAATATTTTGGAAAACCTGTATTTTATCTAACTATATTGGGTTTACATGGCAAGGCTTTGGTAGCAGGGGGGCTGCAGGGTGGCTTCTGTGAGAAGAGACCAGGGGCTGCCCCCATGTCAAACAGCCAGTTCCAGCCAGCTTCAAAACACATCTATCACTGGCCAAAGCTGAGCCCATCAGTGGTGCTGGTGCTGCCTCTGTTGATAACACTTAAGAAAAGGTGAAAACCACTGTGCAGCAGCTTTAAGAGAGAGCAGTGAGAAAAATGGGAGAGAAAGAACCCTGCAGACACCAAGGTCAGTGAAGGAGGGGGAGGAGGTGCTCCAGGCACCAGAGCAGAGATTCCCCTGCAGCTTGTGGAGAAGACCATGGTGATGTAGGTTTTCCCCCTACAGGCCATGGAGGTCCATGGTGGAGCAGATATCCACCCTGCAGCCTGTGGAGGACCCCATGCCAGAGCAGGTGGATATGCCCTGAAGGAAGCTGCAACCCATGGAGAGCCCACACAGGGGCAAGCTCCTACAGGAGTTCCACACAGGAACTGCAGCTCGTGGAGAGGAGCCCACAGAGGAGCAGGTTTTGTGGCAGGAGTTGCGACCTGTGGGGGACCCACGCTGGAGCAGCCYGTTTCTGGTTCCTGAAGGACTGTACCCCATGCAAAGGACCCATGCTGGAGCAGTTCTTAAAGAACTGCAGCCTGTGGGAGAGACCCATTGAGCCTGGAAAGAAGGGGTGGGGATGAGGGGAAGGTGTTTTTAGTTTTGTTTTTGTTTCTCACATACCTACTCTATTTTTAATTGACAATAAATTAAATTAATCTTCCCCAATTCAAGTCTGTTTTGCTCATGACAGAAAAATCAGTGAGTGATCTCCCTGTCCTTATCTTGACCCATGAGATTTTTCAACTTTTTTTTCCCCCGGTCCTGCTRAGGACGGGGAATGAGAGCATGGCTTGGCAGGCACCWGACAGCCAGCCAAGGTTAACCCACCACACTAACTTCTTCCCATCTCAAAATAAATAGTGATGCTTTCAAAAAACCTAAAAAGTAAATTCAAGGTAAAGGTGATTCACTAAATCAATCACTTACCCTTTTGATGATTACCCCAAAAACCACCAGAACAACTGGTAATAGCAGAGTCTTTGTGTATCTTACTGGAGTCTACAATGGAAATAAACTGCATTAATTACTTTCCATTCACCTATAATTACTTCAATGGTCATTTTAAAGAAAACAATATAAAGAGTTCTTCCTCGAGTAAAATGTAAATTTAAACATTCAACAAGAACAAAGCAAGCTTAAAGAAACTCAGATTTAAACTCCACCCAGCAATCACACTAGAGGTCATAATACTAGGGTCATTAGTAAATTATTCCCAGTTCTTTGGCAAGCCACCCAAAGACTAAAAGTAGATTGTATCTCATCTGAATTTGAGTACTACAGGTTGAGTAACCTATAAACGTTCKAAATGCATATCTAGATACTGATGAACTAAAAAAAGTCTACTAACACCACATTAAGTAGCTTYGATGCTCTTCTGTAGTCTAAATCTACCACAAGACCTTAGCAGTTCTCAGTACATTTTCCATATACTCAAAACCACTTACTGACAGCCACATAAAATCTTAAGTTTGCAGAACTGTAACCCTTCATTTATCCCTGAGCAAGTACTTCTTTCATTCAAGCAAGCACACCTCTTAGATCCAAAATCAAAACACTGTTTTCAGTTCATTTAAAAGCAATAAAACCAGTTAAATTTAGCTTAAGTTCATTAATGTCTCTAACTTCACAAGTAAGCACTTGAACTTATGATGGCAGTAGGAGGTTATGGCTCTCAGATGTTTTAAATTATAAATTAAGGTAAAACAAAAAGTTCTCTCTTCCATCATCATCTATTTTGATCAAATTACCTCTTTTTCCATGAAGTCAAACTCTGCAGCACAGGTATACATTAATGTATCAAAATCCTTGTAGCCAATAAATTTAGATTTTAATATATTTCCTATATGAGCCTGGTAGGATATAAAGGAAAAAAAAAAAACTGTAGGAAGCAAAAACTGTCCTGCTTTCCACAACAAAGTAGTTTACATGAGTATGAGAAATATTTTTAATTAGAACAGAAGTTTATACCATTTACAATATTGTAAATAAAAATAATAAAAAAAATCTATTTCCATTATATTAAATGATATCTTTGAGCGTAACACAGATTGGACTGTGTTAAATAAAAAGCAGAACGCAGCAGAAAAAGGGTGGTACCATTGCAACTGGGTTCAACAAGAGTATAGTTTTGCATACTCATATTTCAAGATATGAGCTTCCCATCTTTTGCCCCTTGATGCACATCTGCAGATAGGTTTTTAACAGTAGAATCTGACAATAAAGGGGCTGAAGTGAAGCGAGGAGTCCTAGTTACAACAATCATTTCAAAACTGTCTTAAAAATTAGCTTCAGAGTAAAGTGAACTAAGAAACTGAGTAAATAAAGAAAAGATATAGGTAGAAGAAATCCAAAATAAACAAAGCTCTATAAATCCGCATTTAAAAACAAACACACAGAGCATTTACTAACTCAATAGTAAAAACATTTGTCTTTTCACAAACTTCGGTAATAACACCTCAAAGTGATAATACATAACGAATGAGAAAGCAAATATGCAATCCCTCTCCCATTTCTGCAAAACAGATCTCAGAATTTCAGGAAAGTACATCAGTAAGATGCCAAAATCAAAATACTAAGAGCTATAAAACTTTTGAAAGACACCAACCAGATACTCAAATACGAGAACTTACATCATCAGCTATTCCAAACACTAAAGAAGTTAGGTATTTCAAGGTGACTGTCCCAAATAACCAGGCACATCCTTCAATGACCTTAAAAMAATATATTCAGAATGAAATAAACATATCTCAACAAACTTTCAAAGAAACCTTTTCTTTTTTAAAAGGCTTATTAAAATTAGCTACTAGTTACAAACTTTTCTATGTTATCACCAGTAAGAACAGTAATTTCTACAAATTACGCTTCCTAAATTTCAGTACACTGGGGTGTTTTAAGGTTTTTTGTATTTTCTGTCACAGTTGAAATAATTTTGTGCAACTGATTTATATTACGGCTGTACCGCTGCACRCGACATTGTGGCAGAGGGGGTATCACAGTTAACTTCAAACAGGGGCAGCCTACCTGTAAATTCCATTTGTTTTGCATACACCAGTGTGTAGTAATTATTTCCCACCAAGAGCCTCTCCATATTATCAGGTTGTAGTACTCTGCTAATTCAAATCTTTGGAGGAATTTGCTGATTTATAGTATCTTCTCAAGATAATCTCAAGTTAGAACTTGAAGGATATATATAAGTATGTACAATTACTACTTCTACTTACATATCATGTTTATACCTGTACCAGAAAGATTAAATTCTTGACAATCTAGCTTAATCTATCTAATTCTTTATAAAACCAAATCATCTGAATAGGACAACCTGGCTCAGTATCTTGTATCTGGGACCAGCAGCAGATGCTTTCAGAGAGAATATAACAACAAAATGTATACTGATCTTCACCYTAATGTAACCAGGGTTTTTATGTGATGATGGCTTGCATTCAACCATCCCATTTAATGGCTGCAAATGAACCTAAATACCTAGGAGGTATCTAATCATTTTCTGAATGCCTCTATTTTTTTTGCTTCCACAGTATCTTTCTTCTCTCTTATAAGTTAATTGCTGGTAGCATAAGGGGAACTAAACAAACTATAATTATATCCTACTTGTATTCACTGGCTTTGTCATATTTACCTTTATTTTACAAGATGTAGAATTCTAACCTATTTTAAAATCTCAGCTATTTAGCGATTCTACATTAATAATTATCATCATACTCTCTCTACTTAAATTTGACAATAGTACATTTTGGGGGAAGGCATTCTACCTTTTTTTTTTTTAAGTAAGACACGTTGACTGAGACTGCATGCAATATTTAGGATGCTAAGTATGAGTTTACAAAATAAAAAAAAATCTTCTGCTTTCTCTGCAGTTTCTTCTCCACGACTTCCATCATGTATTTTCYTTTTTGATGCCTGCTCAGTAATGAATTGATGTGTTCAGAGAACTTTTCGTAAGAATACCGAGATTTCTTTGCTGAGTGTCAAGGACTTATTTAGGATCAATTACTTTACATACATACTTAGGGTGGTGGTGGTCGTCTTTTGAAAACTTACCATTTAAYCCCTCCCTTTATTTCTCACCTTCTAACATTCACACCTTATCCCATGGAACTTATTTTCTTTTATAGTTCCAGTTAGGTATCTTCCCCAAAAGGTTTCTGAAATTCAAGTGCATTGCGTTCACCCACACACCCTTATCTACGTCCTTCAAAAGAAGTCAAATACATTTGCGAGGCATGACTTCCTTTCAGAGAGGCTGAATTGGACCTATCACACTATATTGCATGTACATATAGCCTTAACAACTTCATCACTGTTCAAGTTTTTATTCTTGTAAGAAGTTAGACTTATTGGCGTGCAGTTCCACAAATGGCTTGGATCTCCTTTTCAAAAACTGACATGAGGTTTGCCTACACTCCCATTTCCCCTGGTACCACAGCTAGCTACATTGGCAGGTTATACGTGCACTGCAGTTTGTTATAAATATTTTTTTAAATTCCTTTATATTCTAATTAATTCCTTTATATTCTAATTCCTTTATAATAACTGTGTGAATTCCATCCAGCTTTGCTAACATGTTACCCTTCATTTAACAAGAATGCCTGTCTTAAGCCAGGCATAGTCTCRGTAGGCTCCCATTCAGGTGTTTTTACAAGTTAATGTTATGTCTTAAGCAGCAAGTTGCTTCTCATGTTTTCTACAGTGTTATACTTTATTTATCATAGTTTTGCGGGTGTCCTCCATGTTTGGACATGACTTCTACTGCCCTCAAACCCCACCCACACACCCTACAGTGTTTTACTCCGAGTTGCTTCCTTCACTTAGTTATGTAATTACAAGTTGCTTGCTATTGTTATAAAAAATGTCTTAAAAAAAATATAGKACACATTTTAGTGAATATCTAATGCAGTATCCTAATCTCAATTTCTGCAAGCACTGTTAGCCTTTTACTTGCCTTTTCTAAATTTTCCTTTATTTTAAAGGGATTTTCATACACATCCTAGGTTTTGTAAACATGTTTAAGTTGGTAATTTAAAATTAAATGTCTTGCCGATTGAAGGCTATTTCACTTTTCTGATATAAATGTATGTTTATGCCCCTTTTCTTCCTTCAGTAATTTAAGATTAACATCTGGGAATACGGAAAATTTACTTACAGAGAGTAGTTCAGCTACATTTCTTGATTTTCAACGATTAGAAACTAAACCAGAAGTTATTTCTGTATTTCATTAAAAGAAAATAAAGTCATAGTTCTTTTCTRAAATTCAAAATATATGAAATTCCTTACCCATAGATAGACTTCTCTTCTGCTGTTTTTCAAGATTTTTGGACTCAATTCAAGAATTCCCTAATAATAAAATGAAGGTACATTTTCAGGTAACATATAGTAACAACAAGATATTCCAGTACCCTGGATGAGGGTTTTTTTTTTATTTTGGCAAGCGCCTATTGTACCACACAGCTATTTATTAAAAAAACCCTCCCTAATTAATACAACCCAAAATATGAATGAATATCTAATATTGTGATTTCACCCTGCACTGGCAAAACATGCTAATATAAAAATTCTTACTGCAGTTTATATTCAATTAATGGAAAACTAGTCTCCTCCTTAACAAGTAAGATTCTGTATTATACAGTTCTAAGCTTCTTTAAATCAAAGCCAATGTGAAACTGAATTATGTCTGCTTCCACGAATGACAAGAGACATCTGAAGCAATAAATAAATTACTGGTAGCATAATACAAACAATTTTCAAACAAGGCAACAGAATACGGGGGGTGGGAGGAGTTACTGGTATTTTTCTGTTTCACATTATGTTCCTCATTTTAYGACACAAGGAAGACTCACTTGAAGMTAATTTGAGGAACAATGTAATTAAGAAAAAATGAGAATGAACTTAAAAGCTTTCAGAAACTCAGTCCGTATGTACACTAAGACTGAGGCCACCATAAGCACCCAAATAACACAGACAATAAATATTTTTTCCCAAGCAGAAAATAGGTAAAAAACTCAATGTACCCGTACTTACTATATAATTACAAAAGCTGCTACAAGAAACTAGAGTGGGTTTATAACAAGCAAACTATACTACAGCAAATACCAGTAGCCAAGGCAGCTTAATCTTAGCATAAGTGAGAAATTACCACTATTTGCTGATGGACAAAAATATAAAAAAAATAAAAAAAAAAAAAAAATCACTGAGCTCACCCAAGCTTCTAGAAAAGGCAAAAAGAATCAGAAATTAAGATGATTTGTAGTATGCTAAACTATCTGTTCACACAGTCTTATCTCTTATTTCCTATGTACATAAATCCCCTAAGAGAAACTATATGAAACTGAAAGAGGTTGGGGGTTGGTTTTCCTATTTAAGGTAAAATTAAGATAGTGTATGATGAGATGATGAGTCTTCAGTGAATAATTTCACTAACATGTTAGTATGACAGCAATTTGAAATAGTCTTAAACCATTGTTATATATGTTTCAGTCATTTGTTCTGCATTTCCAGTTTCACAATCAATAAAGMAGCATTTAAAACAAACTCTTCCTTGCTCATGTTCTTGTTTTACAATTATTCTGGTCAAAAATACATACGTGGTAAATTTTATATTTTTATAAAAAGAAGAGAGTTATAAAAAGAAGAGAACTGAGCCTTAACTAAATTTCTCTTACGAAGAGTTCTTGGTGTAAAAACATGATTTTTTAAATTAGTATTTACCCATTCTCCAAATATCTTTAGGGTCTAATTCTGTTTGTCATGTGAAAGATTTCTCAACTATCTGGTAATGCGGCAGTTTCTCTTTTACATCAATACATACATAACAGTACAGCATTAGTCTTAGCGTGTCATGTGATTTTTTTCTTAAACAACTTACCCAGATAACTACTAAAGATGCAGCATAATATGATGTCAATAACATTGAATTACCAAACATCAGAATAAAACACACTACAAGAGATACCTAAAAGAAGAGAATAAAAATAATTAAATTTAAAACAGAAAAGGTAAGAATTGCCCAAGTATAGAAATTGCCTTGTATCAACAGCTTTAAATTTAAAGACACCTACTTCACAGCAAGTGCAAGCTTGATACCCAGCTTACAGAACTGTTCTGAAAACACTAATTATAAGGACTTAATGGTAACAGGTAGCCAAGTGTAGATTATTATGTTAATTTATATTTTAAAAGTACTTCTAGACAAAAAGATCTGATCATAGGGCTAACTCATCTTATGTGATATACCAGCTATATTTTTGAAGTTATTCCTAACATATTCATTTTTTTCAAATTATTGTATCATTTCTCCATCCTGTTTGTTATCTTTCAGAATCCTGGACAAACATAAAGATGTTGAATAAAATGTTTGTCTTCTTCTTTCTTCCAAAATGAGAAGCATATATTTAAAACATAATACTCACTAAAGTCAAGGAAGCAGAACTCTGACTATTTGATCATATGCACTTAACTATATGAGGTTGAAAGTCAAGGCTGAAATACAACTTTTATCCACCATCCTGATCTCCTATGGTGCTTTCTTTTTAATAGAAAGCAAGCTGAGTTACATTTTCTAACTTGGAGAGCAAAATCAATGATCAACCTCTGTCTTTGTCTATACACAGGAATAAGGAAAAATAATGTAGTTATTTGTAAAATATGCAGGATTTTGCACTCCCCCCCCTCACATAGTTAGACTTTAATTTTCCACAGAAAAGTGGGGGCGAGCAAAAATTGAAAACACCACAGAACAAAGACTGGCAGTTTATTCAGCCTCATTAAGATTTCTCTGTAATATAACATGATTGTTTATCTATCTGAAAACAGGCTTTTTATGACACTTTGGCATCAAAATTATGATAGAGCTAATGGCATAAGCCAAAAGGCTTAAGTATTTCATCCTGCTTCTGTAAAAAATTACTAAACCAAGGTGCTTATTTGCAATTTTTCCTGCTAAATCTGACTGGGAACAAGCATTTGGTATCCCAGGTTTATATCAGAAATTAGTTGCATAGAACTTACTACTGTCTTTAATTTATGATTTACAGTATTTCAAAATATGTTTGAAAACATATGAAATACAATTTAGCTCAAAGCTTCCTTCCTGTGGTAAACATTCTCTGTGCCCACTGAACTTGCATAGCACAATTTTAGCAAAAATATATTTTTAAAGACAATCATATTTCTTAAAAAAAGTTGTTTACATCTTCCTGTATATTTAAAGCTGTCATCTCGTTTCAAAGAGCAAAATTCCTGGTAGCAAAACTCGATCATTAGCTTAACTTTAAAAATGAAAATCAGATATATTATGCAGAAACTTACATGCCTTTTATTTATTATCTCCTTTYGTTGACTTTCTCACCCATTTTTGAAAAAATAGTTTTTCCTCAGATTAATAATTTTCTTCGTCCTACTTTCTAAATATCTCCCCAAATAGTTCAACCACAACATCTTTGCATGGTCAAGACTACAGTAGTCTTCAAAACCCTATTTTAGTTGGGGTTCTTCCCCTTCAATGATAAAGACTTACTAACAGTAAGTTTTGACTTACTAACATCTCATTTTTTTGTTTCTACTAACCTATGGCATGAGACGAATGCTGCCTTTTCAACTTTTTATTGCTCATGCTCGATTACTTGGTATGTTTTCTAGTCTGTTGTTTGAAACAGTATCTTCAAGTCCATGGAATGAGTAGAGACAGAAAGGAGAGGCAAATATTTCTACAAATCTTTTAGGTTGATAATTTTTCTGGAGTTCAAAAATTCCTGTGCGCCAGAAGGATCCTAGTTTCTGACACTGTGATATAAATATACATAAGATCAAATATGCAAATCCAGGCCCCTCCATCCCTTATTATTGCACCTTTTCAAGCATCTTGCAACTAAGGAAAACACTTCAGACAAATGGCCTCTTTTGATGCTCTGACCTGTTTTAGGGGATTTAAATTTTTTAAAAAAAGTATTACCATATGAGCAGAGAGTATCTTCTGTAATTTGCAGGAGTCAATATAACCCATAATACACACAGCAAATAATGAAGCTATCTAGAATCAAAAGTGAAAGATAAATTTAAACAATTTGCAGTAGTGTACTCTTTCTAGCAGAATACACACTCACAAAAAAGTGATTATTCAAACAATCATAAATTAACTTTTATTGCTACTTTTTTGCTAAGTAAATACTTAGACATTTCATAATGGTTTCTTTCAAAAAAACTATTGTGGTGCTCTGAATAACAAGTATCAAACATATTTGAATATTTAAGTATTCAGCTTTACAAAAATGCAAGTCATCAAAACACAGCACTAACACATCATCTTTCACCCTTAGATTTAAAAAAACAAAACAAAACAAATCATTCATTAACATTATTTAACCTTAACTTTTCAGCAAAGTATGGGAACATCCATAATTTGCTGCTGAGGAAAATGAGATTCATTGATTAGGCAGCTTGCTAAAAGTCACATGGGAAATTAATGAAATTATGAACTGAACCTGTAATTTCAAATTTCAAGCCCAGYATCTTAAACAGGTTATAGCGATGAGTTTCTAACAATATTTTACAGAATGTAATGGCTTCCCCTTCTGCAGTTAGAAAATTTGCATACCACAGCATATATGATTGTTCAAAACTATCAACTCAAAACAAGCAACATCTGCTTCAAGTAGAACAGACAAGTGAAAAGGTATGGAGACATAGATGGATTTCAATCAACAGGCTACATTTCAATCAATTTAAACACTAAAAAAGTGTGCTGTATGATAGTATCCTATTGCTCACATTAGCATTTACTATACTTCAACACTAGCTGAAGTTACCTCAACTGTCCAAACTCTCAAACAGTAAGTTTATCCCACTACTCACAGGCTCATCAAAATCAAATAGGAAATCATGCAAAATCATGCCAGATATTACATGCCATGCAAACATTGCTCCATTTAAAAATTTAGAATAGCCTAAAGAGACACAAGATCAATGCCTTTTYTATATTTGTACTTCAATATACAAAGTTTCTTCTTGTTCTGCACTTGTTCTAATGTACTGATCTGAGGCTGAAGGCTGCTTTTAAGAGAAAAGTAAATTTTTTAGTCCTGGAAACAGAAGACTGAGTGGTGTAAATGGTCAACTTTTAAACTTAAGACTAGAAAAATACTGATGTGATAAAATACTGGTGTGAATCTTTCCTGAGAGCAAGAGTGAAATCTGGCTAAAAGGAAAGCACTGGTATAGTATTGAATTCGATGGCTGTCTATACAAAGCAGTCAATTTGCCTGGATAAGACAAAGAGGCTATTTAGAGGTGAATATGGTCTTACCTGTGTTAGAAGAACAAACTGAGCAAACTGCCAGGGAAGCATGAAAAAGATATTAGAAACACACAGTGCAATCAAGCTTCCTGTATTAATATTCGGAATCCTTGGGAAAAAGAGACAGAATAGGCATCAGTAAGTAAAATTACACAGGTATTTGCATATTATTGAAAAGTACAATAGAGAATGCAATAAAAACAAAGTTACCTTACAAGTTAGCTAGCAATACTGATCAACTACAAATAACACTGCTCAAGTAAATTTAATATCAATTTTCCATCAGTTTCCAAAAACAATAGTTCTGATGCTTAATGTTCCTTAACTATTTGATGAGTCACTCATTACCAGACAAGTCTTCTCCTGGCAGCATGTAATATAGCAGGCCAACCTATGTCACTTGCAGTGGTCCACCTTCTTGTAACAACTCTGAAGTCAGGTCACAGCCATTTCCATTTCGGCTGGGATCACAACTATTCTCAGAACAGTCTGCATTTGAAAGTGATTTAACTCCTCTCTCTCACAATTTTCCCATATTTACTTTCTGCAACTTTCTGCCAGCAATCCTAAGTGAGGTTTCAGAGCAGGAGACAATGACAAACACATGAAACTCATCTTTTAACTGAAAACATCCCATTCTCTACATCCTGCTGTCAGTCTTATTTATTTAATCCTGTGTTAGCTCCAAGTTCACTTCAGAAACATGTCATGTTTCAAATGTCACTAAGTGGCCTCCAACAGATGAAGACACCATAAATATTCTGCTGTAAAACCCAAACCCAACAGATTACAGCAATCTCACCAAATTCTGTAAAATTTTCTTCAGCTTCTTTTACAAAGCCTGAAGATTAACTTCTATTGGAAGTCATGCTGAGCATGATTAAGTAATACATTGTGATACAAATGTGATACAAGTGATACAAATAATGGAGAATTTAAGTTCTAGTCTCTGTGTCAAAGATAGCTCCTATATTTCATTGGAATACTGCTATACATAAAACAGAGCTGCTCTTGAAGCAGGAATTATAACTGAGAAACAGAAAGTTAAAATGTTTATCTCCTTTTTGGAACCTCGCTCTGAAATGCTTAGATTAAACACCTACTTCTCATCGGTAAGCAAGCCCAGGTACTATTTTATGTACCAAGATTTGAAGAACAGGAGTGAATCTATCTAAGTGTCATAATTATAGGTACAGAATACATGTGCTCTGATCACCTTAACTTAAAGTGTAACTTCCTCATTTTTTCGTTTGACCTCACAATTTAGCATGACGTGAACAGGTGTCTTTCTAATATGAAATCTAGCAATAACTCTAAAAACTATTCCTCAAAATATTTTTCTAGACAGCATGTATCTTTTCCTCGCCTAAAAACCACAAGTTAGTGACAGATGAGCACAAAATATTTTTTGTTTAATCATCAATAACTACAAATCAGTATGGCCTAATAAAGGAAAATCTGGGGTTACAAGCACCAAGTTCAGCTAAATCATAAATACACTGCAAACCTGATGCAATGAAGTTGGTGGAAAAGCCCTCAAGTATTAACGATCATGCTTAGTTTTCAAAATAGAGGCAAGACAGTAACACAATCATGCCGCAAGCCAGAAACAGCCACTGAAAAGCTGGGCTAATAAACTCAAGAGCATCCCTGCGTTAATGTAATTAGATTGCTCTAAATCATTGAGCTAGTTAATTAGACTAGTTAATTAGTCACAGAAAACTGCAAGAACATACTAGCTTATAGGTGCCTATAGCATCCTCCGTTGCATAGCATAGGCTTATTCTAAGTGCAACCAACATACCACTCTCCAAGAGGGACAAAACCAATTGATGGAGTATCAGCTTGTTTCTCATGGGAAGGAAGTGACATCAACCAAAAATTCTGATTTTTAGTTTAGATACTTATTTGCCAACACAGTAATTCTGATTTTTATTTTAACCATATCTTCAGGTTGCAAAGTTTTTCCTTTTAGTAAGTAAGTAATATGACTGCAGTTCTACTGGTGCAGCGTCTGCAATGTAACAGCCAGAGGAAAGTTTCTATGTTAATGGTATCATTGCTACAGCACACAGAGGCACTTAAGTATTTAAATAAATGCATTTAAAAAAATGTCCTGTGACATTCAATTTTTTAAATCATTGTACAGAGCTAATTATAAATTGAGAGGTACCTGAGAATATAGGTCAAAAGCAACATCTGAAGCACAAGGAATGGGTATGAGAAACTTTCACGAAGAGGTGGAGTCCACATGACACGAGTGCACTAAAAATAAGAACTGGGTTAGCTGATAACATTTGCTGCTATATTTCCATAAAACAATGCATTTGTATTTCAAAATGAATGACCACAGATACTTCAATAAAGCAAAAAAMCAAACTACATGCGATTTTACTCACAAACTTAAAAAAACACAAGCCAGGAAGCAGAAAAGAGAAGGAAAAAAGGAAGCGGCTTCCAGACTTGAGGTCTATGATGCACTGTTTAATTAAAATAGATCACTGCTTTTCCAGAAGTAAACATGGCAGCTAGAGAACATCCAAGAAAAAGCCAGGGCAGCAGCTGCTTGTCCCTGCTTCTGCTGAAATAAACAACTCATTTAGGTAACTAAGACCATTCTCAAATTCAGGCAGTGACTTGCCACACTTATACAGAAAGTGTGTTGGGAGAGGATCTGAAGGATAAACCGACATACTCTTCATTATGCTTAGAGTTCTCTAAGTTACAAACATTTCACATTTCTACTAGCAACAGCACAGAAAGTATAAAATCCAAAGCTGCCCTCCAAAACAGGGCAGTAAAATTGAACAGATGAAATTAAGCTCTTACAGAGCTTATACTAACTTACATACTTCACTCTTTAACCCTAATAAAGCAAAGCATAATACAATGAAGTCAATTGAATAGCTTCTTCATTAACTTCTTGGGGTTCATGGGAAATGGCTCAGCTATAACTGTCRTCTCCAATGTTTACATTCAGCTCTTTATAAAGTGTTTGCAGATGGCACTGACCATCAAAAAAATAATTACAACTTCACAGGACAACTTTGACATACAAACAAAGAGGTTCAAAATGGCTATCAATAGATTTGCACTAAAAATTAGAAGTAGGTTCTTTACAACTACAGGACAAAAATGTAATTCATCTTGATATGGACTATAATGAACCTATGAAAGCTTATAGGACGTTGATGCCAGGATGTTCCTTCTCCTTCRCTTCCTATAATCTTATAACCATTTTTTAAAATACTGTTTTACCAAAGAAGTCACTAGAATTAACATTATAAAATTCCTTGCTTATTGTCTTGCTATTTCACAAATATGTTAAATTAATAGTGTAAAATAAACGTGTAGAAATAGCGTAAAATAAATGCAAAGTACAGAAGCTCATCACATTCATCAAACACAACCCTTGCTGTTTAAAAGCACTCTGTAAAAACTGCACCCTGATTACAATTAAAATAAACCTTTCATAAATATATATACTAATGTGTTGTCTTCAGCTGACTGCACAGATGTGATTAGTTAAAATTATTTTTATTAGCAATAAATATAATCATTATTATTCTGAAGCAGTGTAGTCTTTTAGATCATTACAGCAACATTTGATTTACCAAATCTTTTGATACTGGAGGAGATAAAGACAGGAAAGAAATGATGAGCATATACAACCGTAAAAAGGAAGCATTACCTTAAAAGTGGATTGACTAATGTAGCCCATGCTACTTTTCTATATTTGGAATGTAATACTAAATCATCTGTGGATGATTTATCAAGGCTGTAAACTAACTTTGCTGCATGTATAAATACATCAGTTCTGTCTAAACTTGAAATCATTAAAACACAGTAACACAAGCACAGCCCAAATAAAAACATACTGCCTTAGGTTCATCAGCTCAACGCCAGAAGGCTAACCGCTTTTACACAGCATTAGATCTGAGCTACCAAGACTTGCAGATCAGGCTTACCCATGTAGTTCAGTCCTATCCTTCCAGAGAAGGAAAGCAAATTTTTAGCAACTGGTTTAGCTCCCCGGTACGTACTGTTGAACCATATGCAAGAATTTCCACAGAATCAAAGGCATATCGAAGAGTGAAATAGTTTTTTTATACACACGCGGGCACATGCACACCCATTGCATGTGATTCAACAGTATGCACAGTGAATCTAGACCACTTACAAACGTGTAACTACCTATATAACTTACATGTATAACCATAACTCTATATACACAACAATATCAAACAACTCTGAGTTATTTCATTAGGTGCAGTACAAGAGCCAGCTGGGATCTAACACTGCACCTCTGCAAGTAAGTCTTATTACTCTCCAGAAATCCATACAGCTGAGCCTGAATCAGGGTCACCCTACTTAAGCTCTACCTAAGCCCAGACTATGTCGTAGAGCTATGCAGACCTAATTTCATGCCATTCTCCAAAATACATTATCTGTGTTTTTCCCCCAAGTCAAGCCATCCATAGAGAGAGATGAGCTCTCCTCCAGAGTCTCCTATGGATAGGAGAACTGCCTGTGCCATAGTGAAATAAATGCTTCTTTTCATTATTGCTACCACTACCTTTGAAGTTTTCAACTTGTTCCTTTCTGAAGTTACACTTTATCACCTTCACAGACTTGGCAAAACAGTGTGTAGTCTATCAGTATTTCCTAGCAAAGGATAAAATATTCATCTCACTTCAAAATGTCATTAAGAAGAATGGAAACCCATATGAAACTTTGTATTTACCCTCTTACAGCACCAAAAAAAAGTTTAGAAACTCTGTAACATTTACCTGGTCTGGACCAGGCAGTTACCATCCACAGGTGAAAATTCTTCATGGAGGGTATTTAGAGAAAAACATTTCAAATGAAACTTAAAAAATAAAATAGCTATTTCATCACACAGAATTTTGTTTTATAAGAAAACTGTCAAAGCTCACTATGAGCAGAAGCATCTTTGATTGTATTATGTGCAACCACATATTCTTACTACTCAGAGTCTTCTATCAAGTTTAGCTCAGTAAAGTAAGAAAACAAAACATAACTCTAACCCTTAACAAAATCACAAAGTAGCTAGTTTCCATCTAGAAAATCTTCACAGTATAGCTGCATTTTAAGTAAAATAAAGCAAATATTTATACAAATTTATATATGTAAAATGATCGTTAAAAAACCAGAAACACTGCCCAAGGGTATCAAAATAAAAGCCATGAGTTTTCTGACAAAATATGAAACAATGACATGAACAGCGTTAGCTGGGGACACAGGGAGATGTTTTAACTGACAGGTTCTTTTTTTTTTTCTTCAATGCAGCCTACTAAAGAAGTTTAGCATTGGAATTCTCTATACACATACACAGTTTCTAAATTCTGTGTATCCTGGCTACAGTATATCAGTACGACAGAGGTTTCTTTGGGGGGTGTGGGGGGGGGGTTGTGTGTGTATATTCATGAATTTCTGGTAAAATACATAGCAATTTAAAGAAAACCTCCTCCCTCCTCCATTTCTGAAGCTTGTTCATATGATACATCTAGCCCAGTTATGTCTGGAATGGGCACTAAACCAGAATATTTTGATGTTTTGAAACTTGAAGTCATTGTGCTAATAAGATTTCAATCTCAGGACCATTTTACAATATATTTCCTTTCTGAATTTTTTTTAAACATCTGAGGTGACACATTGGACTGTGCTGTATATTTTTGAGTCATAGGCTATTTTGCTTTCAATAATGTCTTATTCCCTTTAATTCATCCCCTAATAGATAAGCAACATCACTATCTTCAATGAAATGAGAAATAGCTTAATGTTAAAAAAACCAAACAAACAAAAAAACAAAAAGGAAGGGGCTAGGGGAGAGAGACCTACCTCTCCATGGTTGAAAAAGAAACACATCACGGTAACGAGGCCTCCTAGACGGCTCCCACTGTGAAAAGAACATGAAAAATAGGTACAATAGAATCTCATAAAGGTCAATGCTGCTTGAAAAATGTGAAGCAGCACTTATGTACAAAACTAAGTTTATGGACAGGGTTGGGAAATGCTTTCAAGCATCAAGGGAAAGCAATCTACAGCGGGAAAGCAATCTACAGCGTACATACAATATTAAAATACTAGTTAGTCAGCTAGTGTTTATTTCAGAGCAAACCACTCTTCATATATCAGCTTTTTTCTGCAGAACACCAATTTTAACGTAAATAACTTAAAAAACGGTTCTTCCACTCCTCACAAACTTTTGTTGAGATCATTACATCTGGTGCTTCATCTGCTGTACCCAGAGCTTGGTCTTCAAAAGTGCTAGACTTTTTTTTTTTTTCAAACACCAGGCAATATAAATGGAGTATTTATTCCCTAAGATGTTGAGCAGAAAACTTTAGAATTTGCGTGCTCAATCATCCAACAGGGGTCTTCACAAATTTTGGTCTGAATCTAAGACTATGTTGGGGTAATCAAATCAAGGACGTTCAAAAAACATATACAGAAATGAATTCATGATGTGGTCAATGCAAGATACAATTTCTTACGTGAAATTCTGTGATGTTAACATAAGAAAGTTTTTTAAGCCCTTGACTCCACGATTTTTATACRTTTCTAAACCAAATTCACCTGTTGAATAATTAGCACCATGGAGTCAACACTAGAACCAAAGATACTACTTACATTTATCCCATCTCAAAAGAGCAATAGATAAGGTTCCTATTTGTTTGGCTAGATTTGTAATTACTCATGTTCTGTGATATAAAGAATATTTTTGTGCACACAAGTGCACTACTACTATGAATGACAGAATATACCATTTTTACTACTAAACAAAAGTATCAGCCAGCTGTTRGGATTCTTTAAAAAAACCAAACAAACCTCAGATTCTCTCAGATCCTTCACCCATCACTAATATACAAGTCAAACAGAATCAGTGAGTTCTGGGTACAACGTCTGAGGATTAAAGATACCAACTGAGTGCTAAAACAATCTCCAGGAATTGTGCATTCTTGCACATAAAACTCAACCTTTCATTCCACAAATTCTAAAAGCAACAACACTGAAACCCAAAATGTCTAAAAGAATGTGCTTAATATTAAAAAATGTTAGTCTTAGAAACAGAGCAAACTAAAAATTTGCAAAAAAACCACGCAAAACCAGAAACAAAATTCAAGGTGTATGCAAAAGGTTAACCTTGTGATGAAACCTTAAAGTCTAGAATACAAAGGTCTTAATTGTGTTATGAATGCTTTAGAGCTATCAGCCTCTATAAGGGATGACTATTTTACCACATGAGAAAAGGTCGGTAAATCTGTAGCACAGAATAGGGAAATGTACCTTGTCAGTATCTTTTCCAGACAAGGAATTGAACAGAGCCTATTTCACAGAGGGTTATGTATAGTGTTGAGTTAGACTGGTTATCTTCTAACAGTGCAATGCTATCATGTAGGAGATACAGTAGTTAAGCCTTTCTATACCAATATAAAGGATAAAGGATAACTCTTTGCACTGAAACTCCCATACCATACTACAATTGGTGAAGTACATGCCCATCATTTGGAACCTATGTTTAGTATAGAATCTAAATTTAATAAATAATTAGTAATTTTTAAAGAACTACTGATGACCTGAACAGTTACACTTTGCCTGGTAGAGTCAGCTCTGGAATAATGAAAGAACTAGTCTTTCGACTTCTTGGGTACAATAAGTTGAAGCTTAGTCATCTGGAGAAATGCTGTAATTCATCGTTGATTAACGTGCAAGAAACAAAATACTGAAAAAGTACTGTCAGAAGGAGATATGGGAAATTTACTGGTAGTTCCTCAAGACACAGTATTTGACAATCAGCTTAAGCATTCTGTCCCTTGACTACAAGAATAAAGAGGCGGGGAAGGTTGCGGGGGAGGCAGAATCTTAAAATGGCATAAAGTACTTATCATCCAAATGCCATTGCTTTGTCCATAAAAAAAAAAATTGAAAAATGGCATGAGTTCTCACCATATTGCTTCAGCTATCTTAACAGAGAATGCTCCAGAGCTTGAGACTAACTTGCATCATATAAAAAGGCTCCCAAGTGCATTTACATAACCAGAGACCATACACAGAGTCCTAGGGCAGGGACATACTATGGCAACCTTCTAACCTCGTGGGGAAATTGCTTAAGGGAGCTAAACAGCAAAAATTAGTCCTACAACAAAAAACTAGTCCTACAAAAGCAACTAGCTTTCTGTTAGCTTAACTCTTTGAACAAGCTCATCATAGAGTACAGCGAGCATAGATGTGAGAACACATGCTAGCTTGGAAAATAATGCTAAGTAAGTGGTCTTCCACTATCCTATCACCTTCCATCACTAGTCAAAGTTGCAAAGAGACTAAAAGCAAATAAAGGCTGAAATATAAAGATTACACATTCTATGAACATATAGGGAGATCAAAGAAAAAAACTAGGAAAAACAATTATGTAAGCTTGAGATGATTACTGCTAACAAATTCAGGAATGAAAAGATAGAGAAATTATGAGAGGATGGTTTCCCACCATCAAATGAGTCAAGCTACGAAAAAGCCTTTCAAAATGCACAGCAGAAACAAATCAGCTTTATGAAGGAGACTCATGCCAATTCATAAGATTACCTACTTCAGTGTAGTAGAATTGCATTACTCCAGATTCAGTTCTTTTATTTTTCACACCTTATGGAAAAGCCTAAATATTCTGGCTTGCTTTGACTAAGAGGAACCTTGGAACAGCCATAATGGCTAAGCAGTCATCTAGATCTAGTATCCAACTATGAATATTCTTCAGAATAAATGAATAAATAAATAAGATCAAAATCCTACCTGCAGGAAACTTCACAGTCACTTGTTATTTTTCATAACCCCAGATAGCTAGTGGATTACACCTTGAAAGAACTGCATTTATATTCTAATTATCTTGACTACCTACATTACAGATAATTTATATTAAAAACTGAATTACTATCAATACTTGATATTTATGTTCAACACAGCCCAAGTCTAAGGAAAGTATTCAGAAATTAAGACCTTACTGATTTTTCAATAACATTAATATATAAAATGTGGGTTTCCATACACCTCCCTTAAGAGAAAAATGACAAGTTAATGATACAAATATTCAAAGATTATCTACTTCCTCAAAACATGAGACATTAATTTCCTATGTTAAGGAATACAAACATATATGGTTTAACCCCACTGTCAGGTCCTGCCCTGCAYTATTCTTTATTTGAACTATCAGCACATGTTTCAGAGAGAGCAGGAAGAGAACAAAAGACAGTGAAGCCAGGGAATGAGGGRGAAAAACAATCACATCTCTCAGAGGAAAATGTAGCAGCCTTTTGCTTTTTTGCAAAACCGACAAATGAAAACAGAGGTAAACAGAAAAATATTTCTACTTCTGTTTTTCTGCTGAATGTTTTTGTATGACAGTGTATTACAGTTCCTGAAATTTAAGGACAGATACTGAAAACAGAAATTAATAGAAAAAGGGAAGTGTATACATGTCTCCAAAAGAATGCATTATCTTAAAAAATATTTCACCTTCTCAGTTAAATTAAAATTGAAAGAAACACAACATGACTTGAGGCAAAGCATTGTGAAACTCCAATCTTGGTTAAAAGTATACTGTCATTCAAACTTTGTTTAAAAATTAGTGACACCGATAATTTTAAGAGCAAAAACCTGTCAAAACCTGTATAGTATTTAGTTTTATCCACAAGCCGGTGGTAGCAATAAATTTCACTTCACTGAAATTTTCCACAACTTTTTCCGGCATCGTCATTTATTTTAAGCAACAAGCTTCTCTGTCCCAGTAATTTTTTAGTGACAATGTATATGTATTAAAAAGCACAACTGTTGTACAACCAATAAGCAATATCCCATAAAGATATTCTAGCATTCACTTGTTCAAATTTAGTATAAAACCTGACAGCTAGTACCAACTAAATAGCTCAGTCTCAACTGCCTTACCTGAGGTATGTACCGTATATGAAGAACAGTGACATCATTAATCCATTCAAAAGAAAAATCACAGCAACATAAAAGGAAGCAGGGTCTCCCAATCCTAATAAACAAACAGTTAACACATGTGGTCAAATATAGAAGAAAGATCATACTGCTTATAAACCACCACACAATCAGTATAATACAGCACACAGCATACTGTCTTAATATATCTACAAAAAGAGACAACAAAAAAAAGTTAACGTCACCAAGATTATTGTGGAGATTCAATCAGAAGACTACACTTCTGGAAAAGAAAAAAAAAAAAGAGGAGGGGTGGACACAGCATTGGGGCAGTCAGCAACAGAACAAGCCAAGAAGGAAGCATTAATTGTAAAGAAAAAAACCTACAATGTATAGAAGGCATAAGCATCACTAAGAACACTCTACCGACTATGTTTTGACTTCATAGAGCTTTTTAGAATAGGTGTGTACTCCCTATACTCTCACTTCCCATCTCTTGCAGGAGTAAATCCATCTTTAAACATGCTACACACAACGCTCTCTGCTTTCTTTGTTTCATTAGAAGCCAAGAGATTTTCCGACAATGCAAATCTTTCAATTTATTCATTCACAAACACTTCTGCATTCACACTTCTGTTGTTATTCTCTTTCCCATTATTTCTTTAAAACCTCCTGGCTCTAATCATTTCAGCAGTACAGCATAAAAAGCCTTATTCATTATAGAGGAGGTAGCAAAACTTCATAGTTTCATACGCAGAAATGATTATTCACCATTGCTGAAAATACAGCAAGACAGTTCTCTAAAGCAAGAYGATGATATGCTCACCAAACATGGTAGTCTCAATAGCTGGTGTTTTTGTTGGTTTGGTTTGTTTTTACAAAAAACAGGAATGAAAAGTTATACATTTATTCACTGTTTATTGCTTCTGACAAAATTAGAGAAAGTGAATAATTCAAGCTCTGAAGAAAGTTCTTATAGCCTTTGYGCAAAGGAAAAATACCAACTTGTCACCACACAAAGACATTTTAAATGATAAAATGAAACAATTTCACAAGCTACCATCTATCATTCAGCTTTAACTCACCATAGAACATATCAAAAGCGTTTCTCGGCAAGGTACTTTTATCGCATAATACTTACTTGACGAGCCCATACGTTAAATGTGAAAAAAAATCCCCAAAAAGTGGCAGCATCCAAGCTTTGGTATCAAAATCAAGGTGTAAGATTGAAATTCTTACGCTAAATAGTAGGTCATAAGAGGAAGAGGATTCTTCCCAGCAGAATCACTACACGAGATTTATCTAAAAGGGAGCCTTGTGGTTACCTTTTTCCCCCTTCTTCCCCACTCCTCAAGTTGCAGTTAGGGGAGGAAATGCAGAGGGTAAGTTTTTGAAAAGTAGGAACTTGGAATGTACTGGGGATTCTACAAAAGCTACAAAAAYTTAATACATACAGTCGCCTCCAGTTACATTTAGGACATCTTATTCTTTATAACAGTCCAACATTATGAAGGCTCACACTACAACTGTGAAGTTTTGAAGTGCAGTATAGGAATTCAACCTAGGTAGGAGGAGTTATCTAATAAGCAAAGCCCACATTCTCACCCCTGGTGTTCTTAAAAGTATCTTTTTTTCATGCTTCTCACTTACGTTGTGAACCTGCCAAAACCACAGGCTTAGCCAAATGAAAGCATGTCAGTGATAAAGACACAGGAATATTTATTACTTCTGAAATACATAAAGCCACAATTATATGCTTCCAGGWAGAAACTAGAATAAAATACAACTCACCCTCACAGCTTTCAACAGGACTAAGCCCTTTTCCTCTGTTTACAGTCCAACATGTCTTTGTCGGTACACCAAGGAAATCCATAATGGCAGTATATATGCGGTACCAGCTGGCGAGGACCACCTAGGTGGAAAACAGGATTTGAAGTTTCTGAAAAGGAACTTTGAGATTAGCTCAATGCCCAGGCTAACCTCTCATGGCAACTGGTCCTTATCCAGGATTTTTTTTTAAACTCAGAATTTATCTCAACTACTTCGCATTTTTGACCATAATTTCCTAAAGGCATCCAACATCAACCAAGTGTTCATTAACAGACTAAAATTATGCCTGCTTTAGAACAGAAATAATTTCATGCAAACTGAAGTATTTGAAAAAATTATACATTTCAATATTGTCTGGAAGGTTCCCCATTTAAATATTTTTGTTTATCAGATATTAAAATCTCAGATTCTGTTGATAGGGGACAGTTAGCCAAATTAAACCCATTAAAATCAATTAATTTTTTTCCCACCTGGCAAGAATATTAATGGACCAAATCCTTAGGGTTTTTACTCAGATAAACTTTAATAGATTAAATTTAAGCACGCATTAGAAAGGGGCTTCCAGATGCAATGCAAGACAGCGTTTCCATTTTCCATACAAAGGTCGTAATGTTCTTATAACAACAACCAAATTAAATCTCAACACCTGACACAGAAAACATCAGTGTTTTACACACAGAAAAAYGACGACTCACCTCACAGCAAAGTCACTAGTTAACATTACCAAGTTATTATGTCAGGATATAACTGACTTTATAGAGTTCATAAATGAGTAATGTGGCCATTCCAGTTGAGCTGCTTTGAAAGTTATAACCCAGGGGTTCCCAGACTGAAAATATGTTTCAGCACTGCAGTATTAGCTGTCTCAGCCCTGTGTCACAGAAAACATGTACAAGAAGGATAATTCCCTCTTTTCTTTCCCCATACAATTAATAAAACTCTTTATGTCACTTCTATCTTCAAGAAGGGCAAGAAGGAAACACAGGGAATTACACCTTGATCTCTGAGAAYGTGATGGAGTAAATCCTCCTGGAAACCACTTCCAAACATACTAAGGACAAAAAAGTGATTGGAAGCAGTCAGCATGGATTTACAAAGGRGAAATCACGCTTGCCCRACTTCATAACCTTCTGAGATGACTGTCTTGGTAGATGACGGGACAGCTGTGGATGTTTTTTTCATCTGGTGCCAATTCTGTTCTACGTCTTTATTAAGACTAGATGATGGCATAAGAGAACATCCCCAGCAAGTTTGCACACRATACAAAATTGGAAGGAGTGGTTGATGCTTGTGTTGCCATTTGGAGGTGTGAGAGACTGAAAGAGTTAATGTGAAGTTGATGCCTCAAACATTGTGGTAAATGGATTCTGCATAGCAGTGATAAGGTGCAAATGAGGAGCCGGATAACACGGGACACGCAGGGCATGCCGGAGGGTGCGCAGCTCCGTGTTCTGKCCAAGCCGGACATCTCACCATATGTGGCAAAAGGTCATACAGAGYTTATCTGAGGAAGGGGCTCACGACCACCTGAAGACCACCGAGAGACCCCTCGCGACCACCCCTCTCCACAACAGCGCATGCGTGAAAAGTTCTAGAAACTGCGTGGCTGATGCAACCGAGAGGTAGGGGACAAGACTATAAAAAGACACCAATCCAAGAAGCTGGCGCGTGCCTGCCRCCAGAGGATTGCTGCATTCGTCACCGTCGTCATCGCAGGATCCAAGGGTGGTGATATCTCTTCTATCTCTCTTTCTCTCTCTTTCTCTCTTTTCCTCTCTTTCCTCCTCTTCTCCTAAATGCTTTAATAGAACCCACATTGCCTATTGCTATGCTTTCTAAGTTTGGGTTGTTTATTGTAACGCTTCCCAGTTCAGCTTGCTTCTGCCTTAGATAGAACACTTAACCAATTGTTTGGTGTTGTTTCACCTTAATTTAGCCYGAGGGAATTTTGAAACCTTTACGACCCCCTGGTCCGATCAGGCCAGGTCATGACAGGAGGGACCTCAACAGGCTAGAGAAATGGGCCAACAGGAATCTCACGAAAGGTAAATGCAAAGTCCTGCACCGGGGAGGAAGAACACCATGCACCAGTACAGACTGGAGCTGACCAGCTAGAAAGCAGAAAGCTAGACCAGCTAGAAAGCAGTTTTGAAGAAAATGACGTATGAGTCCAGGTGGACAAGTTGTACTTGAGCCAGCGATAATAAGCTTTTGTTGCAAAGAAAGCCAAAGGTATCCTCGGCTGTATGTCACCAGGACAAAAGAGGCGATCCTTCCCCTCTACTCAGCACTGCTAAGACCATAYCTCCAGTGCTCAGTCCAGTTCTGGGCTGCCCAAGACAAGAAGGACATAGACTAAAGATGACAGAGACAGACTCTTTTCGCTCGACAAGACAAGAGACAATGAGCACAAATTGAAATACAGGAAATTTCACTTATACATAGGAAAACACTTKTACTTTGAGGGTGGTCAAACACTTGAACAGGTTGCCTAGAGGTAGAGATATTAAAAAAAAAAACGGAGATGGCCCTGAGCAACCTGCTCTACTTCGAGCAGAGTGTTGAGACTGGATGATCTTCAGACATCCCTTCCAACCTCAACTGTTCTGTGATTCTATAATTCATTGATTTTTAATATCAGGGCTCCAATCATCATGGCTCACTTCATCTGTGGCCTTTACACTCTCACAATGTAAATCTTACATATTTAAAATACAACTACATCTTTCTAGATCAAGACTCCCTGCCTCAGTAGTCTGTCATGCAAAGTACACTATCCYGAATTCCTGAAGGCTTTCTGAACGTCTGTGCCCTGGCACTTCTGACTGTGCATGTGTGCATACATGAACCAGACACTTGCCCCATCTCCAAATAGGCAACAACAGGACTGAGGAACCAAATCCAAATCTTTCCTCATAGCACCTGAATGTGGTTTGTACACTGCCAACAGAATGCATACGGCAGCTTAGACACACCTGTCTAGCATATTTGCATCACCATCCCTGRAGCTGACATTACCCTAAGCACTTAAAACATTCTTSCTGAACCAATGTTGCACAAAAAAAATTTATCGATTTATCARCTTAACCTTTTTATGCCACAAGTGCTTGTGTCTGCTRCAGATGTTACCACACATGAACMCTCCCTAAAAAGGTACCTGGTTAGYTACTTTGTGCAAAACACAGAAACATTTTTTGCCAAAAGCTACTTTACATGGTTAGCATGGGCATAAAAATGGATGCAGATCAGTAGTACAAAATTGCTAGGTCAATTAGAGCACAATAGCATTTTTGGAATTTCTACYGTCCCATATCAGATGAGGCATTAAATGCAAAACTTAGAAAACAAAAGATTGGCGCTCAGACTCAGGAGATCTTTGTGGGCCGGGCCAGCCCTTTGCTGTAAAAGAACACGTAGAAAAGTCAATCCATTTTATTAGTTGCCTTTGAGAAAGCACTTTAACGCCAACTACACAACACTCATCACTCCGACTCAAATTTTCATCATCACTGCCACACACAGAAATAATAACTGTTCTGTAACGATGAACAGCCAGAGAGTAAGCTTAACACATTATCTCTCCACCACAGAAATTAACACATTATCTCTCTGCCATTTTGCAGAGAGTGTGCAGGTGATTTGCACTGTGATCAGGGATCACAGATGAAAACACCACCACAACTACTGGAACAACCTGACTTTGCAGCAAATACCTGGAAAATTAAGATTTTATTGGGAGTATAATATTGTACAACTACAAAGACTGACTTGTTGCTTTTGACAGGTTTTTTTACTGCTTATATTTATAATTTACACAGACGATGTAGTGATTGCTATGGACTCACTTTACCTTTTTTTTTCCTTCTTTTGAAGTTTTCATGGCTAGTACTGGCTGGACATGCGGGTGAATTGTCCTACTTTTCTTAAGGGGTTTAACATCCTGTTTAGTAACTGGATTTCAAGGCTATTTTTGATGCAATTAATTTTGAAATCCGCTAAACAAACAAGAATTTTATTAAAATTCAGCCTTAATGCTAGTATTAGGCTGAAAGAGCTGGAAAGATCCTAAAATACCAAACAGGAAATGAAACACTTTCAGAAAACGTGACTGGATACTGAGTATCAGAGGGAAAAATTTCACTGCCAACAAATAAATCCACAAGCATCTTCCCACCACCCAGCCTCATTAYAATCATAAGTAAAATTAGATAAATTTGGAGAACACACCTCAAATGTCAAGTTGCACCTATTGACAGTTTTATAGATGCAGTTATGTGGAAACAAAAGTACTCAAGAAATACACTTTTTAAAAAACCCTATTTACAGGACATCAAGCAGTAAATGACTAAATGGGGCAGAGGAGACTATTTGTCTGCTTTGCATGCCCACACAGGCACAGAAAGATGAATGAATTCATACCTTATCACCAAGTTCTATGAGGCAGTAAGATCCTAGAAAACTATGAATGAACAGACAAGCCTACACATTTTGCACAGTAATCTACCTAATGTTCTTACAGAATGTCAGCCACTATATCTGACTGCTCTTGTTTTAATTTCATCATCCAATTTACTTAGTCATCTTTCATGGTGATACTGATGATTCTCTACGAGCAAGTTCATTTGACCAGTTACCTTTGATTTTTGCAAGTCAGACTATTTTTGCAAGTCAGCTGAAGTCAATAAATCTTTCTCAGTGAAAGAAAATAACTTTATAGTATTCAAATAAGGCACATGTTCCTAATGCTGCATTTCTAGAACTGAACTGCAATCCCTTTGGAGCTAAAAAACCAAAACAAAACCACCAAAAAAACACCAAAAAAACCCCAAACAAACCCAAAACCAGTGAGAGGGTAACAAAAAGCACTCATCTATACCATTTAGTCCTTCCAGAGCAAGGAATTAAGAAGCAACTGAAACCACTACATGCAAGCTGTATAAACACATGCATGCCGAGAACCCTTACACATATAGCTCCTGAAAATAGCTCTGCTCCGACAGAGCAGGAGAATGAGTATAAATGCTAGTGCCCAGCAATTACAGCCATTATTAGTCCTTGGTTCTCCAAAAAATAAGCTGTTGCTGACACATGGAGTTATGGAAATGTACATTAACCCAAGGAGTTTTCCCTTTGCAAAATGTTTGAGACACACTGGCAAAACCATAAAAGAGAGAAAACCGAACATTTTTTTACTTAAAGACATGTTCTTTTTAGTGACAAAAAAACAGAGTAAGAACATAATCTAACCAGGTAACAAGTCTAACATCAAGTACATACAAACAACAGCAGTCAGTTTTCTACAGAGAAATTTATTCTGCAACATGTAAGTAAACTATTACCATTCATGGATTTTAGGGCCACAGTGAACTGTGATGATTCATTAGTACCTTGTCCTACACAAAATGCAAGCCAAAATAACCTCTCAGTACCTGTATCACTGCAGACATTATTGTCACATACTACTGATACTTCATATGTCATATTTCCTTAAGTACACAACAACGTCAACAACTTACTTGCTTTCAGTGAAAAGAAAAAATGACAAGAAGTATAGAATTGGATTGCAATTTCAGGGCATGAAATACTAAGATCAAGAGAGTATTTACATTTGATTGGACATACCTGAAGTCTGGGAATTGATCACAATGTATGAGGTAACTTTATAATTTTAAATTTTGAACTAAAATAAGGTATTTAAGCAACACTTCATTAGTCACTATATCTTTACAACTACATTTTCCAGASTAACATTTCTTACAAATTTGTAGTCAAATCTAAAGAAACCAAAGATTTATCAAAAGGTATTATTTTTAAAACATAGCTCACCTCTGGGTAAAGATTGAACCTTTGTAAGGTGTTAATCACTAAAGGATATTCAGTTAGTCTGTCATTCATAATTGCCCGTACTCCATTCCAAAACGATGGTGCCTCAATAATGATCTTGAAGTAGGAATAATAAAGACCCTACAGGAGAGCAGAATCATTATTTACAATTAAAGAGGTCACTTCTGCTTCATGAACTGCCATATATAAGCTTCGTTTTCAAATCAAATTTTGTAATATAACAAATAGGACAAAATGATGCAAGATGACTATCCAGTTTTTCAAATCTCTTCTATTAGTGACACTGAAACAAGCAATGTGGGTTTCTTTCCACCTTGTTTCATAGGACACCTGGAAATCTCTCATTTGGGCTGGTAATTATGCACTAGCATAGTATTTCACAACTCTCAAAACAAAAAGCAGCCAAAAGGCGTATATGTATGCAAACATTTGTTAATTAAAAAAAAATTATTAAAAAAAAAAAAGCAGCATAACAAAACCATAATTGAAAGTATGATAAAATGTTCTTGTAGTTTTGTATTTTAGGTCCTCTAGAATCATATTTTTAAATTATATTTTAAGTGAACTGTGAAGAGATACATTCATAGTGATCAGCTGCAAGACACACAAATGCTCTGCATGGAAAAGTGTAATGCATGTTAGTTGCAAGATAACGATATATTTACTTATCCAGAAGGTATTAAGAAATTTTGGAAAGCCCACGATCACAAGATTACAGAAGTTTTCCAATCACTGAATTTTTATTGAAATAGAATCTAACCATTTCCGTGCGAAAAGCCATTTCTCTTTCTAGCGTTGACAGGTGAGAAAAATGACGGTCATTTTCAAAAAGAGTTGTTATGTGACACCTGTTAAAAAAAATAATAATTAAAACTGAATAAAGAGCTTTAGAACCTGTGCTAAGTCATATATACCAAGGAACAGCTGGCAAAACATTCAACGAAGACCCAAAGTTTACTTACAAACTGCTATTTTAATTTACTCATATAGTATGCCAACATTCTCCTCTATTCAGACTATTTTAAATGGAAAAAATATAAATCCATAGAGCATTTATTAAATTGTATTATGGAATTAGTTATAATACTCTAATGCATTTTAACTTAAGTGCAGACACTTAAGGATCAAAAGTTTAATGCTATTAAAACTATCAAGTCTACACATTAGTAAAGAAAATTCAAATATCTGACAGATGAAAATATTAAAAACTGGTGAAAATAACGGTGCACATACAAGTACTGTATGTTTTTTCCACAAAAATCTTCCCTGACTTGTATTTTAACGCAGTTATCTGCCATTACATAGAGATGTGCTTACCATCAAAAGTATGTTTAAATAAAGGTGCAACTACAGGGGGAAAAAAAAAAAAAACAGGAAAAATGCTAATAATTTTGGAGGCAAAACTTGCAATTTCCAAGAGGAGCCTCATCTCCAGAAAGGATGGAAAAAGAAAGAAACAAAGCAGTGCACATGACTCTGCTTTTGAATAGGAATTTGCAAGAAACAAACTACTAAAAATCAATAGTTCCTTTTGAGCTAGGAAACAAAAACAGTGTGGCAGAAGCTGTTACTTTTTATCTCTGCAAAAGCAGCTGGTGAATATCACTATAGAAGCCATTCTATTTCAAGGCTATACTACAAAAAGGAAGGGTGAGGATTATGGTGGAACGTGAAACACAAGGATTACGTTGACAAAGAGTAGTTGAAAGGCYATTCTCCTGTACCCAAAGAAAACATTGGCCAGGCTTCTCTGAAGAGGTTAGAGAAAACGTGATGTAAAACTAAGAAATTAAAGCAGAAGCTAAATAAGCAGGACACAGGAGAAAGTTGAAAGGATTTACCTGGACTTTCAAAACCCATTGAGGGTAAAAAGGTCTGTCAGTGGAAATGCACCTGAATTTGTATAGCAAAGCAACAATTTTSCACCTGGAAAGCAGGCTTCACTCTTCGCTGAACAGGCTTAAGAAACCTTTCACGTCAGCTTCACAAAAACAGAATTATTCATCTTAGAGACAACAATTTGGTTTTGAGAATAAAGATGTAAATATAAAGTATCCCAATAGCTTGTCTAAATATAAGTCAAAATGATATTTTTATTATTTTAAAATATCATATTACTCTCAAGCAATAAATTTAACCTTACCAATGTAGGACTCCTGCAAAAGCAGCTGTAAAGAAAACAAAAGGTGTCAAGTTACTCAAATATTTAAATAATTGAACATGAAATCATGTTCTTTAAAGTAATTACAGTACTTCTTCAGAGGCGCACAGAAGGTACTCAGCCTCCAGAGGAACAGAATAGGAACATCTGAATTAACTTTTATGGCCAGCTCTTTGAAAATCTGAAATTATGTCGATGGCATTCAGCAATAGGCAAGTTCCCACCTATATACTGCATCACTCAAGTTGRTCCAGAATCTAATGCACCCATTTCAGCTATCAATAACAAAACTGAATGATAAGCATTTTTTTTAATAAGCATAAATACTTTTAACACTTTTAAGATACCTACTGTGACTGTTCACTCAACTCCTGCTCAGATTTTGGCTAACACACAGCTAATACTAAGGTCTGACGTATGCTAGGAGCAGCGATATTAGGTCAAAGCAAGGGCAACACATAGGCAGGACCCGGTGGCCAGAAAGAGCTCAAGGTCATTATGCAGCCATTATCACCTGCAGCTTGCTGTCTCCTGCAGCCATAATCCTCGCATATTGATTGTCTGGCAGTTTCTTCAGAATCTGCTAACTCATGGAAACGGTATAGACCAAACTTCCAAGCTGGAAGGTACAAATACATCAGCTTACCCAAAAAGTTTTTAAAGCAGATCCAGCAGCAGCTGGACTGCTGAAGCTTTCGTGCTTCCTGGTGTGATACAGGGGACACCTGCACCATGGTGGAAGAGGAAGGATGAGCGCTCCCACCATCAGCTAGGTAACTGTTTTGCTCATAGATGCACAAGTTAAGAGTTACAAGTTATGAGCTGCGAATTAGAGAACTTGTGAGTTAGAAACCTCATGCCTTAAGTGATGAATTAGTGAATTCCCATGTTAGACTAGTCTGTACAAAGTGGACTGAGCCCTCTTTGTCATGTTTGTTTGTTTTCTTTCCTAATGAGCTCATAAAATAAAGTTTAATTTAAAGAGTACATTGTCCTGTAAATTTGAGAGATCCAAACAGACCATGACAACCAACACAAATCTAATTGATACTATAATTGCTAAAAAAGGTAGACTCTCCATGTAATAACATTCCATTTGTCCATTCGGAGACTATCTGTACTGTTGTCAYGTAGGTACAGAACAAGGGAGGTAATTTGAGGGACAAAGGGAAAAGACAAATGATGATAAAGTGATGGGTAAACAGTCTAGGTCTCTGACTTCTTGAGCATGACAAGATCCACAGAGAGCAGAAGGCACTCCATTTTGCTTGGGCAGCGTTCACAACATATCCAGAGCTCATCATGGAAGCAAAGCCAGCATGAGTGAGGGATAAAGGGTAGGTGTTTAGAGTGACCACAGTGCTCCTTCTAGACTGAAGGTGTCTTGGTTGCCCTCTAGGCACACAGTGGCTCTCTGTAGGTCAAGTAGACTGGTTGCCTTCAATCCAAGAAAATCTTTATGGTTAATGAAGAGCCCTCTTATCCACATAGGCTATATGGAGCAGAGAGAAAGTGGAGAGGACAACCACCCTCCCTGCTTACATCCAGCTGGAGCCAGACAGGTGCTGAGCACCATGTCCCTCTCCAGGGTGCTGATCTGCACACACCTCCTACAGCCTACCGGCACCCAGGCACAGCCCTCGCCTCCATGATGACATGGAATGGGTCAAGTTGCTTGCACATAGGTAAAACACACATCAAATGCCTCCACACTGATGCAGAATATAGTCGCAGAGTTAGTGAATGTGCAGACTGCATGTTACATGAGTATGGTGGTCTGTTTCTGGAAAGCCAAGGACAAGAGAAAGAAAAACACCTTTGCAAAAACACTAAATTTATTTGGAAAGCAGAGTGGACTGAACGTACACTTCATGCCCTAGTACATATTCCCAAACCACATGTTCTTCCAACACAGAGCCTGGAAGTGCTGCTGTTGGCAGTACTTGTTATCATTGTCACCACAATGCTGCTGCTGGCAGCACTTGTTATCATTGTCACCACCATCAACTTCACGTAGTAGTTGAGGTTGTACAATACCACATTGAAACTTCCTTAAGAGTTTTTCAGCTCCACTTCAGTCAGTGAAGCAGTTATCTCAAAGAGAAGCCTGCATTTCAGTTAGAAAATGCATACCACAAGCTTTCATGTAAAACTTTACATTTTTACATATACTTTCTAGAAAAAAAATTCACTAAAGGATTGCTCAGTATTGTTCACATTAAGAGGAATTTAGTGTCTTAGGGAAGTTCCAGAAGCTACAGACTTTTTTATACTAAGGATATTTACATTAGTTCTCATGGAGAGCTGCAAATTCCTTTTTCAGAAAAGCAGATATGGATATGATATGGGATTCCAGGTAAGCACACTAGCTATATCAGCAACACAGCAAACCATATTCCATAAACACACACATTTTGCAAAAGCAACTGARCAGTCCATACCTTTCTTAGTTATTACTTACAGAGTCTCACATTTGCACAAGGCATTATTTCATTTCTCAGTAACATTTTTAAGATTCCCAATAAGATTAGATGCTGAAATACACTTACATATACACACACCCCAGCTATAAAAAAAAATACCAATTTTAGGACAGATTACATGTTAGGTAAGTATATACCGTAAAGTCAAAATAAATGCACATTAGCTACTAGTACTGTTCATGATCTCACATTCATGTGGTTCCAAATAAGCCAAATATACAGTATTTTATTGTTGCAAATAAATTATCTATTAATATGGAAATTACATTTCAGATTCAAACATACCACTTATTTCATAGAGAAAACAATATATTTAAATYAGATTCTTCCCTTCAGTAAACATTTTATTTAAAGTCGATGCATTAAGTGTAAATACACTCACAGTTATTTTGGAGAATTTCATGTACATTTTTATAAAACTTCACAGTATCACTCTATTATAAGCATAAAACAAAGACCTTTTACAATCACACAGCAATTCATGTAATTACTCACATTTCAAGAGACAATGCGCTTAATTCATAGACTTACACTATGAGTCCAAATTGACATTTTTCAACAGACGGCATCCAGACTTACATTAAGCTAGTTTCTGATGGAAAACATGCAGATCAGCTCTCCTAAATGGCCATCCTTTGATCCCATTAATGTCCTTACAGGGGAGGGAATGAAGGAGATGACAGGAGAGGAATACTAGAGTCCTAATGCTAAAAGACTTATACAGCTACTATGTACTTGAACTTGCAGATGCCATTTTCTCACCCAGCCCAAGAATCCCTAAAAGCAAAGTATGTGATCAGATTTTTGCAGACGAGCTATTATGTAAAATATGGTAGTTTATTCTTCAGATTTCCTATTTTTGCCTATGTTCTGTTCTAAGAAAAGCAATGTGAATGGCATATAAAAAGCATTCTAATTCTGGAAATTAAATACTGAAGAATAAAGCCATAATATACAGAACTCATTTACCAAGAGAACAACAAACACTGAGATACTGTAATGCAACAGGGTGTGAAATGTACTAGAAACTGATTAATACTTTGCAAGTATCCCCAAAGTGACTAGGTAGGAACACAGCAGAACTGGGAACAATGAGGAATGTGCCAGCACTGACTATCTCTGCAGCTTAGTCAAGATGTTTCACTGTGAGATTCTGTGCAATCTAGAAAGGATGTCTTCAAGAATAAGGCCTCAATTCAATGTTCATTTAATAAAAACCCAACACAATAGGGCAAAGTGGTGTATAAGAATGTCCTTGAAAATCTGAGAACTTCACTGTTGCACGTAAATTGGAGAGAATTCTTAAGAGAAAAAAATCCACACCCTATAACAACACTAGCCCCTAACTAACAGAACATGGGAGCCTCTGTTTTTAAAATCTGGACCTTAAACCTTAAGCAAAACAACAACAAAAATTCAAATACCACTAAAACTAATCAAAACCCACTATTTCATATTTAGTATATGTACATTCTTTGCTACTGCAAATACTGTATGCTATTACATACTTTGCTATTAAGGGTTTACTCCTATTAAAAATGTAWATAGCTCCATGAAGTATTTAATTGGTTACCTGGGTTTCACAGCCAAATACAAACTCCAGAAATTATAAAGCGCTCTACCTAATCTGCTCTCAGATTTCAATCAAAGGAAAGCATTTTTCAATGTTGACCATCAGTTTAACATTTCTGTGTCATTTAAGTAACTTCTAGTTTAGGAAATGCTGAATAAACAGAGGTAAGCAAAGCAATTCAGGAACGGTTTATTCATCAATTAGTTTGTAAGCTAAGGGTTGTTTCCCTGCTACTACTTTGCAATGTAATTCATCAAACTGAAGAAACTCCCTTTGGCAACAAGGACTACTGGTGGTGTGATTAATAGTACCAGCATCTTTGGAATACCCTGACAGTCTTTTAATATAATACCTTTAAGAGTGTATCTAATTGAGCATCTGACAAATACGCTATTATTTAACATTTGTTAACTTAAGGAATGCATTTCTTATTTAATTTGCAAATACTTTAGGTGCTTTTTCCAAGACTTTGGCCATCAGCCATTTAATTATTTACTCCAAAATATTCCCAAAGATAATAACATCTGAATTTACATCCCCCTACAGTTGTATGTTCTTCCACCCATAATCCTTCCAAAACAAGCTGTTTTGATTACATTACTTAATAAGAGTTGTTTGTGGGTTTTTTTTTTCCTAGAAATTGATGACTGGATAGGAGAAATCCATAAATATCTGCACAATTATTTTCCTACACATGTTCTGATACCACACSAACTGCTACAATAACAGCTTTACAAAAGTTACCAGTAGGAAGTTATTTCCTGTCCCTTTTCAACATAAGCTATGCTTTTTTTTTTCCAAGTTATATTTCCAAATATATTTTGATACAGTTTACAATTCCAGAGAAAGAAAGGTAAAAACAGTATTTTCCCACGACGTATTCCTTCTACTTACCCAGAAGAAAAGTGAGCCATATCTTGCTATCAGCTTTTATGATGAAGGCCTTTCTGTCATCAACAAACACTGTCAAAAGAAAACAAGTGTTTTAAGCATCAATTAAGAACAGGCTCTGTAAAAGGAAATCTGTTTGAACTCTGCAGCACTCATTTTCTGTAAAAATTTGACTTCAAAACTGCTGAAAGAAATTTCTTACAGCAAGTTGGTAACTATACATAAAAGCATTAAACATCACAGGTAAACTATTAAGGCAACTACACAAATCAGGTTTTTAATTCCTGAAATAACGTTTACAAAATAACTTGTCAAAAGAGGATTTGTTCATAAACATGTTATTGACAAATTTGCTCAAACAGAAAGTCAGACTTTAAAAGCATAAGCAACCCTCCACCTTTCAACAAAGCGTTATCAGGAAATAAGCTGGTCATCCCAACACTATAAGCAGAGCTAGTCAATACGATTAGAGGGACTGTTTTAACGAGAGTTGGTTCCACAAACAGCACATTTTCCCGTCCCAAAGGATGCTAAAGCGGTAAAATCCCCTTTTCCTCCCCCTAGCCCCCGATTCTCGCCGAAACCAGCGTGGGTCTTGCCAGCTTTTTTTTTTTTTTAACCTCCTCCCGTTGTGACAGGAGGATGGGCACGGGCAGAGCGGGAGAGCAACCGGCCGCCAGCCGCTGCCCCAGGCAGCGCCAGACACAACCCTCCCGCYTCCCTTCCCGCGGGCAGACGCCGTGAGGCCAGAGGGGTGCCCGCTTCCTGGCCAAGGCGCTTGCCTCCGCTCCCCCCAGCCCCCGGATGGCCTTCCCGAGGAAGGACGTCCCGCCGCTCCCCTTCCCCAGGCGGCAGGGAACAGCCACCCCGTGCGAGGGGAGCTTTCGCGCCGTGCCGCTGCCCGTGCCGGGCAAGTCTACCGACACCCGGAAAAGGGGGAGGGAGGCGAGACCGAGCCCCATCCCACTTCCCCCGGGCGGAAGGGCTGGCCCCCCACCCGAGCGGGGGCAGAGGGAGCAGGGAGGGGGCAGGATTTGGGGGAAGGGGGCGGCTCCCTCCCCTCGCCCCCCACCTCACCTCGGAGCCGGTCTCTGCAGACGCGCAGGAGCCTCAGGGGGCCGCGGCCCTGCACGTCCCGCTCCCCCTCGGCCGCGGGCCACTCCCTGATGGGTCTCTGGGGGTCGCTCCTGCCTCCCCGCCGGCCGCCGCCTCCCTTCCGCATGGCGCGGGCCCCGCCGGGGACCTGCCTGCCGGGCGAGTGCGGAGGGCGCCCGCGGCCGCTGCTGGGGCTGGCGCCCGGCGACTGGTGCTGCTGTTGCCCGGGCTTGAGCGGCGGCGACTCTTTGTTCCTGCCTCGGGTCGGGACGACCATCTCCGCATAGTCCCCGCCGGGGCCGGGGTGCCGCGCCGGAGGGGAGGGGAGGCGAGGGGGGCGGTCCTCAGCGAGGAGGTTCCCCCACCCCCGGGCAGGGCCCGGAGGCCACGGGGCGGAGCCGGAGCCGGCGGGCTCGTAGTAACGGGGCGAGGGGGCGGACGGTCGCTACTCCGCCGGGCTGCGCCGCCACTGCCGCCACTGCCGCCGCCGCCTGCTCCGCCCGGTTGGCCACGTGGGGGCGGGGGCGGCGCTCCCCGGCGGGGCGGGTAACGGCTCCCAGCGCCCCCCCTCCCCCGCTCCGCCCCGCCGCTCACGCACGCGCCGCCCCGCAGCCCGGCGGCCGCGCGGCGGAGGGGAGGTGTTGCTCTCTCCCCCCACGCGCCGCACGTGCTGCCCGCCCCGCGCGCGGGGCTCCCGCCGCCCCGCGGCGTTCCGCAGGGCCCTCTCAGAGGGGGCGGGAGCGAGAGCGGGAGCGGGGCTCGTCCCGCTCACTTCTCTCCTGAGGGACGGCCGCGGTTTTCCCGCCGGCCCCCGTGCAGGGAGGTTTGCGAGCATCGTCTTAGTTAAATGAAGCCCACCCCAGAAAGACAGGAGAGCTCCCGGGAGTGCCCTGCCCCCCTCACATTCCCAAAATTTTAACTGCCAGAAGGTGTCCCAGGGACTTCCCAGCCACAGAAAACTCCTCTTCCTCTTCCTCCTTGTTTTGGAGTTGAAACGTGGGTTTGGCTTACCGTGTGCCAGCGGTGTGGCAACAACAGCCGAGTGGCCTCCGCCACGGGCGGGAGAGCTCGGCAGGGCCGCCTGCAGCCCCGGGCGCCCAGTGGGGTGAAGCCACAAGCAACACGCGGCTCCAGCCGAAACGTTTCTCTGGGTTCAGAGGCTAAAAGGTCCCGTTACAGGGAGGCCCTGTGTCACACGGGCCCTCGAGACTGAAATGTTGTTTCACGACTTTCTGGAGCAGTCGTCTTCAGCACCTCACAGCAGCCATCACGGTATCTCCTACGCTAACAGCTGGAATTGCTGTTCTTTTAAGGGTCGTGAATATACAACACAACTGTCAAACAAGTCCCAGCTACAGCGAAGCTGCCTTTCTTCCTCCTGTGCGTGCTTTTTTGCTCAGCACACAACAGTGGTCAGACAGTGGCTCATCCAATAGGGATGTATTAATTTAATTACCACTTTTTGATAATGTTGATGAAGTATAGCAGAGTATAACCTCTTAATTAACTGCAACCTCTCAGAACGGATCGGATCCACTCCACCCCTTCCTCTCTGTCCCCTTGTTATTTTTTCCCCCTGGAAGTTCTTTCTTGACCATACATATTCCTTGCCTCCCAGCTGCTCTTCATAGCTGCCTTCGGGCTTTTCTTCGACCCTGCTCACTCTTCATTTCTGTCTATATGTTTCTGCTCCGAAGTTTTCTACATTTGAGTTTTATTGGCATCATCTTTCCACTCAACTCTTCGCTTATTTTTCCTGGCCTTTTCACCCCTTTCCTCTGACATAACAGGCATGTGACTCTTTCTAAAATGTTTACAACTTCCGTTCTTTATTTTCATCTCTTTTCCTAATTATTTTCATGAATCCTATCCCGTGAAAAGCTAGGTTTGAGCCTTATGCGGCAAATACTGTACTAAGATAGTATTTAAAAAATATGTTTAATAAATATATATAGTCAGCATATTGTTAGCACAGGAAGGTAATTTTGGTCCAGATTCAGCTACTGAAGTAACAAACGTGTGAGAAGAGGACAGCCTTTGCTCTCTTTGTGGTAGTAGGAAGCTTGTTACCACAATAAGGGTATAAAGATACAAGCTGGTACAGTCGGATAAACCAGACAAGTCTGTGGGACTGACAGAGGGCCTGTGTGTGCACAAGCACTCTTGGCTCCACATTTCTTTGCTTGTTGAGGGAAAACYGTCCTACCCTCAGGTGTTTTGGGGAGATAATTGCAAAGGGCATGTGTTACATCGATCTCAAAAAATGAGCAAGGAAGAAATAGTATTCTTCATCTGACTAGCTTATATAGTTATACGAAACAGCCAGTCTCCTGAGCACACAGGGCCTTCTTCCAACATGAATTACCTGTAGCAGTTTAATATTTCAAGAAACATTTATCTGTGCTTATTATATACTAAATATAAATGAAAGCGTGAAAGGAACACCATTTGAATGTTTGAAGACTCCATACTATTTTCCCACCTGCTTTCCAAGAGAAAAAGTTCCACAATCTGCTCTTTTTCATATTTGATTTTAATCGTGCAGCTTTGTCATAAATCTAGTAACCAAAGGAGTCTATTGTTGCTGGCTGAGTGATTGAAGTGTGCAGGCTCCAGATAGTTAAGGAGTTCTGCACGTAACTGGCATAGAAAAAGCATAATATGATATGTTCTGCTCATTTTTAACTCCTGAAACCTATTTTCAGTTTTTGCCAAAATCAATAGTCGTGGAACACTTACAAACTTGAAGGGTTGAGATTATTAAGATTCAAATGATTGCTGTGGGATGGCTCGACCATTGAGATTAACTGGGCCTGCTCTAGCCTGCAGCAAATCAATTACCTTCAGGCTGTTTTCTTTTATTAAAACTCTTCAGGCAATTTATTTCAAAAGGTACCACCCACAGAACCTGATTACAAAGCACATATTACTAAACTAAACAACTCTAAAGATTTTAAAAGTTATTATAAGAATGCAAAGACAGAACATCACATTCTTAAACTTAAAGGTGCCCATATTGAGCAACTATCAATTGCTAAAGAAAACCGTCAACGCTACTTCAAAAGAGCTGCAGTAGAGCAGTACACCTCTAAAAATAAAATGACACTTGCTTCAATCTGTAAGAGACACAAGTAGTAAGAAATAAACCTTGGGTTTATATCATCACAGGAGTTGCATACTTTTCCAGAAGTGCTATGTTTATTTCCAACATCATGTTTCATACAGAGTAGCTCATTACTAATCCTGCACATCACAGCGAAAAGAGTGATCCCAGTAAGCGAGCACATGCCTTGCTGTTTATAACAAAAAAGGGGGGGGGGGGGGGGAATGTGATAAGTCTGGAAGTAAATTTGATTTCTCTCAACTCTTGAGGGCTGAAGGGTATGTACTAGGCCATAGGAGAGACATCATCTTAATCAGCTTATCCTAACTTCTTTTGTCCAGGGACAGCAAAATCCGGAAGATGTTGCTCCACAGTTTTCTGCTGTCCCAGGACAAAGCACTTCCTGGAACACAACATTCCTGTTTCTGCTAGGTCTTCCCTATCTCTCTGACCACACATTTTCCATGATCACTGGGCTGCCTCTTCATATTTCCAAATCACTCTGCCGGATATCAGCAACCTCAGGATGCTGCGTTGGATGGTGGTTGTGACACACTGTCAATGGAGATAACTCACAGCCCTCAGGTATTAGGCCCTGCAGGTAAAACACATTGCCTTGGCAGTTCCTGTATATTCTCTAGCAGGAATGAATACTGATTCATTCCTCAGGACACTGGACGTGCACACTTCGTCAYCAAATAGTCCAGAGCTTGCTTTCTTTTCGTCCACTCATTCTCATCTTCTGTACTGTTTCTTGACACCAGTTCTCTCACTCTTCCTCTTGCCTCAGGTGAGACCTTCACTTTGCGGTTTATTACCAATACCAACCTCTTCTCTCTCCCAAGGTGATCTGAATAAGAGTGCCCATGAGAATTCCCTTTTTATATCTATAACAATGTTTTTTATACTGCTCTGCTTTGTTCCAGTGCCACTACCTCAGAGAATATTCTGCAGATTTTGTGGCAAGGCTGCCATTGCCACCTRCCACAGGGCTTTGCTTCTGCGAAGTTTGTGTCGATCCCCCACACTTTCACACATTCAGCAGCAGACTTAATAATAGCAGGACTGCATTGTAGCAAGTTAGGGAACTTCAGGCTCCCTTTCCTTGGTTTATTTAATCCAAGGTTAGCATGCAATGAAGGCATAATCTGGAAAGTATGTCTCCAGCAAACAACTGTATGGCTGCAGCCTGCTTAGATCTACTCAACCTAGCGTTAAACTAGCCATTTTGAGTGCTGGCAGCAACATAGCTGCAGCAGTGTGGAGTTCAGAGCCTCAGGTAACTAGCCAGGCAGTTAGAGCATTTTGAGCTCCATACCATATGGCTATATCTGACTTAATTCATTATTGATCCTACCTGAGCTTCAGTCACAGAGCAGACAAAGTCTTACCTAAGGAAAGAACTTCACAGGAAGAGGTCCCAACTATTTCCGTTCTCATGAAGACCAGGCTGAGTAGAAGTGCAGAAGGCTAAGGAGTCTCTTAAGGCAGAAGTAAAGAAGCAGGATTGCCCTTAGAGTTTGTACGTGGAGGAATCTGCCAGGAAAAAACAGCAGAATGTAGTGGCAAACAAGTTATAGTGTGTACGTTGTCCTATTTAAYAGCTTTGTGGGGCCAATTCTCTTTCTGCAAGATACGAATATCCCCTCTTGAGTTAACTCCTTTAAACATGCATTGCCTGTATCCCGAAGAGGGAAAAATATGCTCTTGGTAAGTTAGTAATACAGCAGTCGGATCTCTACTTGCACATCTCTGTTCACACCTATCTTCTCTCACTTTTAAAATTGCAGTTGCATTTTAACTATATATATATATAAAACTATATAGAACCGTAACATCTATGCCTTTATGGCTAACTTCTCATGCAAGCAAAAGCTTGTTTCTACTAGAAACAAATAACAATTTACCCAGCTTGCCTACCCTGGCAACAAAAAAAATCACACTTTTAAAATGAGAAGTCTTGAATACCGTTCTTTCTTTGACACAGAAATTACCTCCTTCATTTCTATAAGGATGATTTTAAGTCTCAAACTGCCTGCTGCCAGAATAACACTGAAGAACATTAGTGACTCAGAAAACCCAATTACTCTCCACCAGACTTTTTCTGATTTCTTGGCTTTCAGTTTCCAGTACTATTTTCATGCTACCTTAAATGCTTCCCTGCAGCTCTGAAAAAAAAAATAGTTAAAGAAAAAGGAACAAGAAATACTATGAATATCAGGAAAAAAAATTAAGCTACACTGGGAACCTCATAGGTCTAACATATATCTCCAGTTACCCTTCCTTYCTTGCTGCAGACAGAATGATCAAAGCAGCACTGCCGTCCACTTGCCCTGTTGAGCAGCTGATTTGGGAGATTTGCCAACACCCCTTCTTATAACATGGAGTGTGATCATCTCCTCCCAACTGGGGCCTGGAATGTTTCTGTAATTCTTCACCGTTCTGAGGACTTTTAACTCCTCTGCACGATATAATCTCCTTACAGCTTTCAAAATTAAGATCTCTTGCTGTACGCTCCACGTTCTCACTGCATGGCATTTGGCCACAGTGAGTAGTCATGCTAATTTGGCATAGATGCCATGATTCACAGCCACAGCAACTGCATCTCGTTATGCTTCTATTTGGAGGAGCAAATTACAGAGCAA
This sequence comes from Oceanodroma leucorhoa, assembly GCA_030449065.1. Taxonomy (NCBI): domain Eukaryota; kingdom Metazoa; phylum Chordata; class Aves; order Procellariiformes; genus Oceanodroma; species Oceanodroma leucorhoa. The sequence continues at coordinate 868,387 of JASVER010000190.1, forward strand.
GTTATCTGAGGACCACAGAACTCACTATTACAAGCAGAAGTGATGGATCCAGCTTACCCTAACCTGATTTACTAGCCACCATGGTTTTGCTTCATTTTTTGCGGAGTCAGTGTTTATCTGGTGTGTTTCTAAGTAGCTGCTGCCAAAAGATGCATCAGAGAAGACGGAGGAAACAGCTTGCAGCGACAAGCAGGAGCTAAGTGACAACAATAGAACAGGATCATGTGAACATGGGCTGAGCAATTACTATATTTCATGGCAGGTGCCCTCTGTGCAAGATTGAGAATATGGACACCATTTATGGTGGAAATATGGGAAGGCCAGCAACGGACTTAAAACAGAAACATGAGAAAAGCAATCATCTGGAAGTGCTCACAGAATAGCTTTTCAGCTAACAGCTGGCAGAGCAGCCAGATGTGAGAAACAGTAGGGCTCTCGAAATATGTTGCCATATCAAAGTCAGTAAACCTACACTGCCGGAGATTTACTGGCAAATCTACATTGGCAAGAGAGTGAGAAAAGCTTGTGGACCACTGTGAAATACTTGCAGACAGCTGTATCAGAAACAGCGATGAGGTCTAAGTTTGCCTGTTCAGATGTTAGCAAGTTTATTTCTGTTTCACCCTTTGCTTACCCTGATATTCATTTCAGTGGGGATTTCAGTATATCCTTTACTGCCCTGGTTAATGAAGGTAGAGAAGAGGCAGATTAATTACCCACAGACAGTGAGAGAAAGTACCTTTGGCAAACTAAGCAAAATGGCAGACCGGACTGAAGGCAAGATGATCCTACACATCAAACACCCCTTAAATGACAAACAAAGCTGTGAGTTGGGAATGTTGTTTTCTTCCTGTATATGACTGAGAAAAGGTGAATTCTTTGTGACAAACTGAAGTGACTAACATGGTCTCTTCAAGGGCTGCAGGGCATCCTTTCTTGGTAAAGCTGGTCTTTTTACCAGAGACCTTACCAAGAGGAGAAAAAATGATACTGAGGCTACAAACCCTTTAATTTGTACCCACAAAACTAAAAATGTAATACAAATTTTACACACAAAAATTTTGAGAATCGCATATGGAGTCCTTGTTGGTGACTAACAGCAGCAGTTTGTGTCTTCCTCATCTCCTTCCTCACCTTTTTAACTTTTTGATAATCTGTCTCAAATCATGATCCTGACTATTTGTGTGCTTTCATTATACATTCTGAAACTTTGCTAATAACAGCACCCAATCAGAACATTAAGATGTGCCACAGCATCAAACAACTTGATGGAATTCATCCCTTTCTTTCAATTTTCCATGTGGAAATATAGTTCATTTGTAGGCATCATGGCTTTACACTATATCAGTCTGTCCTCCCTTACTTTTTCACATCACCACTCTACTCTCYTGAACTACTATGAAAGAAATAGTGCTCCCCTTCAGCTGGCATAATGCATTTGCCTGTGTCCCATCAGCTGTGCTGACAAACAGCTACAACTATGGCCCAGTTTGGAGCTTATTTTTGAGGTCACAGTGCCCTCTACTGTCTAAGGCATCCTCTTTACTTCTGCATCATTTGGTTAAAAAGMCAATATGCCAAGTGTTTATATACTCACTAAAAAGAGCACTATTTTTCCCCCAGAATTTAACCATTCATTTCTGTTTCAAGATACACCTTCATCTAGGCCAAATCTGGGTTGTTTGATTGGACAGAAAACAGGTTGGCCAGGGCATAGTCATTTCTTGCTCACTATAAGGCTGCTTTGTCAGAGTCGCTGTTAATTTAAATTAAACCACTGATCTATGCAGAGCTTGAATCACACCTGACTTATAAATGTTGAGTAATTCCACATAAGGAAGTGCTCTGACATACATGCAAAGTAAGAACAACCAGGCCTGTGTTTCAAGTGCAAATTGTAAATACATCTGCCACAGATTTGTATTGCTCCTGGTGATCCTTCTGACTCTGCAGATACAAATCACGTATTACATGTGGAGGCGTTCTTTACAAACTCCTCTCCTGTTTGTGTTTGCCTTCACCATCTCTCTTCATGAGTGATGTGGGGTACTGTAGGTGGTTTCATTCCCCCGTGAGTGTCCCCTGGAGCATCACAGACTGTCCTGCAAGTGAGCCTGGGACCATCCCTGCCCTCCCGCCAACCCACCTCTCACAAGTAAACACAGACCCCTTGTGACACTCCCCCTCTCGCCCCAAAGCCCCATTTACCTTCACACAAGACATGGGCCGCTCTGCCCATCCTATCCCTATCATTAGAAAATCCTGCTTGCTTTTGATTTTAGCGAAGAGAATTCAAATCAAAAGAAACGTCTATAGCCAACAAAAATCCCTAGCCTGGCCCGCTTCTTAAGAAGCAGATAGCACTGAAGGGGTTATGGCAGGGACACACACACATCTTTTTAAAATGTACTGTTTGTTTCATATTCTGAAATCTTTTTAGCTTGACAGAACAACTCGTTATGCTCAGAGAACAGCAGCCGGCTTATTGTTTCATGAGGCAGGTGCAACCACTCCAGCTCCTCAAGGTGCTACAACTTGTTTCCCGGTAGCATGATTCCCCATAGCATGACACGTAGGAGTTCAAAGGATTTTACTTCCTGAGAGATTACATTGATAATGTATATCAATGTATATATTGATGATGGACTGAAGCCTGAATATAGTACAGCATTCATTTTCTCATGTTAGTTTGATAGCAAAATGAGGAAAGTTCACTAAACAATGCACTTTCAAGTGTACACATACTCATACGTACATGTGTGTGTGTTTGCATGCATGTATGTATAAAAATATCTATAAAATACTAAAAAAATCAAACAGTACTGSTGGGCATGGAACGCATATTTCAAATGTAGCAGACATACTTGTCTTTATCTAGCCATTTTTTCCACGCAACTGCCACATCATAAAGTCACAGATAATTTCACTGATACCGAGTAGAGCTGAGGCTCCAGAATGAGCCCCAGGGCTGCACTGCGAGGAAACTGTGGCCCACTTGTAATCCTGGGTTTCTCTGAAGAAATACTTCACAGGAAGGATGCTTTTAAAATTACCACTTAATGGAAGGAGAAAAGGATGTCAAAGAGCAGAAGAGTATGCTGGATGGGGTGAATGCTTAGTGCTGTTTTCAGGTGCAAGAACACACTCTTGGGATCATGCAGGGGAGCAGAGAAATGCGGAATGACTATCAGAAAAAGGTGATAAAGCTTTAAATGATCCTTTCTCTTTAGAAAGATTTCTTTTTTCCCATCTGCTGAGGCAATACCTAGAAAAATTCTACCCACTTTTCAAACAGAAGGAGCTTCATTGCCCAGTAACAAGTCACAAACTACCTGTACCAAGTTTAAAGTAACTTCACGTTTACATGCTGTCTGCATATGCAGAAGTGCATTTTGCAAGCAGCGTGAAACCTCCACATCTCAGCTGTCATTATCAGCCTTATTGCTGACATCGTTAGAAAAGTTGCAGAGGAAGGAATGCAAAATAAATTATGACTGTCTACTGTAAACAAATTAAAAAAAAATCTCTTACATTATAGTGAAATCAGTCACCAGTGTCGCACAGCTGTGGAAAAACAAAATGTTACACTGGAGTATGTGAAAAGGAGTTTCGTATCTCACTCATGAAGTCATCTATTGACTCCAGTTCGTACTGGTGAGATCTCAGTTAAAGGAATGTGTCCGATAGCAAGCACTGCACTTCAGGAAAGATGCAGACCCACTGAAGGATAGGGATTTTTCCTAATCTCCTTTATCCCTTTCTGTCATTCTTATTTTATATCAGCCATAGTAGTTGCAAATTAGATTTCCCCCTCCACCAAACACATACACACAGCAGAAAACCCCCTTGAAGTCTACACAAGGAGGATGTGAAAAATAGCCTGGAGAAGAGTAATCAGAGGCAATGTAATATCAGTTTTCAAATAGGCAAAAGGTTGCTACAAGAAGAGACAGAAGCAGTGGATAAGGAGTGAAGGGCTAAAATTACAGGCGGGGTCAGGTTAGACATTAGGGCCAATTTCTAAGGAAAGAATAGTTAAGCGTGGGACTCTTTAAAGGACCTGTGGAATCTCCATTGTTGGAGGCTCTTAAAAGCAAGTCAGATAAACATCTTTCAGAGGTGGTTTAATTATAATTCATCATCTCCTTGAGCCAAGGAGATGATCTCTGAAGATCCCTTCCTGCCCTACTTTTTATTATTATATACCAGCTAATCCCTCAATGAGTCTTTATGAAAAAAATTCATCCCAAGTATCCCCTGACCCAGCTGTGAGCTAGAGACCACCCAGCTCCTAATATACCAAGGAAAATGCTACTTTTACCCTGAGCTGCCATTCCATGATTGTTCATCATGAAGATTCTATCCAACTCAGAGATTATCAGTCTTCTACAGTGAAACACATGGCAGCACCGTCAAATTTTGCCAACACCTGAAGAAAAACAAGAGAAGAAAAATAACTCCAGAAGCAGAAGAGCAGGACCAAACCTGTAACATTTGCTTGAGCTTTTGTTTTGAGGTGGGGGAGCAGGAGAAGGAAGAGGAAACACTGAGTTTGCAGTTGAAAACTAGCTTGGGTCTTAAAGAGACACCCGAGTTTCACTAATGGGTCTGCCACAGATCGACTTTGTAAATACAGTAGATGATCTAAAATCATGTGATAACAAGGAAGGAAGGGAGTTGTGACAATAATTCATGAGTAGCGTTGAGAATAGGGACTGTGTATGTGGAATAAGACTGGAAAGGAGCAGGTAATAAATGRGGAAGAAAATGAAAAATCAGAAGACAAAGAAGGAAAGAGGGAGGAAAAGTCATATTGGAAAATAACCTTAAATGTACAAGTGCAACAGTGGCCTAACTCCAACAAAGATTCTGCTATTTTCAGTGTTTCATATGTTTTTAAAGGAGTGCTATGGATAGAAAGGAAATACCTAAATACTGGAGAGAAACTTGGTCCTAGAACCTGGATCTCCTGACCTGCTGCTTACAGTAGGTCAGAAGCCCTGAGGTCTCCCATTTTTGAAGCAGTGCATAAAAGCTCAGTCATATTTTTTTTCATGTAATTCCAGAGATTGAGAAGGTCTCCTTGTACTTACATTCTCTACCCCAGGATACAATAAATACTGCTTTCTCATGGAGTGATATCCACTCTATTGCCCACATTCAAGTCTGGGTCTGTCTCTYTCGTGTGATAGATTTTTGCTGCCTTCTTGTCTTGAACTGACTGTGGAGGTCTCTTCTTYGTCAAGGCTTCCACAAATAGATCCCAAAAGTCTCGTGGAGAGCATGCTTCTCATCCTCCTTCCTCATTGTCACTATTATAATCTGAAAAAGGAGAAGAACTGTACCCCTTGTGCTTGAAGAAAAGGAAAGCTAAAGAATGCAAAGGAGTTCATACCAATGGACACTTTACAAGAAGAAAGATTGCAACTGCATCTTCAAGTTTCTCCTGTTGGAAGSTTTACCTCAATAAATACTGTCAGGTTTCTGTCCTCTCTCTACTCTGCAAAGATGCCTTATCCTTGTCTTACAGTAATTTTAGCACTAATGGAATTGGAATCTTCTTTCCTGGGGTTTAGCCCTCCTGTTTCTGAAAAGCTCCCCAAATATGGCTTGGAAGAACAAGGAGGAATTCAAACTCCACGACCAGTCAAGCATGTGTCTTTATTTCTCAGAGATGGYAGGGCTATGGCAAACATGCTCTGGACTTCAGCATTTCCATTAGAAGGAGATTTACTCTAGGGGACTAGGGAGTCCAGATGAGACATTCTGATCCTCCAGCAGAGACTGTATTTGTCCCTTTCAGAGGATGAATCCATTTCTCTCATTGTGTCCCCTTGCATATAGAATCCAAAATCATGAAGATTAAATATGAAGATAAGTCCTTAAGATCATGATTTTTACTCAGTTACCTACAGAAATAAGTCTCTGTATATACATATATGAGTTTGCCTAACTATATCAAATGATTCTTTACTATTATTTAGCCAATTTCAACTTAATTCAACAGTCACACTTTACARTAGTAGGGTGTGGTTTTGTATTTGGATGGCTTCTGTATTAATACCAGTTTAGATCTATGCAAACAGTGGAAGGAAAAGAGGACAAAACGTTGAGACCACTGCAAGAGAATAAATCACAAGGCCTCTTTATAGCTCACTGTCATCATGCTTTCTGAGACTCATGGTGAAGGTCTGCAAACATATGAAAATCATCACCACAGAAGAAAATACATGTATCTTTATGCAAACATGGAATCTACATAGTTTTGCCCCGAGTAAGGTGTTAGGTGTGGCACGCTTACCTGGCTCAGCAACAGCAAGTCCTGAACAACTATCCAGTTACACAACTCTGGTGTGGAAAGAAAGCCTTAAGTGGGTGCAGACATCTGCTTTAAGCCTTGCAAGGCTTCCTGAGCATTATAAATTGGCTTTTGTATAAATGAAAATCAGGCTGTGTATTTTCTGCCTGGTATGGTGTTGAGTATATGTTCCAAAAGTATTTAAAGATAACTTCTTTGTTAAGGTACGGACTGGTATACTTGTTTTGTCTACCAGGAAGAAATTAGAAGAAGTAGTGCATGTGGATACGAGCTAATTATTTTCTCTTGTTCAGATAGCATGTATTACAGACAACACTAATATTTGCTGAAAATAAGAGAGTAAAAAAAAAAAAAAAATATCTTACCATCCATAATCCAAAAAGACATTACAGTTTATAACTGCCTGGATGCCATCCAACCAGTAAGTAGCAAAACAAACAAACAAAACTACTGAGATAAAAACAAACCAGAGAACAGCCTAATCAACTTCAGAAACATAAATAGATAGCTGATGCAGGCCAGCATCCTTTCACTCACCATGTGGATTTTGCACCTGAGGACTTGGTAGAAAATCTGAGAAGATATATTCAAGGCAGACTGTAAGTTACATATTGTGTAGGAAAAAAAAAATGGATATTGCTGCCTGAAAGACGGTTGAAGCAGTACCACGAAGTTCTGCAGCAGTGGCAAAGTCGGTTCCTGGGGAAAGAACTGAACCACCACTGTTGCTGCAGGGGCTCGAGGGCAGAGGCTGGAGGCCAGCGGGAACAAGGGTATTTGGGGAATACCAGTAGCGGCATCTGGGGCACGTGGAAAATCTTGGATAGACCAAGTCTTTTTACCCCTATTTACTCTCCCGCCTTCCTGTGCCTCCCCGAAGAGCCCAGAGGCCGAGCCGCAGCAGCCCGCCGCCGGGGCACCGGCTGGGGGCGGAGGGGCCGCGGTGTCCCGGCAGAGTGCCGCCCCGCCGCCGGCAGGGGGCGCCGTGGCCCGGCAGAGTGCCACCCCGCCGCCGGCAGGGGGCGCTGTGGCCCGGCAGAGTACCGCCCCGCCGCCGGCAGGGGGCGCGTGGCGCCCGCGCCGGGCAGCGCCGCGGTCCCGTCCCGGGGGCGAGGCGCGTCTCTCCCGGTGGCGTTTCCCTTCCAGTTGTATCCACGTACTGGGGGGGAAGGATCAGGTGGTAACCCAAAGACCATTAGTGTATTTATCAGAAACAAAATGGGAATTGTTCCTGTGTCTACGTAGCTTCGGGTTATGCTGAGTGTTAGGGTACAGATGAGGAAAAAGAGAAACTCACGGATGCCTGGCAAGAAATTGGGCTGCTGGCTGCCCTCCATTCAGTGCAGCACGCTCCATCCTCCCCTGCAGCGGCCTTCTCAGTGAGGTACTCCTTGTGAAAAAGTTCCCCGGTGCTGGCACCTGCGCTGGAAGCGTTTCCCTGAGCTTTGAATTTCACGGCAAGGTTGTGCTGTGAGGGGACACCTGTGCCAGGAATCGTATGCGGGCACGCGTGGACATCAGCGTGGACATCAGGTGCGCTCGGTACAGTGCAAAACTTCCAACTACTGCAGCATGGCAGGGAAACAGGCTTGTGGCATGGAGCAGTGTAAGCTGTTGACCCCAAGCAGAGCATGCAAGAAGGACCCACGTCTCTACCTGTAAAAGGAGGCTGGTGGCAAAAGGCAGGGCTGCAGCAGCCCAGCCATGTAGGACACCTCCATTCTCCAGCAGTCAGCACTCCACAATGCAAGCTCCTGTGGCATACGGGGTAGTGGGGAAGGAGCAGTGGCCCTCAAAGCACTGACCTTGCATGTGCAAAAAAGGGTCTAAATCCATCACAGCATCCCAAGCTACAGAAAGGGGTGTGAAATTATATATTGTCTCAGCCTTTACAGTAGTCAGGACTGCAATTTTACCTTAGGGTGGGTTTTTTATTGGGATATTTTTTGGCATCTAACAATAAAACAAGTATGRTGGAACGGCAGGGTATAATAATGTAAAGGTTAGATATTCAAATGAAGGAGGGTAACTTAGGACCCCACATGGCCAAGAAGTTCAGCGATGAATGAATTTGTCAAAAGAAAGATCTGGTTCCTTGAAACTGAAATGAGTTTCTAATTCAGACCAAATGATTTTCAGCTGGAAATAAAAGGAGGAAACTATATCACAAGGAAAAAAAAATGTTATTTTGATAGGTGATAAAGTGTTTTAATGTTTCCTTTTAAAACTGATGTAAATAAAAAAGGAAGAGTGGTAACTAACCTGAGGACACAGTCAAATATTTTTAGTGGATACAACATTGCACATTTACCTTAAATGCATGGTTCTTCTTGCACTTCTTTTAAATCAGCCCTTTATACTCCTCCAAAATTGATTTCTGCATTGTCAATTCATTCTGAATTAATTTTCCCCTAGTTTTTCATCAGCCAACCAAAAAACATCCACAAGCCCATTATTTTAGATTCCCATGTAGAGCTGCGTAAAGAGTGACAGTGAAGAAAAGTCACTTTGCCGTCGTTGTTTATTTTCATTATGTAACTGGAATAAATTATATTAGAAATAAATGTATTTGCTGGCATAGCAGCAAGAGCAAAAGTTATTCTGCTATTTCCAGTCCCAAATATTAAAAAAAAAATAATCATAACCTAACAAGAATCATAAGGGTGTTTTAGATATTATTATCCTGAATTTTGGAGTAGATTTATTTCAACAATTCCCTCCCCACCCTTTCTTTTTTTTTAAATGGAAGCTTGAGTTCTCATGAAATTTTGTTTCTCATGGCCATGCTTTTAAGAAAATCAGTGGAACATCACAAAAGTCACAATAAAATTACAAAATAAAAATCACAGGGTCTCTTGCAGGGGGGTGTGGGGAAAGGGTGCCCTAATGCTGAAATGAAATATTTTAGTCTTAAAATCAGATTATGGGGATTGCAGCCATCCCATATTCAAATTTAAAATGAGTCTTGTACCTTACAGCTCTACGTTTGGATATATGATACATGTGAGGTTGGGTGGAGCAAAGTAAAACAACTAGTTTATAACGTCTTGTAGATATAAATAAGGAAATCCAGTAAAAATAGCTGAAACTACATTTGTGTTTTCATGAACAAGCTTGTTGCTACAGTCCTTTCCGTCACAGAGATATACAGCACTTACAGAATCAGGTTTATGCCTGAACTTTATCATGTTTAAGAATCATGTCTTTCTTTACTAGGAAACATGCAGACTATCACATAACATTTTTGCAAAGGCTTGCATTTTTCCTTAAACTTGTGATTTCCTCACTAGCTTAAAATGCTTCTTGCAAGTGCTACTTTTCAAAGCAACTTCACATGGAGAAATCTATTTTAAGGCATTCGTTAATTCAACATCAGTGAAGTGTGGAGTGAAACAAAAATGAAGTCATTGTTCGTTTTAGGATTATTTATGTCATATTCAATTGGTGGGGGCAATTTTGCAGAGCTCTGTTTCTTTTCTCAATTTTATTCCAACAGCTTGGTGCACTTATTAATTCTTATGGCTTTCATTATTTAAATGAAGATGATATACAGTTCTCCGTTTCCTTTTCTGGGGTCCTTTTCGTCTTCTCTGAATAATTTCTCCATCTGGATGCATGCTCAGCCCTTGTCATGAATCGCAGATAAAGCAGAAATCCATTATTGTCATCCCATTTGTTGTCTTTGTGTGTTTGAGTAACTGGTTTAGCCCTAGCCATGCAAGTTATTTTATGTGGACATACTCCAGAACCAAAGCAGTAATAGGGAATTAGCAGTGCATTCTAACACAAGAATTAGGATAAGCATTCATTTTTGCAGTACTTAGGCATGCTTATACGGGTSATTTTTAACATTTTCTTCAATCAGGATCTGGTATAGCTGAAGCTTGGGTGTATGATGTGGTTTTCCTTCAGGTTACACGATAATGGAAACCTTCTTCCTAAGCTAGAGTTGTCTTTAACCATACTGCAGTTTTGTTTATGATCATATTGCATGTGTGACTTTTAGTAAAATATTCTTTTTTTGTGGTTTGCAATTTCTCATGTGTTTTTAGGTTTTAAAATGTCTCCCCTAGTCTCCTGTTATCATACAGTGCATAGTCAGTGCAAAGTTGGCTCATAGAGCAATTCATCTCAAAATTACATGTTATTTGCTTAATTTGGTATTTCTATTTACACTAACTCTAAATACCCACTTGGATCTTATGATCAGCTTCCAATTTATTTCTACTGTAGCATCCGGACAGTTGCTATTTATGTCTTTCTAGTTTTTCCAGTGTGTTCCTTCTGGTGAAAGTGTCCATCTCATCACAGCTGCGTTGTAGATTCACGTTTCCAGAATAATACAAGTGTTAAAAATATTTTAAGTCATAGGTTTTTGTATATGTAAGAGAGACTTGAACATCGCAGATCTTAGTTTTCAGACTCCTAGATCATTAGGGGAATCCACAGCCTTGAGTGCCTCTAGGCACAAGCTGACAAGGCACTTCCTCAACATCAAATAGTCTGTGTGTTGGTATGTTGGTGGGCAGGGGGGACAGACCAGTCCCAAACTTGCTGCCTGCATTGCTGCCTATACCAAAGCCCTGAAGAGCAAAAAGTATTGCTTTTGCTGCGGGAGGAACTTGAACGTGCAGGGCAGCAGCAGCTGCTCAGGAGCAAGGCTGGAGGCACTGCTTGCTGGCTGCGGTAAGAGCGTGCTCATCCTATGCTCCTCCATGTAGTTTCACATTCTGACTTCTCCCAGCTTCTTTTGTGGCAAGACAGCTCTAGCCTATCCCTCGTATTTCAGGTAGGCAAAACTGAATTTTGCTATATTGTCAAGATGGCAGCTCTGCCTTTGAGACAGGTACATAGACTATTCTTCCGCAAAGCATAAAAGAACTAAGCTCCTAAGAGGATCCACAAAAGCAAACATGTCCAAAAAAAAAAAAAAAAAAAAAAAAAAAAAAAAAAAAAAAGAGAAATTAACCTCTGCAACTTAGATGAGTGCTCTTATTATTGAGGTAGCAAATAAAAAGGAAGTATCCATGTGTTCTCTAACAGTTTGGCCAAGGTTGAAAGAACAGGAGAACAAAGGCATGATATTATGGCATGGAGCAAAAGAAGCTTTAAAATACTATTTCAGGAAGGGATGATAAAACATTTAGGCTGATCTCTGAAAAAAACATAAACCTTTCAGAATAGCACACACTATAGCTAAGACTTTCAAAAAGGACTTAGAAGCATGATTCTTGCTAAAATTAGTGGGAGCTGTGCATCTGCATCCATAATGGCTTTGAAATCTCAGCCTGTAATATTCCTCGTTAGTCTTTTCCCTCATCAGGCATGTAGGAAGGAAAACATTTTCTGTGACTAAAAACACAAGTAGTTGTCTGTCCAGAACTACTGGAAACCAAGCCAAGCTGTCTTAAGTGCTAGGCAGGCTATATGGTACATACTAATTCATTTAAGAACAACTGAAAACTGTTTAAAGCCTTGTAAAAGAAATTAGGGGCACAAGTGTGAGACCTTCATATGTTCATACAAAAATGCACGAGGTTCCTAGTGCATTGTAAAATGAAGGAGCAAAGAAGGCCAAGTCTTTAACCATCTGAAACAATCTAATCATCTTCTGGAAATGCACTGTTTGAGGTGACAATGTTAACTGAAAATGGAGTGATTAAATAAAGTCAGGCTGATAAATCTCCTGAGTACTACTAACTTATTTGTAATATCATTGAAGATGAGTAGTATGACTGGTATCTCAAGTCCAAAAGCTATGACATTCAGAGGAAGGTAATTGAAGCCTGCCATTCCAAAGCCCTGGGTACATGTTCAGATATTATCAAAGCAAATTTTACAGCCCACAATTTGCATCAAGATAAAAATTAATTCTTCTTTCGGCTGCCTTGGGATCGATCCGTGAGAGAGCACAGGAAGAAATAATAGATTTGTGAGTGACTATGTATCAACCATGACTTTAAGACAGGGAGCAAGATAAACAGAAAAAACCTGCTCTCTCCCACACTCAGCTTTCACACCAGAGAACACCAGTGAAGACCAATAGGCTTTTTGTCTCATAAAAGCATACAAAAATGCAGATACAGACAGAACAGGAAAAGTGATTTTCAATAGGAAGACCCCTGATGGAAGGCAGTCCAATTCCAGCAGCCCCTGTTAAGCACAGACTACCAGTTTAAGAATCACAGCTTATGCCAGCTCTGTGAGAACTCAAAGAGAAAGAGAGAGGGTGGATTCTGATGACACCAAATACCCAAATGGTTTAGTATTTTATAGTCAAAGTTGCAGTATGCGTTGTCCGTAGGAGCTGACTGGAAGACAATGCAGACTGTAAGTAAAGACGTTGTGAACTTCAGCAATTCCATATCATTGCTCTCAGGACATTTTAAGATGCCTTAGGACATAGACCCAGGTAAAAAGCACAGTAGTAATTCTGGTTTGAAGTGACAAATGCATATGAATGGGTTGCCTCTGAAAGAGTAGATGAAAGATGCAGATAAAAGAGACATTTTATGCTACATACTTGTCCCCTTCTATGAATCTCTAAGAACAAATGACCAGACATTAAGCATCTAAACAGAGAAAAGCTGCAGCTGTTCAAGGAACTATATCACCTCCACTTTTTGGGGGGTCATTTTTTCTAAATATCATCAATTACAGATTCAGTTGCAAGCATTTGCCCTTCTTTAATTCATCTTACTGTTTGAGCTAGTCCCCTGCAATGGCTGGCTGAATTAAAACAGATAAAGATCTAGCTGAGTGCCCCTTGCGTATCTGAAGGACAATCATTCACCTCATCACCATTTCTGCTAACCACCCTTCTCCAAACACAGGAGAGTGCAGAACTTTGAAGCAGGTACTCATGAAGTCAGTGAAAACGTGACTCAAAACCAGGAGATTCTCTAGGACACAGAAACCTGAAGTCACTCAAAAATTACTGCACATATTCCTGGCAGGCTTCACAATRAGAATAAAAACAGTTCAAAGTCAACTAATAGACCAAAATGATTCAGCATGGTTACTTGATTTTAATTCAACAGATTAGTTAGTTAATGCAGTCCCTGTATTAAGCCTGTTTTCCAACCTAAAAACCTTAAAAATACCAGATTTTGCTGGGTCTACTTGTAAAAATGTATTTTTTATTAACAGAGCTAAAAATGCTGCAGTGGTGAAGTATGTAATACACTCTGCATTGGGAGAAGTTATCATCCTATTCTTAAAAAAAAACTCTCTGGCAAGCTTTTCTGGTAGGCATCCCCACAGGTTTTTCTTAGTCCCTCTGGTTATTACTGTGGAGAACAAGGACCAGCTTCTGTAGTTCCCACAAAGGTCTCTAAGAGCCTCACTAACCAACCCTGATATCAATGACTAACTTTAATAAGGATCTTGGGCATTAGACCACTAACAGTTTAATTCTTTATTCTTGGAATTATCACTACTGATTTTTGTTAGTTTATATATATATTGAACTGATGGTGTATAATCTAAGTATTTTATGTGTATTTGAAATGGTCTTTTTACTCATAATTCAAAATATCATTTATTGCTCCATATTTCTAGCATACCATTAAATCAGTGCATTCATTGTGCTTCTGCACAGGAAGTTTAGAAAATATCACTCTCCAAATAATTTGTTTTCTGCACTGCTTATCTCCAAGATAGATAATTTGGATATAAATCTGTTTTCTAAATGCGAAACACAAGGCAGCCTACAGTCATCATGACTACTTATCAGTCTCTTCAGAGTAACCCTACTTGGAGGCAGTTCAGAATCTTCACTTTATTTAATCCCCTGGTTTCTCTTTGGACAATAGTAAATAAAGGCTCCAATTATACAGGTGTTTGTTGCATGGACAACTTGTTCCTAAAGATCTTCATTCTACAAAGCACAAGAAGTTTTACAGTTGCAGAGCCACTGAAATACTTAAGCACTGATTTAACTTTAAGAGAGCAAGCCTACTGATTTCAGTGAGACAATTAACATAACTACATCTTGAATTAGCATACAGCCAATATTTCTGATTCAGGAAAGTGCCAATGCACGCACTTACTTTTACACGTAATCAGGAAAGCCCCCTAGCCTGAAGTTAAGCAAAAGGCTTTCGCAGCACTGAATATGCATGAGAGAATACATGTTTTTTGCTACCAAGATGACATAAAAATATAATACAGAGACAAAAGGCATCATATATGGTTACCAACTCAGTGAGCTGTCCTCATTTTCATATATTCCAAATGTAAAAGAGGTACATTAATGCATGGTTGCAACTCAGCATAGTTAAAAGTGGATTTGAATTACCTCAGGCTGTTCTCTCCTTGCTTACATTCACAGGCAAAACCAAATTAAGGTAATGCTACTGCTGTTCCTTAGGACCTTGCAGCTCTTCTATCACATTGAGTTTCTTTGTAAGCCAGCAACTCTTGTGAAATAGCTGCAAAAGACCCAGCGGCTGTTCTCAATTTGAGGACAAGCTGAACTACAGGTGTGTAACAAAAACTTTTGGAGCAACATGAGGATTTTGTTAGAAGCTGCTTTAAGGGGTGGCTCTCATAGAAAGCGATGAAGCACCTCAAGAGATCATTTGGTTGTCCCAAGGCAAGGTTAGCTCTAATCACATCATTCTTGACTAAAGCATGTTCAACCTGTTCTTAAAGACTTCCCGGGACAGACATTGCTCCTTATCTTCCCTGGGCAATCCAGTGCTGTGCTTCACAATCCCTCTTCTTTGAATATCTTAGATGCCTTAGGTAACTCTCCCTCACTTTAATATGTGCTATTAAAATAGAAATAAAATCGTATTAAATAAAAGCCTGCAGCAGATATGGAGAGGAATTTATTCCTTGCTTCTTTACATTCTTCATACATTTGAAAACTTTATTATATCTTCCCATAATCTTCATTTCTCCAGACCATACAGACCTAATTCCTTTCCACTTTCTTCTTAGACTGTGTTCCCTAGGTCTCTGTTTATTATCTTGGGGATCCTGGGAACCCCATATTTCAGCCACTTATTTGGGCTCCGGTGGCAAACCCAGCAATTTTTCTGAGTATGATTGCGAAGCTCTTTGAAAAAAATCATTTGTGTAACTATATGCAAACTGCAATTGTACTTAACTACAGTACAACTATCACTCCATATGGATCCAAGATTTAGATCACCTTTTGCAGATGAAAAGCCCTACTGGATTTTGTGCACCCTCAGAAAAATCCGTCACTGGTTCCACTGCACTCAGTGACTTGGTTAGAGGAAAAACAACAGAAGCAGAAAGCTTTGGCTGAATAAGAATGATATATCAAAACACCCAATATTTTAATGAAAGAAACTGAGTATCCACACATTTGCACTTCTGTACAATTTTTGTGATATATATATATAATTTTAAGCTGTTTACAAATAACATTTAATGCTTCAAATATTACATAATGTTGATATTATATTTCTAGCAGAAATAAATATATTGCACTTAAAAAGAAACTTTTCATTAGATGTTGCTTCATAGTTTATGTTCATAACTTCTTTTTCCATAAAAAGATTTCCCCCTACCCCCACCCCATACACACAAACACACACTTCAATACATGGTGAATGTGCTCACGCAATGCATTATAAACAACAAAGTCAACACAGCAAACAGCAGAACTGTGGTACATTCTGTTAAAGAGGTTACATCCAGTTTTTTACCTTCCTTTTTTTTAAACCAAATCTTTCCTCATGTTTCTGAAGGTACAATAAAAAAAAAAAAAAAGAAAAGATTGTTTAAATGTGCTAAAGGTAAAATACAGCAAACTGTATTTTTTGTCCTTAAACTATCATAAAAAATTACTTCAGAGTTTACTTAAATCACTGCTTAGTTTCCTTTTAAAAAGATAAAATAAAGAAAAAAAGTTGTCATTTGATAAACTAGAGACTATATGCAAGGACAGTTTATCACAGAGTAATACATAAATCCTCTGGCCAGCAAGTAAGTGGTTAGTAAAGAAACCACATCTCCTGGAGCAGAAAACACTCTGTAAGGAACAGTGAGAATAAGATCTCTCCAAAACCAAAAATAATCTTGCAGCGAGTCAATGTCATCCCTCTGCAGATGATGAGTATAAGCGCTGTGGCCACAACTTCCTCCCAGATAAGGAGCCCTAAGTGTTACACTGATTTCACTGTTGCTTTTACCCCTTATCTAGGGGTAAATTACCACAATTTATATTAACTTACAGTTTTGGAAACCTCCCCAAGTTTTTGCAATAATTTTCATTGACATTTTTGTTTCCCTATAGTACACACACATAAAGAGGACGTAGTGCATAATCAAGTTGCCAGCCAAAATGTTTTCAGTTTAAAAGAGGTTCATTTTCAAATGCTGGTTAGTGTTTGCTGGATGTTAGAAGCTGCAACATCTTATGTGTACACGCTCATGCAGTGTCCCAGCTTCCATGGATAAAGCCTTCTGGGAGAAAATTTGCTATTGCATTTCGTAGACCGCACAACCAAGTATGTTAGCTGTCATACAACATACCACATACCATCTCTGAACTCGTGAAGAAACATTTCCATTAGAAACTCTGCACCTTTATCCACTTGGTCTGTGCTTGTTTGTCAGTTTATACCTAGAAGAGTACCACTGAAAGCAGTGGCATTGAGTTTCTATCTTTGACAGTGACTCAGGCCATATAAAGCAATGCTGCAAACCAAACAGCCAAATTTAAAACGTTTTTTATGTCTAGCTTCTCAGGGCTCCAAAAGCAGAAGGAAAAAAAAAAAATCAGACAAATGCACCTAAGTCAGTTTTGTTAGTCTTTGGGATGCTTTTGTTGGATTCAAGAACTGAGACTGTTGACTATCTGTGGCTAAAAGGGTAATCCAGAAAACACCCAAAAGTACTTGTAACACTTTGGAGGGTAATCTTATCATTCTCTTTGAAAAGCATATTCAGGCATGTTCTCTCCACCCTTTTTAAAAAAAAAAACAAACCAACAACATAAACCAGCACCAGTTTGCTCAGCCAAGAGAGCTCATAAAGGTGAAGAGCACTTCTCATGGGATATGAAATGTGAATTATATTGGAAAATAAACTCTAGATTATATTTGGCATTCATAGACCATCTACCAGCAACAGATGTTCTGTCCTGAAAGTGATATAATTTTGACAGCAGTACAGCAACTCCTTAAATAAATTACTGAGTTATTGTCAAAGCACTACAGATTATTTTTTTTAGGAAAAGCGATTTCGCTCTTTAACCAATTAATTAGAAATTTGCATTCATTTTCTTCCAATTGTGAAATCAATGCTAAAACTGATTTGTAGTTGGTTTTTAGTCTTTTCAGTAGAGTTCCTATATTGTTGCTGTCACTACAGTCACTGTTCTGACAGTTAGACTTTATTTTTAGGTGAGAATGTTGAATGAAATCCCCATCTCCATTACAGTCAAGAAATGTGCAGCTGACTTCAGTGGGGCAGGAATTTTATCCCTGAAACCACTCTCACGCTGCCCCTGCCCACACGACGGTGAGAGGGACAGGGAGAAGAAACCTTGCGAGGTGGCAAGACCTCTTCGTTGGGCATCCTGTGGTCTCTGTGAACTTAGTCCCTTCCACCTCAACTCTACACAACAGGTTTTGGAGGTAGGATTGTGAGAGCAAAGAAGAAGAGGTGAGAGCTGGACGTACCTATTGACCTTATTCCCGGGGAAGGCTCTCTCTCACAAGCGGCCTTCGTTCCCTTGCTTGGGATCTGTCTGTGATTCTGCATTAGCGGGGAACCCAGTGGGTTTCTGACGCAAAGGAATTAAACCATCGGAGAGCAGCATGTGCCAGAGAGCAGTGCGAGGAGAGATGAGCATGCCGAGAGAGACTTGATCTGACTGGAAAAATCAAGCTGTGGATTTTTAACAGATAGTTCTGCATCATCTACAATATGAAACTCATTACAGAGAATTTGGATGAGGAGTTGGCCTTACGATGTTTTTATATAGGGACAGTCTACTGCCATATTTTTTCAGATATGAATCACATTTCATTTGTAGTGAAAAGCACTTGTCTTTCATTTAATATTTTTGTAAATGATGTTGTCAAAACCCAGTTTCATTTTCCAGGAAGGGCCTGGAGAATTTTCTCTGGAACAGTATCAGGGGCATTTCTGTATGCCAAATATTGGTGTTTTCAGAACAGGGACTGGGACAGGGCTAAAGAGATTGTACAGTTTATTTCTTTGAATTTGCTTCACGAAGGAAGGGCAGGTTGATATATGAGCAGGCATTATATGAATTGTAAAGCGTGCCTAAATCAGTCTACCGATTCCAAACTTATTTCTGGAGTCATGTGAAAGCTGCCTACTTACTTGACCATTCCCTGATGGAAGTATCAGCATTAAAGCTACTGGCTTGAATTCTGAACCTAACCATATCCCCTGCAACTCCAGATAAGTTAATGGAGCTGCAGAAGGAAACAGATAAAAGAAATAGAATTTCCCCACAGGCTTTAGTGCATGTCGTCATAGGACCTTCATACCACTCTTACAGAACTCAAGCAACTGAAGGAGAGGGATTAACATTTTCTTCCAAATCTCTCCTGAAATTCTCATTTCTGTGGAATCATATACGTACTTGAAGAGTTTTTTTGTTGTGGGGCCAGTATCATCTAATTTCCTGAAAAATAGGGGGTTTATATCAAAACGGGTCATGAATAGGCACAACCTTGCAACATGCACTGTTCAGGTGAAGCTGACAGCCTGGAGAAAAATCTAGTATTTGGATACATCAACCCAACTTCAGTGTCTGATTTTAAACCACTTAAATACTGCAGAGCCTGGCTTATTATATGCATTTATGGAACACCTTGTAGTAGCTCTGAACCCAGAAACTGTAAATAAAAGTTCGTTTTCATTCACATACAGAGCACAAATGTTGCAAATTGCCTCAGGTCATTTTTTACCAGCAGGTCCAACAGTGAGTAAAGGGAAATTAGGATGATACTGCAGATAACTGAGGTAATTGAAATGGCCAATTTGACAAGATTTTAAATTCAGCTACTGGGAAATACATAACGATGCCCCTTATCTGTGGGATGTAAGTACTGGCCTACAATAGAAACTGGGAAAAACCTGGGAGGTTGTCATTGCTCAGTGTGATTGGGCATTTAAGACGAGGCAATGGGACAAAATAAAAGGCACGTGACTTGCCTTGCACTTCACTGAGATGGGAGACAGGTGACTCAGTGTACCACACTCCTTACCATATGATACCAACACACACTGGTAAAAAGTAGAGGGGAATAGTGCCAAAAAGAGGCTGTTTTCCATTCTGTGTTCCAGCTCTACACAGATCTTTAACATATGAGATTGGATTGCTAGTTCTTTTTTATCATTAGATGTGTTATCATCTATAGCTTGGATGCAACTCTACACAGAAACTCTGTGTTGACTTCTTATTTACAGTGAAATCCCAGCTCCCGCCATGCAGAAAACCAGCATCGCGCTGGTACTCTTTTCAGCAGCGCAAAGGATTCATGCTAGCTCTCTGCAGAGAGGTCAACTTTTCTTATACCTCTACAGTTCCTCTGTTGCATCAGACATAACATACTAGAAAAAGTGGACAGTACTTTGAATAAGAACCCTAATTACTAACTCAAAAAAGGCAGATATGAATAAAAAAAATTACACGTGAAGTTCTGCACTGGTATTTTCCCAAGGAAACTCCACCATTCTACTGGGACATGGAAAAAGAGACAGTACAACCCTCATTTTCCTGGCCAAACAGCTTGTATAATAACAAACCCAAGCAAATCAGAACAAGTAGAAGGATACTCCAATGCCACTCATCTTATACCAGTCCATTGATTATAGTTTGATCTAGAGAGTTTATAGACTGATCTAGCCTGAAATTCAGTTATCTTGGTACACATTTGCAGCTAGAAACAGGTCTTCAGTGGCAAGCGCAGCAGCAAACAAGCATTGATTTGATATCTTGGGTTTCTAAGTTTAAGTAACAGAATTTCCCAAATCAACATTTTCCTTCATCACACCTTAATAGACAGTAAATTGTTTCTCTTAGGATATAGGACAAACTTTTTTTTAGACTGAAGGACAGAATACATCATTACTGCTACAGTCCTGTAACACAGTTCTTTTTTGGAACTGATAGTGTTTTGTGAAAAACAGAGAAAGAGAGAAAGAGAGAAAGAGAGAGAGAAAGAGAGGAAAAGAGAGAGAGAGAAAGAGAGAAAGACAGACTTGTTAATAATTTTCTCTTTGGGATTATAGTAACACTAAGAAATACTGCTTTTGGTGAATATAAGCCAGTCTTTTAAAAAGGACAGTGGCCTTCTCCACTTTTTCCTGTTCCCAGCAAATGTATGCTGAGATAGCCTAAAACATGCTCAAAGTTATAGCAATACATTTTTTTTCTGTTTAGATGCTCATCAGTCACAAGAAGAGATGAAGATGAGTAAGAGTATTGCCTTTTTCAGAATTCTTCTAGCGTATGAAAAAAGCCCTATACACAGTTAATTTGTACACTGCTGCATAAACATAATCTCTTTCCGCTAGGCATAATGCACCTTTGGAACAAGCTGCATGGGACCAAAAATCCTGGGAACTTTGGGATCCATTTCGGCTGTGTTACACATAGATCTGTGAGCAGCTCCAAGCTGCACGCTCGCTTCTTGTGATCCCTCAACGGAGGAATCTATATCCATAATGTATTTTCTTAGCTGGTTTGTTACAAGTTCAGCACTCCTGCCACAGGCCTTTCAGGAAGGTCCCTTGTATTTTTCATACCAAACTTGCTTGTTTAAAAATCTCATGTTTCTCTTGTCTTACATCAGTCATACAAACGGCGTCATCACTGCGGAGGAGTGACGCAGTCCCTGGATAGCTGCATAAGGACCCTGCTGAAAATAATGGTGGTACCTAGGCATGTGGAAGGAAGGGAAAGTGGGGCCACTACCTTGCATGGAGCTGGCTATAGCAGAGGGTGTAAGAGGCATTCCCAGGCGGCTGTATGGAGGCAGAGATCCTTGGATTGGATGAGGAATGGGTGTAGCTATGGATGCAGTGCTGGTACCCAGGGCACTCAAAGACTGTGGATGCTGAAATCCAGGAAAACTGGTTGAGGAGGATACCCAGGAACTGAGGGACAGGTTATCAGATGTTGTAAAAGCAGACCCTGCAAGCAAAGAGAAAGAATGCCTGACGTTTGCACTCCAACACACAAAGCTGGTAAAACAGCAAAAAGGGAGAAAAAGTCCTTCACAGCAAGGCTAATTTTAATGACAAGTTGTCATTGGAAATACTTCCCCTTATATCTTTCTTTATATCATTATTTGCCAGTTGCTCTCCTTTATCACTGCATCTTAAACAAATTTCCACTTTAAGAAGCTGGTTGCAGTGGCTTGAACAGTAAAATCAGCTTTGCACATTGGACATTTTTGGTATTAAACACTGAAGAACCTTGCAATGCTGCCACTAAACACTGAAGCATGTACTCTGACGTGGAATCTCACTGCATTACCTCCCTGTTTTGCATCCGTTTTTTTTACCCCAGTAAAACTTGTCAGCACTGCGTCTTTTCATTCGCTTGACTTTTTCCAAAATATAGAACAAAAAATTCTAAAATGTCAAAACATCTGTTATTTTTCCAGCTGTGTACAGTGCTCTAAGAAACAACAGCAATGCTAAATCATAATGAGAGGTGTGTGGTTTTAAGTGAAATGCACAAAAGTATTAAAAACTTGCTCCCAGGGTAATTATCTACTTTTGATCAAATGGAAGTTGTTTCTTTGGTAGTTTTTTAATCTGAAAAGTTCAAAAAATTCTTTTCATAAATCTTCCACCTCTTTAAAACACTTTTTCTCTGAAGATTGCAAAACCAGAAAAAAAGGGAAAATGGTATCTTTAAATTGAAACTAATTACTTATTTTATTTTGACAGTAAAATTTTTGGGAAACCAATGAAAAATTTGTTTTGATAATTATACATGGTCATTTTCAAATAATCTGGTGACGATGTTGCCCTTCACCTCTGCAGTTCCTCTATGCATCTGGTCATCATCAGATGTCTGAGTTCTAGAAATGGGGAATACAATAAAATCCTATAAATAAACTCTTATTTTTTATCCCTATTCAAACAGTAATTCAACTCATGTCCCTTCTGTATTTTCTTTCTTGTCCAACTTTGTCCACTGAGAAAATGTTTCTTACTTTAAGTAAATAAATTTACTGGCAAGAATATTTGGCAAAATATAATTTCAAGCCACTATTGCAAAACATTTTGAGAAAACAAATTTTACAACAGATATTAGTTTCGTAAAATTGATTCTAGAAGGTAGGTTCATCCAAATTGTGAAAAGTAAAAATATGAAGACATCTATCTGTCAAGGTAATCTTATTGGAATTATGTATGTCGTAGCCACATACTCAAAACAAAACTATGAGCAAACAACAATAGAAAGAAAAAATGCAAATTGTTATTTAAAAAAATCATAAATCTCTTTAGGGATATATTCTCAAATCAGAAAGAGAGCTACTCTTGATTAATTCCTCCTCTGCTTAATGAAACAAGTAAAATGATCCAGTGACAGGAAAGTGAAATTATGTCAGGTCAGCAGTAGAAACGGACTTGAACCAAATCCTGACCCCACCACTGAACCAAACCCCAACTGCTGGGAAGTTAGGATCCAGAGCCAAACTATAAGGATAACACCATACTCGCAGACCAGAGCAAACCCCTTTACAAATCAGGGGATACCTGAGCATTATTGCACTACAGGGAAAGTGGGATGCAAATCTGGATTTGACGAGAAGGTTTACATTTGGGTCTGTTCCAGGTGACTGTCATGAATCCTGTGTGTAGATGCTGCAGCACAGGCACCCAGACATTATGCATTAAAAGGTTTAATTGGATTTATATATTTCATATCTGTTAATTCCTTTGGAAACAGACTTCTTGTGATAAATATACTACTGAAGGCTAGCCACTTCCATCTTTAGATGGCTGAAATTGGCTGAGATGAGAATGCTCTGGATGTAACTAGAAATAAATAGCAGTGATAGACTTTGTTCTACACAGAACAAATATGTGAGTCCTTCTCGTGAGGAAGAGCCCTCATGACGGCCCTTTCCTTCTCCAACTGCAGTGGTCTCTAATTGCAACTTAGTACTCCAGAAAGTCTCACATACCACATTTGCCAGCACCAAGGAAATGTGCTGTAGTAATTCTGAGGCAGTTGAGGCTTCAGAGAGCTTATAACACACACCACCGAACAGCGTGTTTGTATTTGGCTGTCAACTCTCATACGTATGGAAGGACACCCCTCAATTTTGCATGCAAGGTAGTTTTCAAATGCATCAGAAGAAATGAAAATGTCCGTAGAGTTACAATAAGATGGTTATTTCTCCTCATATCTTGGAGGACTTTTCCTTATTTAAGGACACCAGACCTAAACAGAGCGTGAAGGCAGTAGAAGGTACTCATCTGCAAGAGCAGTATGTTTTACCCTCTGTGCGTGCCTCTGGTTGCCCAGAACAATCACGTCCTATGTTAGCATATGGCTCCCAGATTAGAAAAAAGTTGGTTGCCACAACTCATCATCTTCCTCACTTATTTATTTCCCATATTGCAAGCAAATGCAGAACTGTACCCTGTATATATTATACATAAAATTAATTTTAATAAACTATTCCTTCATCCTCTGACACCTTCCTCAGGATTCTCTTCAGAAGAGAAAGGCTCTAAAGGCCAGTTCTCACAATAAGGTTCACCTCGTGCGCTTTGTCACTCCCAAAGGAGGACATCATACCAGGGAGAAAGGTAATTCTTGGAGAGAAGGTACCTTGCTCTGAGCACTTGTGGTAAGGGAAAATTTAACACTGTCTTCAACAATAACTGGCCTAGCATCCAAGCTGATGTGAAGCGAGGTAATCCCCCAGAAGTATGTGAAAGGATGGCATTGTACCAGCTGAGGAGTTGCTCCAGAAACTCCTCAGTCTAAGGAACTGCTCTTGTAATAGACAAGTATGAACAAGCCCACCTAATCACATTTTGTTGAAGAGCAACTTGTGGTTAAAAATAAGTGTGTTTTCCCTGCACAAGTCCAAAGAGCTTATGATCAGAAATAATGCTCTTATCTTAGCAACACTGTATGAAGTTAGAGGACAAGACAAGGGCACCGCCAGTTGGAAGGCAGATAGAACTGCTTTACCTCAAGTGGCTGTTGCATATCAGGCAGGTCACGAAGTCAACATGCGAAGTATAATGCAACACAAGTTCATGCTAGTCAGTGATCCCACAGGGTGGGTTTGAGATCTATTTCCAGTGGCAAATTATGACAGATGCAATTTGTCCAGCGAGTATCCCCACAAAGAACAACTCTGCCTTGCTACTACTTTTGCGACTGCTAAAGTAGACAAACCATTTGATAAAGCATTTGAGGTGCATTGCCTCAGCAGGAAAAGCACCTTTTAGAGACCAAGATATAACAATTAAACATCAATTTTCCAGGGAGCTATGGACTTTTCTTCCTGTAGAGGCAAAGCAGGTTAACCACAGCTGGTTGAAGATGGTCAGAGCCAAGTCCTCTGTTCACAGAAGGCTGGAGGGGCAGCAAATGGCACATCTACATGGTACTTAACAAAGGGTACTGAGCCCCAGCTAGTAAGTCCTGCCAAGGGGTGGGGAGTGTTAGCTTGTTCTCAGCACCACGGTAATGAAGTTGCCTGTTTTTCCGACATCTTGAAGAGGAAGCAGAGATAGTTCTCTTCTGCTGGCAAAGGTTGTATAGACATCTTCAGAGCTGCCTCCTGAACTAGCCACCCACACCAGTGCAATGGGCATATCAGATGTCCAGAAGAGCCATAAGGTAACGAGTATTCTTCTTCGTTATAGGAATTCATAGCAGGGAGACACACCAGAGAAATGCTTCAGAGTAACACAGTACTGACTGTGGTCCTCCTTTTCTCAAGCATAACTAGGTCACCACAGTTTACTTCATGAGCACATTTTCCTACCTCTGCTTTGTGTTGCCTGGCTGTCATCTCCAAGATCATCTTCTCCTCCATAGGTTCGAATGGGAGATCGGGCATAGGAATGCTTTTGGATAAGGCTCTCCACACTTTCTCTGTGAAAGGAAACAACATACCATATCAATAACATCCTAAACAGCCTCCTAATTCATTAGGTTAAATACAATGAACATGCTGCCTTTTCCCTGTCCAGATCACAGCTTTCTCACACAGACTCTCCACAATTACTTCAAAAAAGGGTTACCTCATAGCATGTCACTGGAAATGCCGAACTTGGCCTGCAGTGTTTTAACATTGCTGATCACCTCTTACCTGCATGGTACTGCTTCTTCAGCAGACAAAGTAGAGTGAACTTCCCACTGCGTCTCCTGGATGTGGTCTCACACAGGAAATATAAGACCAGCTCTCTTCACAAATTTGAAAACGCAAGCTCGGGGGTTATTCATGCTGAGTGACCAATCTGGGTTCAAAGAGTCACCTGTGGTCCAGCTCCTTTCAAACAAGCTTTCACATCACACCTGACCACCTCATCTGGCGCTTTCCCATTTTTTTGAAATCAGGGGCAAGAGATAGATGTGTCCAGAGACAGCTCTGGACACCAGAATTGAGGCCAGTTCGTAGCAGGAAGTCTACAGATACTACCGATCTCGTGCCGCGTCTATTCTGGGAGGTTAGACGTGTCTGCCAGGCCCCTGCCTTGCTGGTGGCACAAAGCACTGAAGTCACCCAAACGATTTTTAAATAGAAGGAAGGCATATCTGCATGATAAGCCATAGCAGTTTGTAAGGAAGATCCAACCTTACACGTTCCCAGCGTGTTTCCATGTAAGTAGGTGGCATTATACCAAAGATGAATATGACCTAGGCACATTTCCAAAATGGCTTTGACCTTCTGTTCCCGTTTAAGAAATCTAGGTAGCAATAGCTGTTTAAATCTGCTGCTTGGTGAAGGTTTTGTCTGAATTTACTATTTGGCCATTCATACTTGCTAATGCCCTTCGTTCAGAGAATGTGGCTGTTGCAGAAATTCCAAGGAAAAACATTTTCCAAGTAACACAATAAATCACAATGGCACATGTTTTCCTTTCCTACAGAAAGCCCATTATGGTCATTTTGTCCTTGGTCTATCACTGGCATCATTACTTATGCTAGTCTCCTCAGAAAAAAATAAATAAAAAGGGGATCTTATCAAAGTGATTTACTTGTGTCAGGATTGGAAGTGGACTGAAAGCAATGGCAGTTCCTACATAGAGGATGATATAATTGAATTACTGCCTTTTAAGTGATTGAAAACAGTAGGCATATCGGGGCTATCTCGAAGAAGATTTTACAAAGAAAAAGACAGATGGCATTGTTTACATTATGTGCTGAATGCCTCTTGAAACTTTTTTTTTCTGAAGCAGAATGTGAAATGCAAAGAATTTTACTTAACCAAAAAGGCTATCTCAGATGTGTACAGAATTACAGAATAATGAATTAGACCAGTGTTGTCTGAATGATTTAAATACCAGACTATAAACATATTCATAACCAAAGAATTACTAATCTTTAAAGGTCTGAAAAATAAATGTGATTCAGGTGATTGTCTGTATTGTCTCTATTGACTTAATTTCTAGTAAAGGTCTGCTTATAATGGCAGACATTACAGCATGTAATAATATCCTGATGCAACAGAAACAGTGCAAGCTCTAGTTTTAGTGCAGTGGGCCAAATTCATCTCTAAAACATTGGATCCAATGGCGATTTGGGGATAAACTCACCCCAATAAATTTACATTTGAATTACCTACAGGGATTTAAAGCTAAATCAAATGCCCACAATTATTGCAGACTAAATTCTTTCCAGATGGGTTTGTATGCTAGACAGAGAACTCTATTATTCTATATGGTTGTCTTCTTTTAAAGGAAAAAGAGAGATGACTTCTTAGTGAACCCTGAATCTGCAAAGTTTGAAACCAGGGAACTATGTATTTATTTTTGATGTTGTAATATTACAGGTAGTATGCTAAAGGTTTTAGAAGATTAATCTCATTCATTGGCACAAGAAGCAAAGATTTTTATGGCAGAGGGAACGGTCCAACGAGGAAACTTGGATCAGGGAAAGCAACTAATTTCACAAAAACAGTTCTTTTTGTGMAGCTGGGATTTAATATTCAAAACTGTATATGCTTATCTTGCCTACCCRTGTTGGTGGTTTACGCTATAATCACAACATGCCTACTAATTTTTCATTTTAGAGGTGGAGGCTGTGATTCACATCATGAGCAAAGCATTGAGATTCACACCAGAATTTAGGCACTTGGCCCCCACAGCCTTCGGATGGACGTTCTTCTTTCCACATACAACACATGCTGCATATAAACCTCCAAACAGACCTACGAAATGCAAAAGGCTGAGCAGAAAACTACCTAAGTGTGCAAAAGCAAACAAAGAAAAACAAGAAGTGGTGTATTTTCTCCACTCATGAAGTATATCTCAGAGTTAGCCCCACCAAGCACTGTTTCTTCCACYTAGATAAACAAGAGCTGAAGTCTGCACTCAGGTCTCCCCCATCCTGGACAAGTGACCTAAGTTAAGGGATAAACTTTCCTTCTCTTTGTGTTTCAAAGGAAAGGGGTGGTGGCCTCTGCACCATGCTCAAATATTTCATGCTCAGAGAACACCACCTGGAGATCAAGTCTTCTTGGAGAAGAAAGGGGTTGCAACTCATCTAATCTATGGAAACATTTGGAGTTTCCTACATAGGTTGGAAAGAGGAGGCCAACCTYCTCCACCCTTTAAAGACAGAGGTGCTTTAGGACTTTCTCCAAAGTAGATGTGTAGGAGGAAGCAAAACTAACAACAAATTTAAGTGCCTGTGAAATCTAGTTCAAAATGCAGGAACAAAGCTGGCAATCTGGAACACAGGTTCCTGCTTATACYCTTTTGTCAACCAGGGCCGAAAGGACTTAAATCTCAAAATCTTCCTGAAAATYCTGTTTATGCAAGTGTGAACTGTTTAGGATATCCCCAATATGGTGCTCTGTAGAGTGGATCAATAAAATAAATCTTTTAAAGTCCAAAAATATTATAATAATAATACTACTACTAAGGGGGAAAGACATTAATTTAGACCTCTGGCTTTATAGTTCTGTATGCAACATCTTCAGACATCTCAATGTGCTTCAAAGGATTTATGGAAATAATTTTATAAATTACTGAATGATAAATCAATAATTGCCATTTTATGATTCTGTTCAATAAAAAAAAAAATCAGGAAGTGAAGAGTGTGGTGGAGTTTTTTTTAAAGCTTTCYTTTAGTTTTTTTCAAAGCTGACCAACACTAAACTGGCTGAAGAACAAAGTGACTTCCAGTTACTCAATGCTCAACTTTTGTACTTCTGTTACTCAGTTTGYGATCAGACACTTGTTATCTAATACTTGGACGTAACAATTTTTGCCTTTTAATGTATCTTAGAACTCCACAGTTTCTTCTATTAGCAATAAACTTTGTTTTGAGAGATCACAAGCTGCCATCTGGATAAARGAAAGATGTCTTCTTTCTGTCAAATTCTTTTGTGTGGTCTACCAACAATTTTCAGTCTTCCAGACTGCTCTTCAACTCACAGATATCTTGTAAATACCCAGAGGAGAGGAAAAACACACACATAGGCATAATATATTACTATGCTTAAGCTGTGCTATGTGTACAACTGGATAGTAGTAGCAGATGACAAGCTGGAAGAGAGCGAGTTAGGGGCTGAAGCTGTTTGAGAAAAAGAAGAAGGAACCATGTGCCAAATGGAGAGGAAAAAACTAAGCTCGTGTTGGCTAGCACATCCACAGACAAGATGCTGAGGCAGGACAAATGTGAGGAGAGTTAATACGGAAAAGGAGCTCAGSCTGATCCCAATGGTCTGCATTCTGACAGAAGCGCACCTTGAGCCCATCCCTGTCAATAAACCTCTGCTTATTATGAAYGAAGCACTTTTGTCCTTTGTGCAAGAAATAAAACAGCGAATTTTGGCCCAGGAATCGAAGTGAAGGGTTGGGAGAATTTATCAGTTAGCAAGGTTTTAGGGTGCACAGGGAGCATCTTGCCTTTCTGCAGGTTTTAACCTCTTGACAGAACATTTCACTCTTGTCCCTGCTGGCAACTGATTCCAAAACTAAACTTCCAGATAGGGATGCTTTATGTCTTGCAGCTACAAGMCCAGTCTTTGGCCTTGTTTAGTTAACAGTGCCCTGTACGTACAGAGGAATCTCAGAAGATCAAAAGTAGATAGGAAAATCCTGATGTAGCTGACAAATGATTCACTAACACTTTACAGACTAAACCCAAGATCTTGCCATGGATATGAACTGGGAGATGGTAGAAAACAGCGCTGGCTTGGGAAGCAGCTGAGGAGCGAGGCCCTGTGTGAGGATGCTCACTTCCTTTTGCTGTCAACCCAGATTACAGAAATTCTCTCGGGAGATGGTAAAGTCCCAGATTACCCTGAGCAGGATCTTTAATCAAGATGAAAGAACAGTGCTTCTTTGTAGGTGGAAGCAGGCATGTCTTTGATGCTTCTTCATGTCTTTTTTTCTGCTCCTTTTGCTGTTACTCTGCTGTGCATTCACAGCAGCCTGGGGATCACCGTGACCCTGATTCTGAAGCACATGACCACGAGCCCTGCTGATATAGAGGARGGCTCACCTGGCCACAGTGCACTGTCAGCACTGATGCTGCTACATGCCTGCGTGCACCTGAAGTTATGGATTTTCCTGAATTTGGCAGAAAGCGCACCCAGGGGATGGAGACAGGAAGCCTACCTTCTCYCTTTGGGATGAGGAGGCTTGAGGCAATATATTTGGTTTTGTCAGAAGATGTTAGAAAAGTTAATCTAGAAATAGCTTGCTGGAGCCAGGCCTGGGTTAGCATCCATCTTAGATCTATGCCATGGCTCCAACGAGGATGGAGATGATGTAATAGGCAGCCACCCATTCCACTGGGAGCCAGGTTCAACCTCCTTTGAAGACAACTTGCAAAAGCCAGACTGCGGTGAGAAGGAGCAGGTGGCAGAGCCAGGCGCTCTGAACTCATAYCTTCTACAGAAGTTACAGTCTCAGGAATGGCTACAAGAAGTACAAATTTCAGRGCAAAGCTGAGCAACCTGTTAGTGTTTTCTCTTTTTGCCTTTACTATCCAGGTGCTATATGAGCAAAAAGGTAAGGATATCCTCAGAATCTACTCCCTGTTCCTGGTGTCATGGGATTTTTTTTTTTTTTTTGTCTTTTTCTTTACAAGAAAAAGGCAATGTTAATAAAAAAAATAAAAGAAGGAAAATAATAAAATAATAAAACTGGCAACCATGTTTTGCTTGGCCATTCAGTTCAACACAAAGAAAAATACAGAACAGGATATAAAGTGTATGAATTATCAGTTTGCAGCCTGAATGACTTCTTTAGTTCTGCATTTCAAAGGTTTCCTTTTTTTGTAGCTGCCAGTTAGTATGTTTGGAAGAAAGCCCAGATAACAGAAGACATCAGAAGTGAGGTGAGGTGAAGACAGATGGAATAAATGGRCTGAGAAGGCACAAAAATAAACTTGTCGGAAGTCGCACTGTAGTAGAACTTTTTTTTTTAAGGGAAAAGATGACTAATTTGTCCAAGACGCAAGTGCTAAAAACAAGTCTGTAAAAGAAAACCAAAACAACAAAAAACCAAACCCAAACCAAAAAAACCCAACACAGCAGGAGGAGCAAATACATTTCCATAACAGCAGCTAAGAGTGAACAACAAACATTGTCAGAACCACTGTTCAGATATCACTCAGCCTTCATGTTCCTGTGGCTTTTAGTTGCTATTTTACAGATGCACAAACATACAGACATGTTAATTTGCTACATATAGTTGCTCTTATACTGGTAGATGAATATTACAGACTGACCCTAGGAACCTGATTCAGCTCTGACATGGTATGGACCAAATCCTCGACCAAAACAAAGTAGCTCYGTTCCACTGCTTGGATTAGAGCTGAGCCAATTCCAACCGGGGAAGAACCAGGGCCCAACCTACATTAGCTCACGTGAGCTGAAGTCTAATTTGGCCCAAAAGCTGATAGAGAGCCACCAAACACTTTCACACAAAGTCAAAACTATTGGGCAAGTGTTGGATGAATACAATACTCCAAGAATACATGCAATTTAAAGAAAGAAGTGAAATGAGAATTAAATTATGAAAGATCTAAGTTTCAATGATTGCAGGAGAAAGAACAAATGTATCTCCAAAGTGGTGTTTACTGGTGCCCTCACAATGAACATCTGGCTACCGATGGCAATTCTGGAAAAGCTATAATATGCATGGAGGTGACATAGCCTGGCTGAAGCCATGACATGGGAAAAGTAATGACACTTATGAAGAAGGAGCATGAGGTTATTAAATATACCCACCCCACTTCTCTCAACTGCAAATAAAAATGAGAAAAACAGCTATCTTTATACAGGAATGGAAAAAAAAAAAAAAAAAAAAAAAAAGAGAAAATTACATTTCTCTTCTCTGACTTGGAAAAAAGCACACACTTGCAAATGTATGTCAAAGCTCTTTCTCTGTATCTTTTTTCCCCCCAAATATAGTGACACACTTAACTCTAACATAGCCAACCCCACAGAGCTGCACTTCACCCAGTGACTGCAACCATTTCTTTCTGACTGCCACTCAGAGGATAACAGGTGAGGACAGAGCAGTGCTGTGAAACTGGGACTGGGAGAAGTCCCTGGAAAACTTCCTCTGGGGTGGAAACGGGGGGGTCTGATCCGACATCATCCCCTCCCCTTATGCACRCACTACAGCTGCATGAGGTGAGTGGAAAACACTAGCAAAATGAAACATTTTTATACTGTTTTACACAAGGAGAAAGACAGATAACAGAATACGTAAGTGGAAAATGAGCCAGGGTATGAGTGCTTAAAAGCTTGGGAACTRGAGAGATTTTAGCTGGCATGGAGGGCTTTCTGCTGGGGAAAAGGAACAGTTGCCTGGCTAACAGTAAGCRGAGTTGGAGGAACCAGATTTGAAGGGAATACTTCAGGTGTCCAAATGTAGGCAGGTAGTGCTTTCTAAGTGTCTTAAGACATCCAAGCCATCTGCAATGGAAGGGRTGATACAGAAAATAAAGACAATCCATCTACCCCTCTGGAGCAGCAGCTGGAGGCTGGAGTAACCTGAGCACATCTGGAATGGCACCAGATACCAGGCGTTTAGGCACCAGAGTCCTTGGTGTTTCTCCCTAAGCTCAGGACTTCACTTCTTCTCCCAACCCAAACATCAGAGATGGTCTCCTGTGGCTGGTTGCCAACATTCACAGACTGAGAACTAGMTGAGGATAAAAGATCAGCTGGCAAGTTTGACTTGTTGGAGGAGAACTATGACAAAGCCCTACTTAACCATGGACGTGGGAGTAGGTCGTAGAGAGAATATATTTCTGGCTGTTGGTAGGGTGCTTTCAAGAGTCAGGGAAGTTCTTCTAGACCAGCAGTAAGAAGTGGGAATGGGGAGGAAGGCAGCTCTGTGGGGTGAGCAGGGAARGGATGGAGGAGAGGACTGCTGTGGACAGCACATCATTAAGCACATGGCTTTGACCGCTGCTTCAATAGGGCAGTGCCCACATCTGGGCATTAGCATCCATTTCGCTTACAGCCTTGTAAGCCGGTAGAATGTATTTCCCCATTTCAGACATGAAGTTCCTCAGGGAAAATTCAGAATCTGATTACCATATAATTCCAGCTGGGATGCTGGGATGCAACTCTCTTACTTACTTCCCCCATCCCCCAATCCTTCTTTTCTCTGCCTAAAAATTACTTGGGTGTGCAGCCATACTTTTCCATTACCTAAGATATTGCCTCCTGAAGTATATATCTACCTCCCAGAAGCATTATTGGACTTGTGCAGATGGGTGTACTCCCTTAGCTCTCTTTAATAGTTACAAGTCCACACCCTGAGCTTGCCTATCACATACTGGATCAAATAGACAAGCAATGTTCAAATCATGATTATGATCTGTCAATTCTTGTTTGATCATTATTTTACGATTCAGTACTTTTGTTGACTCACGCTCTTGAAATGATCACCTTTTTCACTGGATTGTTTGCATGATATTTAATGGTGATGTTCTTTTTTTTATTTATCTACTTATTTTTAAAAGGCTAATTCTTCACAACAACTCAAAAGATAAATTCAGGCTCAAGATAAAAAAAATGTGTTGTGTTCTGATTTTGCATCCTTCATGGCCTTGGCAGTTTTTTCTTAAGCAGAARCATAAAGATATTTCCTTAAAGCCTATCTCCAGAGTGAATTGCTCATAAAACCTGCGTTAGTCTTTTTCACARAGGTTACCATTGAAAAAGATCATGCTCATCCACGTTACTGCATTTGGCATCCCATAGTCAACACCACAGTACGTTAAGCTCCACATTCTGACAATTGCTGCTAAATGTTCAGTTTTTCAACCACAACCACTGTGGRAGCCTTTTTATAATAGAGAAGATGTAAATGCCACATAAAAAGATCAAAAGGTGAATCAGCAACTTATCTAAATCACAGTAGCCCCAGATAAAGTCTGCCCCATTACCATAAATAGATTACCACAAGTAATGTATGGAAAGAGTTGGTTGCGGAAGGAATCTCACATCCTACTGAAAATTCGGTGTATACCAAACTCACCAAAGATTTTTTTCAATGGTTAAAAGCTTTGCMTATATAGCTATGAGTATAAGGAAACCGTTGTAAGGTATTTAGGCAGGAACAAAAGAAAATACAGGCACTTCAGTAGCTTTGCTRTTGCCTACCTCCTCTACCATTTTGCAAATTTCACTACCTTTACGTATATTATTTTARCTCCAACACATATGATGCAAACAGGTTTAATCCTAAAGGCATTTGCAGCTTGAATTTCCTACACAGGGATCGTAAATCTAGAATGGGAAGCCTGAAATCGTTAAAGTCACATATTTATAAAATCATATTCAATTAGGTTAAAAAAGTGCAATTTCTGTCATCATGTCATAAAAAGATGTGTTTTTCTCTCAGATCTACTATAAAGAAAAGCTCCCTATATTGTTACAGATAGAGGCTGTTTTCAATCAGTTACAAGGAGCAATCCAATTACTGGATGGTTTAGTGCAGTAACTGACTCCAGACTAATTTAATTTCTTTAGGTCTCTAAAGATCAATTGATCTGATTGTTTCCCTCCCCAAAGGCTGTTTAGGAAAAAGCAGGCTTAAATACCTGGAAATGAAATACAAAGCTCTGTACACTTTCACACTACTTAGGTCATTCGGAAAAGCTGGAACTCGCGATAAATGAGTGCTCTCTTGGCCCTAACATCACAGGCTGCTTTACAGGAGACCATTAGGATCACCGCACAGCACTGCAGGTTATGCATGCATGCGCTGTACGCAGGGCTGCGTAGGAAGCAGTGCATGGAAGGTATTTTCACAGCTTCTAGATAAATATTCCATTTTCAAGAGCTGTGCAAATATGCATTTGGCCTGCATAGTCTTTTCCTTGGCAAATAAATTTTTTTCTCAGATAGTGATCTTATAGGAATAACCAAGTTTCCAACTAGACCGAGCAAGAACCATGCTGTACTATTCAGTGTATCACCTACATCTTGTAATGCGATGGACATCAAGCAAGAAATTCTTCCTGTTGTCATATCTCACTTTGCTATTTCTTTTGCTCTATATCAGATTTCTTTAAGCAATTTTCCTGGCGCTAAGATGAAGTCTATAGAACCAGTGGGCACTCAGAGAATGGCATTCTCATCTGCCTGAATATTTTGATGCTGGAACTGAAAAAAMCCCTTGGTATTTCTGGACCATATCAGATAACTTAGGAAATTCTCMAAGTCTTTTACCAGCCCTCTTGGCTGTTACACTTTTACTATCTCATTACCTGATGTGTTGTGCAGCAGGTTTTGGGTTTTTTTTTGAATACTGTTTTTCCCTGATCAGGGCTAAGCTTTCCCATTTAAGTCAAAATAAGACCTTACTCAAACTTGGACTCTCAAATCCAGAGTTTTAATGTCATTTCAATACTTTTCACACTCTGTTTCYTG
This sequence comes from Oceanodroma leucorhoa, assembly GCA_030449065.1. NCBI lineage: Eukaryota > Metazoa > Chordata > Aves > Procellariiformes > Oceanodroma > Oceanodroma leucorhoa. The sequence continues at coordinate 903,793 of JASVER010000190.1, forward strand.
TATTTATTGTAGGTTTCACATTTGGTTACCTTATCTTTCACAGCAACATTTGTGCCTGGGCTAAGCTGCCTGTCTCAGTCTCTATTCTTACACTTATCAATAAACAAAAGGGCACTGCGGTTTATTCTCAGCATTTCTGACTCCATGCCATGTGCTGTTATAATAAGATGTCCTCTGGAAAAATTCCCTTCATATCCAGCACCACGATAGTTGGTTCATCTGCACAGAGGTAACTAAGTTTTTCTCCCAGCTTATCTATTCAGACTCTCTCAGCCCTTGCAAAGCTGTGTCATTAGATATCGCCTGTCTGTAAAACAAGGAAATTGAAATGCGAAAAATCAAAGTCTTTTCTCTTCCTACAGGTCCTTTCTTGACGATTTATTGCATATAAACCTAAGCTTTGGATGTTGTTTACCTTAGTACTCTGTCAATACAGCAGGCTATGCTATTTTAATTAAATCTGCTTTGGTTTTTTTCCCCATTTTCAACTAAGACTTTCACTTAGGAAGCAATTTTTAACAACTTTTTAAGTGTGCACTGCAGTCTACAAGCTTGCTTTCCCAAATTATTGTTCTTTCGCCCAATTACTCAACGGATCACTAACGATCCAGTCACTAGTAAGGTATAAACTATACCACTATTTCCCAGCCATGGACCTGCTTAGATTGATGCACTTTTGAAATGCTGTAAAGTCTTTCTCTAGCTGTATGGATATGACTTCATTGAGCAGTTTGTCCACTATATGCACCCGTGAAAGATGATTCACAGATACATCTGGATATCTCCAGATTGGAGCCTAGAGGGTTTTGGCCCCTTCAAACTTTCTTTCATGATTGTGTGCTCATAGGAAAATTTGGATGTGCTATATCCATCGTCTCCATCGAGTTCTCTTCCAGCCTAAAGGACGCAGGCAGCTTAATTTGCTTCGTTTGCCAAACTATTCGACACGATATCATAAAAATGTGACGCGCTGGAGAGCTACCAAGAGATTGAAGTTTATTTCCTACTCAACTGTGGGTTAATGCTTCTGTCCCTATGGCAGCAGTTGCTTATAATGAGCTGTACACACACAAAACTCAACAGTTTCCAGATAAAGCTTTCCCCTGATGCAGCCTGAAGTACAATTTTGGTGAAACAAAAATGGCATCTTTGTCGTCAGAGTGGGAGTTATGGGATTTGTCCTGATGGCAACAATTGCTGACTTCAGTGTCTGGGACTGCTGAAGTGTATTTTGGGAAGCTCCTCTCTCTCTTTTCCACTGTGTGGAGCAGTGGGGAGCTATAAAGCTGTTTTTCACAGGACCACTGCCCTTGTTTCCCAGTGACCCAATTCACAGCCCTCAATAGGATTAAATGGCATGATAAGAAAAAAGCTTTTCATTCTGAAGTTGTAAAACTGACCCTCTCCCCCCTTCAAGAAGCCCCCTCAGGAAGACGAATATATCGGCCCCAAGTGGAACAGATGTCAAAACTCAAAACAGCTCTTTCTTCATAAAGTTTATAAGTATTTTTAAAGGAGGTGGAGGAGGCTTACTATATGCAACAAGATAACATTAAAATGCACAGCTTCTCAGGAGTTGAAAGGATGCTTTTCCTACAAACTCTCTCTTCTCTTTATCTTATCTGCATGGAAAGTAAACAGAAAGTCCCCATTACCTCTCGATATCAGTGAGTCTGGAAGAGTCCCGGAATCCTTTAGCAAAAGGGTTGCTGTCAATTTTCAACTTGGTTATCTGGAAACACAGGAAAAAGCAACACAACATGAATATAGTGTTAAGGTATTGCAGCRTACAAAGTGTTAACCAATCCATCCTCCTGACTTCACCGCTAATTTTATCCATGCTCCTTGAGTGTGTGTGTGCACGCTACTCTTGAGATGCTGCAAAGCTGGGGAGGCAAACCAGGGTGCATTACACATATGGCAATGGGAAGACCGAAGGGCACAGTGGGCTCAGCCCTCACGTTACCCAGAGCAGGAGGAACCCACTCACGTACAACGTTACTGCTTCCAAATACTTCAAAAGCATGAAYCAGGTTCTCTTTTCCACAAGCAATGCACAGCACCCAGCTGACATCTGAGCCTCGTTGGTGGAGCTGCATATCAGCTAGTATGAGCCCAAACTAGGAGCCACTGCCTGCAAACCTGAAGACCTTGCTTCAGTTCAGCCCCACCTTTTTTATTTTTTTTTTACTGCGATGCAAATGTTCTCAGCCAGACCTACCAGCCATCACATAGGGGCAGTTCAACTGGTTTTGCATGGAAGGAGGCTGAAGAATGGAAAGAGGGAGGAAAAATGTGGGAAGAACTCAGATTTAAAATGACAAAGCCTGGGTTAAAGGAGTAACCCCATTAAAACCATCACAGTCCTGAAAAAACAGAGGTCTTGCAACCAAAACTCTCCTCCGTTCTTCAAATGCAGCTACAAACCTGCCCAGTGCATCCTGTCAGCCTTTGCATTCAGCCAGAGTAACCCACTGATCAGGAGTCGCTCTGCCCCAGAGCATCAGGACTCCCCTTAACTTTGCAGTCAAACTTTTCAGGCATAGGTGGTGGCTTCCACTGTGGTTTTTTGGGAGCAGGAAAAAAATACACCATTGCCCTTGTGAAATTTTCTAGCTGTCCAACCAGGTGAGATTTGGTGAATAAAATCTGAGACATCATCATAATATTCAGATTTTCCAGCCATATTTCTTCCAAGAATTAAAAATAAAACTGTAAGTGGGAGTTGGAGCTTGACGAGGGACAACGCAGGACCTGTCCTGCAGGGCAGTGAATGCCACCAACTCTAGCTGAAGCCCATGAAAATAAACAGCTCTCAGCATTTCATACTGAGCGGCTACGTCAGCCTGGCTTTCCTCAAAAAAAGCCTGTATTGCAGAGGCCACAACCTCATTTTTAATAGGCCCTCGAGACTCAGAAAGAAAAGGGATCTTTTCCAAATCCTCAAACAATCAAATGCTCTCATCAAACAACGGTATTTCAAAATGGGGTGGCTTCTCCTCCAAAATAAAATAAAATAAAAAAAAAAACAAAAAAGAGGACAGCTGAACCCAACTTTTCATTCTGAGAAAGAGGTCTTCTGGGAGGGAAACACAGAGGGAGGGACAGGCTTACAAAAGACAAAACCTGAGTACTTAATTACTGGTCTGCAGTATATGAACGATGTGCTGAGCGGCTGCTCCTGCGGCTGCCACCCACCTGCTCTGCCACCCAGGAAAGCTCACTGCACCCCTGGGCTCCTGCCTTCCCTGCCCGGCGTTTCGGGTCCGTACAGGGGCAAGCTCTCTGGGGAAGGTCCTTGCTTCGAGGCACTACAGAGGAGGTGCTGCAKCTCACCGGTTGTTCCTATGGGCTGGTCAAACAACACGGGACCTCAGCACTGGCTGAGGGTTTGAGGCTGTCTCATCATGCAGGTACAACTGGTGCGTGAAGACTGCCCTGAAAGCCAGCCTTGTCACAGGACCTTGCAACAGCTCGGCAAGTTAGTTATAGTGCCATCCTACTCCCGAGATATCCGTAAGCTCTTGACTCATCGTGATGTTGCAGAGAGTGGCGGGTTAGTGCCTCACGTCCAGCAAACATTTTTATGGCAGCATTTTGAAAACTACCTTGAAAAAAGACGAGCTCTAACTAGTTCCATTGACTTAGATCACCGACACACCGAGCCAACTGCACTGCAGAATAATAAGGACATCTATTCATCTCTTGAGCGTATTTTCACCAATCAAACTTCCATTTTCCTAATATTAAAGATTTGGTATGACATCACAAGAGAAACTTTTTGTATCCACCGAAGCCAGATGAGACTCACAATCATTTATGGCCATATTTTTCCTGAGAAACTGTCTCACAAACAATCAGAGAACATCTGCTAGAAAGCATTTTAAAATTAAATCTGACCTGCAATTCAACTCTGTGGCAGTGGTTTGACTGTTTAAATAAATGCATGCCCTTTAAATCTTAAATTATGAGATAGTTTGTTGAAAGTGTAATGTATTTAGCTTTTATCTAATAACCTCCAGAAATGTAATCAACCCCTCCTTAAAACAGTTCTGAAAGAAATGGCAAAAATGAAAAAAGGCTCCATTTTCATTAGTCATAAATAAAATGACAGCATCAACCTCTAGGGGTTCCGGAGATGTTCCATTGAGAAATCTTCCAGGACGCAATGTATGTGCTTTGGGAAGGTTAGTTTAGAAACATCTCTGGTGTAAATATCATTGGTTAACACAAATCCATCCTACAGAAATAAATCCCAGGTTTAGCTGGTTTTGTGCCTGTTACTATTTTGCTGGTTTCTACAGAAAGTTAAGTGGAAAAATCTAACCGCCTGTCCAAACATTATATTCTTGAAATTGCCAGGTGCTGAATGCATTTTCTGCAGCATTCAAATACAAACCTGAGTTTAAAATCAATACATTCTGATATTAAAGCCTTAAAGCAGGATGTGGGGTCTGTCATAAGGACCAAGTTACTACTACTATTATCTTCAGAGCTTCTTTGGCTCCCTATGCAGTAGTTTAATTTTATTCATAGCTTTTAAAAATTAATTACTTCTGCTTCATATTAAGAAATGCAGACTTCTTTAAATAATCCAGCAGGTACATTGACTCTGTGATGCTGCCTGCCCACATGTTTGGACAGTACTTGGATTTTTCTTAACTTTGGGGAATTAGCAAGGGAAGGAGTTGTTTTTGGTTTTGTTTTTTTTAAGTGCCATAGTCATTAAGCCCTGAAAGCAGTCTGAATCACACTGAAGCCAGCAACATATTTCCACTGACTTAAATATTAAAGCCCTATCCACTGTCAAGCAAAGCCTCTGCTCTCCAATTGTTTATATACTTCCTAAAATTACTCATTAGCAGTCCATTGTTATGATCTCCTCCATTTTGTATATATTATTCACTGGCATGCAAATTGAAATTCAAACATCTGGATGTAATCTGGGCAGCCTCTGAAAAGCGTATCTCTGAGTGATTTCCCTTACGTTTGAGCCTTACAGCTTAATTAGTCAACTTTTTAAGCCCATGAAATCATTATGTGCAAACCAGAATATGTCTCAGCTAATGGCTCGTGGCGTGAAAGATCACTGCAAATAAGAACAGTTCCTTAATGAGCTATAATTAGAAAAGGACTAAATGATAATATGCAAACAGCTTTGTATAGACAGAGCGGAAGACAAATTAAAGCCTCTTTCATGTCATCTTTACTCCCATGAATAATCCTTAGGGCCCTCTGAAGTTAGTAGTACTATCCGTATACGTAAAGAACTATTCCTCAATATGAATTAGGTTGGGCAAGGTCACTACAGACATTGGCATGGACAGGTAGGTTATATCAGAAAGTTTTCTAGTTTAGATTGGGGAAAAGAGTTTTCAGCAGGGCAGCATTTAGTTAAATCCATGGAAATTAGCAACTGTACTCACCAATTGATTCTGGTAGGCAGTAACAGCCGTAAAAACTGTCTCTGGAAAGATAAATGTCCTGAACTCTTCCGATTTCAGGTTTAGCAAAGAAGCCGTGTGATCCTTCTTCTTAATAATATGGACCCTTGGCTGGTACTTGTGCATGGAGTTCAAAATGATCTGCAAGAAAGAGTGAGAAGGCACTGTCCTGAGAGGAAGGTTAACAGGACCCTCRAAGGCCGTAAAAACATAGGGGGAAAAAAAAAGATCCAATTAATGCTGCAGGGGAGGCATCTGAAATCTAACTAGACAGGGGTTGATTTTCAGCACAAAGTCTCCAGCTCCTTTGGGCAGTTCCAGAAGATGAAGTGGAAAAACAGGCACCCCAGGAGCTGGTTTCCTCTCACTCCTACTCCACTGGTGAGCACACGTTTTTTGACGCGTAAATACCTGTTCCTACAGGTGAGGTGTTTTACATACAGAATTTGTTATTGCTAGCGTGTGCCCCAGTTTGCAGGTGTCAGCTGCAAGTGTCAATACGTAACACATGAAAGCTCGTGACCGAGAAAATATGCAGGTACAGAATGAAAACAACCAGGAACCCCTCAAAAAAACAGGAAAAAATAAAACTCAACCAAAAAAACACCACCAGCACAAACCAGCTGACCAAAAATAAAATTCCACAGATTCTTTTACTTTGGCAAACCTTTAAAGCAAACTACTTCATACATGTTCTTCACTGCAGACTACCGAAAATGAGAGCAAGGAGGGAAACCTGTACAGAACCCCAAAATGGCCAGGGTTTGCCATTTTATCCTCATTAACAATTGTTTACGAGCTCACAAAATAATTCTAAACCTAATGTACCAACTAACCAATTTCRACGTTCACTGGAGTCAAACCGAGAGTCCCACTTGCTTCAGTTACCACTGGCTGGAGGCCTGTTTGGCTGCCTCTAACCACAGTATTACAATATAAGAATTAAATACAGAGCTCGGCTCGCACCAGACCTTGTTTTGGATATAATCACAGTCACAAGACAAAATTGGCAATGGTGTGGGTGGTTCTATTTTGCAGGGGCCATAACGACATTACAGCCAGCTCTGTACATCTGGAATAGCTAATGTGCATTCCTCGGGAAATGTTAACTTCAGCTGAAACACAACAGAAGTGGTGCAGTATTTCATGCTAACTCAGTCAATGAGGAAGGTTGCACGTTGCATTGGAGTGGGGAACTTAGACATGGCTTTGTCACGGCTAGAATTTCCATCAGCGTTTTCTTYGCTGCTCTTTCTTGGCCAAATATTGCTATGATTCACGCTGTCACTTTGGGGGGTTGTGCTGGTTTTGGCTGGGATAGAGTTAATTTTCTTCATAGTAGCTAGTATGGGGCTATGTTTTGGATTTGTGCTGAAAACAGTGTTGATAACACAGGGATGTTTTCGTTATTGCTGAGCAGTGCTTACACAGAGTCAAGGCCTTTGCTGCTYCTCACCCCACCCCACCAGYGAGYAGGCTGGGGGTGCACAAGAAKYTGGGAGGGGACACAGCTGGGACAGCTGACCCCAACTGACCAAAGGGATATCCCATACCGTATGACATCATGGTCAGCATATAAAGCTGGGGGAAGAAGAAGGAAGGGGGGCATATTCGGAGTGATGGCGTTTGTCTTCCCAAGTAACCGTTACACGTGATGGGGCCCTGCTTTCCTGGRGATGGSKGAACACCTGCCTGCCCATGGGAAGTGGTGAATGAATYGCTTGCGTGCGCGGCTTTTGCTTTCCCTATTAAACTGTCTTTGTCTCCATGCCCGAGTTTTTCTCACTTTTACTCTTCCGATTCTCTCCTCCATACTACTSGGGGGGAGTGAGCGAGTGGCTGGGTGGTGCTTAGTTGCTGGCTGGGGTTAGACCATGACAGGGATGCACACAGCAACAAGAAAGTCATTACAGTGATGGGGAACCATTGTCCTGAAAGTGTTGCATGTCCGCTTTTACCAACTCAGGTCCTTTCTCAAATCACTTCACCATTTTATATATGCACACACACAACAACCATTGACCTTGACATTAATATCCTCAGCACTTTTCCCTCTCTTTGTAAAATTTTGTCTTACCAACCTAGTCACTTTGGCTGCTCTAAGTAGCTGGAAAAGACATTTTAAAGGACGGTGCGTGGATGGTGATGAGCTTACTGAGGAGTCGGCCCACAGAGCTCGGCGCTTCCCATTGCCTTTCATGGCCGCGATATCCACAGCAAGGCATTACATCTGAGCAGCAGCCGAGCGGAAGGAGGAAAAAGCTGTGACAGAGCAGCTCCCACACATGCCCTTTCCTTTCACTCCTCTGTGAACTCAAATTGTGATAAAGAAACTCCATTTTTCAAACAAGACCACGTAATCCTTTATGAAAGTTTTCCGAAACCAAAAGYGCACATGGATAACATCCCCTTCCACGATGCTCTACCCGCGCCTTCCCACCAGAGGCAAGTCGGGTCGTCCAGGTACAAAATAAGTACCACATGTAGCCAGGAGGTCACAAAAGACCCATGGCCAAGGTTAAGGTCACTATTTCCTTTTCGTGAGGGTCTGTGTATGTCGTGCTCCATCTGCATCCCCGCACAGGCTGCCAATGTTGCAGTACTCACTGATATTAAAGTCAACAGGATACTGCACAGAGATACCCCTTAATATCTGTGCAACTTCTTATGTTAGGACCATCAGAACAGCCTAAAGGAGTTWGATACACAGGGTGCATCTCAAGAGTAGCCCCCAAGGGTGGTCTCAAAGTCCACRCAGTCCCCTACGTGCATGGTGGAGCTATCAGAAAATCCCTGGTGCCAGCTCTGCGRTACTCATGCTGGTGTGCCCCGAGGGAAACATGAGGTGCACGTATGCTTACGGCAGCCCCCTGGCACACGCTTACTGGCAGTACAGCGTGGTCGCAGGCCCCCGGCCGTCCCATCTGCCTCCGCGCTGACAGCCTGCGGCAGGGGAGATGACCAGGATCTGTCCTTCYAGGATCCTGCTTGCTGCAAGGTCAGGCAGGTTTGTAGGCATCTGGCTCCCACTGACTACAGATCGGTCACCAGAGGCAATCTGGATGCCAGCTGCAAAATCCCCGAGGTGACTTTGAATTCAGGAACTATGCTGGGAATGTGGCTTCCACATTCACCAAAGGAGAGTGTTACCAGGCAAAGTTTGCTTTCTAAAAGCATGGAGGTTCCTAACTTATGCCAGGTTGACTTTAAAAAAAACACCTGGGCATAGCTCCCTGTGGCTATTCTGAAACCCCTGCTTTCACAGTTACTTGGTGTCCATGTTCACACCTTCGTGTTTGCTTTTGCAAACATTTGTGTGTTTGAGTTTTGCTATCATAAATACCAGAAAAACAATTACAATAATGTATACACTCATGGTTCACCTCACCATAAACCAGAAACGATGCCACCCCAACTAAGTGCAACCAAAAGTCCTAAAAGAAGCAGCCTGTGTGAAAAACATCACCAGAAATCTGGGAAAAAAAAAAAAAATCATGTTCATAAATGTTCCACAACCAGAAAAATGGGAATTACTCGCTTGGCTGTAAAAATCCAGAGACAGGAGCCATTTCCTTCTGCTGGTAAGGATATCTGAAAGTGTTTCCATGGAGCAAGCTGTATGTCATGCACACAGAGATAAGACTTCTGCCTGATGCTTGGGGCGAATATGTACATAGCTATGGGGTTATGCACRCTGCTGAAGATACACAAGCAGAAATGCTTGCCAACTCCGAAAGTCTCGGAATAAGAGAAAACAAACAAATGCCTCTCTTCTCTGCAGATTCCTTTTCAGGAAATGAACCACCCTACAAATAAAACACCACAATTACCTTAACAACCAAAACTGTCTTCTGGAGGATGGAGAAAGCAAGCAACTACAACAAACTGGAATCAGGTTGGATCCAGCTTCTTTACCTGTAACTAGTATTTAAAGGCGTCTTTTAGGTCATTAACATCTCCTCAGGAACCAACACGCCTTATCAGACATAATTAAGATTTTAGCAGGTCAATTAAAAAGATCTCATCAGTGAAGAAGGGCTCTTTCAAACTGAAGGGAGAGATTTCAGGAGGCATTTCAATTCTCCCCTTCTTTTAGTACACGGGAGCTCAGAAATGCCATTGGCCATAGCACAGTGAGCCCTCCTTAAAGGCTCCAGAGAATGAATTTCTTCCTTAATTCTACAGAGCATCCAATGATAGGTATTTACATAGTTTCAATAAGGCAGCACATAAAACCTGACAGCCTAATTTGGAACATAAAAAAACCACAAAATATTAAAAAGGCAGTGCTCCGTGAAGGCGTAACACCTGTCACGCAAATCTCAACACGGGATCAAGCCTTCGGGGCTTATTCTTAACTGAACATGCAAAACTTTCCATCGACTTCGGCTGTCCAAAACCTTCGCATAAAGAATGCGATCCACCTCTGCCACTTCTTGGAAAGTTAATCGGGAGGCCACATCTCAAACACTACGGATCATTTTCTCCCACTGCCTGTATTTGAGACGATTACATCTTCTTGCTCTGTCACATGTCTCTGTTCCCGACAGCTTCTCAGACCTACTTCTTTTTTATACTCATCTGGGCTTCTGGGAACTGCACTGCTCCTAACTAGTTTGCAATATACTGCTGCAAGCCCTTTATTAGAGGCACACATGGCCCCTGTTATGATGAAAAATGCTTCTTTTTAAATGCGCACGTATACTGCTCTATCATCACTCGGTGATAGAGCCCACAAATCTTCAGCTTTGCCCTTCTACAGATTACGAAATAAAAGAGAGAAGACATTCTCCGCTAGTCAGGAAGGGAGCAACGGTGGGAACCAGATTCAAGAAAAAATATACCCACAGACGGATCTTGACAAAAGAACAACACAGAGGCATCTATCTGGGCTCTCTCTTGTTTTGGTTTTGTTTGGGATTTTTTAACTACTTTTGTTGTTGTTGTTTCCAGRATGTATTTTAAATGATCATGGCTGTGGTTCAAATCTTAGGTCCTGAAATGAGTAAAAATTCTCTTTCGGATGAGAAGCATTTGCACAGAACAGAGCTCAGACAAACAGCCACTGTCTCACACAGCCCGAAAAGGCAGTAAATAGCACGCTAAGGGAGGGATTTCTGACACCACGTATGCCACAATTATTCATCTTTACAGGTTAATTACCCCTACACATGCTTCAGAGTTCAAAATCACTCCTCTCTTCCCGACACCTCGTTTACTAACACTGCTTTTATGCTCGTTCTTCTTAACTGCCCCGTTCTCAGCCAACAACCCTTTCAAATCCRTCCCCCAGCTCCTTCAGCCTTCCCCTGGGAAACCGCCGAGCCCAGAGACAAAACTTTTAGCTCTTCCTGTGCAATTTGGAGGCACTACCAAGCCGTTCCTGCACTCTACAGGCACTTTTGGGGAAGGGACAGGATGGATTTTCTTACCATGTACCATTAGACAGTCAGGTAGCTAAAGGAGTTGTCCCCGCTGATGGAGCATAGCGGGAGCCCATGGCCAGCAGCTCTGCACCCTATTTACCAGGTTCCAGCCTCAGGGCTTGTGACAACAAACTGGTACCAAACAGAGCTGGGACCTGTTTCCTTTAGAGACCCAAGTCCACCCTGTGGCACCTTGACTTGCAGGTAGCCTGTAGTTATTTCAAGGGCAACTGAGGCACACTTATTTTTATAATTCGATAGTCCTTGCTTTGGTGTCACATCAGTATTTTCTGCTGACTCTGTGCCCATGCTTCGTTGACTCTGGAAGTACAAGAGCTCTTATTGATGGACCCAACCCTAACAGGTTGCCTGTAATGAGAGGGAGCTTCTAAGCCCACATGGAAAAGCATGTGAGCTTGCTAGCCAGTGCATGTGGCAGAGCATAATTGCCAAGTCACAGCAAAATGCAGGCAGAATCACGACAAAAAGCTCACCTGCCTCCCTTCTCTCCCTCACTTTGATGCTCGACTCCACCCTGAACTTTTCCCCGGTGGATGTCCTGCCTCTGACAGCGGTAGGAGCATAATTCGAACACTTGCATTGACCTGGGTTCTACCTTATGAAAGGTAAAAAACCTGATTTCTAAAGTCACCTGTTCCTCTACAACAGAGATTAAAACCCAAAATGTTTAATCTTCACGCAGCGTCCTCCTCCACTSCGGTACGAAGGGCTGGCCAGGAGAGGTGTAAGGTCGGGGCCATGGCAGCCTTTCCCCATTGCAGTCTCTATCCCGCAAGCTTAGCCCTGTGGCACAAGCGAGCGATTCCCCTATGGCGGTTCCTTTACCCTTTCCCACAAGGAGGGCTACTCACGTGGCCGTGTTGATCCAGCTCGTTGTTGGTGAGTTTGACTTTTTCGAAGGACACCATCTGCTTCAGCAGTTGCTCTCCCGTGAACGGGGAGTCAGGGTGCACGTACAACCTAAAAAACAGAAGGAAAAAACCTGCTCATAAAAAAATTTCACCTCTTGGCTTGTGCATGGGCACCACTTCCGTATGAAATTAAAAAGCCCGTAATATCTTGCTTTCGGGATACGCGGTGGTTTCATGGATGTGGATTTCCTGAGAGCTTAGGGTGATACAGAGCTGCTACTCGAACAAGACTCCCCCACACTAATGAATGCCTGAAATATGACCATTAATGAAAGACAGTAAAGCAGATGACTTGAGTTGCTTAATTCACTGGAACTTAACGAAGAATCCCATGTCCAAGTGCTAGATTGCTCTCTAACCATACCTATAATTTTATGTAGTTATCTGAAATTGAGACATTAACTAACATTCACTGTTGTGTCTTTTCCAAAATGAAAAATTGATCATGTCTTTCCCCACAGCTGTACTAACAAGCACTTAAAATAACAATGACTACAGCTCCGAGAGAAAAAACATGGTGTCATTAGAGAGATAATGGGGGAATGTAGATAAAAATGCATTTTTCTTTATATGTAACATTAAGCCGTGATAATGATTTTAACCTGCACTCGATCACACGTTGGCTGTGGTGACGTCTGTTTATAAGAGGTTGAAGGCTGCAGTYCAGCACAGTGGTCTGACAAGAAAAAATTAATTGCAGCTCTGTAATTAACAATCAACCACTTGGGAAATTAAGCAGAAGAAAAGGAAGCACAGAAGACATGTAGATACAATGATATATACATTATGACTAGACTAATTACAAGTGCTAGGCTATTTAAAAACAATGATTTTATAGCAATAACATCTTGCTGAAAATTATTTAACTCAAATGTTCTTTTGTGATAGTGAATTTAGAGCTGAACTAGACCTTCAGCTAGTGCAAACCAGACGTGTTCTGCTTCTGTCAGTGTTGGTTATCACTTGCTGAGGGCCTGACTCTCATTTTGGGTGATGTCTTTGGCCACACGGACGGATTTCTTCCATTAGACGGGTGGGGCAGCGCTGAGATGCCGGGTTAGAAAGATAAACGTTTTCTGTTGTTGTTGAGCTACGATTTTGGTTAGGCAAGAGGAGAATGGAAAAACCACTAAACGACGGGCCATAACTCTCTGATAGACTACGCCGATCCCTAATCAAGGAATGCCTGTACTAAAGACGCCGAGGAGCACAGCTCTGTTGCTCAAAGAGGAAGGAGATTTGATCTTGCACTCTCCGTTTTTTCCAGCAGAATCCCCAAGACACAGTGAAACTAAAGTTTTACCAGCACAGCTCGCTTCATATGTGCAGGATGTTTTCCTTACATTGATCCAAAGCGCAGCTTGGCTGGTATAGCTATGTGCACGGGAGGGATGCTGAGCCAGGGTTCCTGTCGCAATAAAATATTCCTAGCATACAGGCGTCCTCGCTGCTATCGACTCTGCTGATTGCACTGCAAGGCTCATGAAAAATTATGATGTATCTGAAAACCCAAGACCTGGAATCCTGTTATGCCAAAAGAATTTTACCTCTCATGAAAATTAACTTTGCCTTCCTGTAAAAAAACTGTGAAAAATCTCAATCTTTAGAGCCCTGAATTAGAGAAGGCAAAACAAAAAGAGTCCCAAACATGTCCTGCAATTTTTCAGCCAGTCTTGTGATACATTTTTTTGGAGCCTGACTCCTAAATTTGAATGTCTGGATAGCTAATAATATTTACCGTGATCACAGAGTGTCAGGCTCAACAAGGTTTGGCTAATCGGGACCAAAAAGCCAAACTATTTCAAATATGTGCTGGGGAATAAGTAAAGATCTTCATGCGTCTAAGAGCCGAGCACAACTGTTTTACACCACAGCCGGTTAATGCTTGGCACTACTTTCAAACTGCGAAGTGCCTGGATGTTAGCAGAGCGCTAACGGGAAAGTCCCTGAAGGATGGGCACCTGAATATTGGTTACATAAATGTATTAATAGACCTTGCTTTTCTCTACCAATTTGCTACACGCCGTCGATCCCACTGCAACACGTGGTTCTGCCTGGTGAACTACACCTATCCACACACTTCTCCTACAGCCTGAGCTTGTACGCCCTGGAGAAGAGGGTTGAAAACTAGACATATCGCCTTCTGAAGTAGAAGAAGTCGACGAGACCGCGAGCGTGCACGAGCAAATGGGTTAGAGAAATAAACATGCGCATTCCAGCACGGCACACGAGGCTCCCCCAGAAGTTTGCGTGGGCTCTGCTGCCTAAGGCYGGCCAGATGCAAGGGGCTGCTCGCTTCAATTCACAAAGGCTTTAAGAGCCATATTTGGATGTGAATTTGCTCCACAGTATATAACGTTTCGTGATATATSCAAGGTTTGGGTACTGCTTCCTTCTTGCGTATTTTGGAATGCGACACCGCTCTCCTATTTAGTTTAACAGTTGGTCTGGTCCTACAAGCCCTGTGCATGCTGCTTTTAATTACCTTAATGTCCCAAATAATTTGCAAAATATAATACCTTTTAAAGRTTTCCTACCTAGAATTCTCTGTAAGTGCGTAAACACTATAACTTCATTAAACAAACGATTGTAGCCAAATAGAGTTAAAAAAAAATTAAAAAAAAAAAAAGAAGGACAAACTTCTTAGTGAAAGAAAGGAGGTGAAAAAGGAAGAAAAGCGAATAAAGGTACATGCTGAAACTTATTAAACTGATATTTCACAAAGCCTTAGCAATTTGGAAGAACAAACATAAAATATCACATAGGAATTCTATCCCCAGATAGCACTTTAGAAGATTACAAAAGACTCTCTGAAAAGTATTTTTATTTAAGTGTTCATTGCAACATAAACTTGTCTTAAATGTTGACAGCAGGAAGACAGGGATAAAACTGGTTTTTGTAGAAAGTTCCCTGAAGGGCTAATCTTTCAAACAGATTCACAGAATACTTATTAATTTTGAAAAAAAAAAGCTGTCTTAGCGTTGAAAGGTTTTTTTTGTGATGGAAAGAACAAAAGACCTAACGGGTTCGATCCTGCAAAGTCTTACACYCATGCATAACGTGACTCCTGAATAATTCCCCTGATGCCGTTGTGCCTGTGCAGATGCAGGCAGTGATGTGCGTGTGGAGTTAGCACCTCGGTACTAGCGCCCAGACCCTAGGCACGCCTACGCTCCTTGCTGACACTCCTCAAGCGAGGAGAGCTAAAACCATGTGTTTGGAGGACAAGAAATCATGAGTGATAACTTCATTAAGGGCTTCTGTTACTAGAGCAGGACCAAACCCGTTTCGCGATGGGAGGAGTACTACTTTTAATCTGTTCGAGCAAGACTGAGGCTTCCCACCTCAAAAGATGCATTAACACTCCAGAAAAAGCACCAGTAATGCAAACATCGTCACGCTGAACCTCTTGACATCCTTTTTCTCACCAAACAGGAGCAAAAGCAGCAGAAAGTGCATAAATGTATATGCAAGTACTGTTCGTACAAAGAAAAAGTAACCTGTGCCTGTGCTATGATCAATGGTCTTTTGGCTAAGCATCCTGAAAATGAAACAGGAAAGGTACATGTTTGCACACAGGGGGAAACCATCCTGAAAATGAAACAGCACGGGTATACATTTGCACATAGGGGCACTGACTCGATGAGGACCTTAAAGAGCTACCACAGTACGATGATAATAAATATTAAACTCCAAGAAGGTTTGACCCCAGCTCTAAAACAGTCAGTAGGGCAGGTGCTAATTATTCCAAGAATCAATCTCTTGTTTTATACTCTTGTATTTCCTCACTGAACTAGTCTATGCTAGGTAGTGTGAATTAGCTGTCTATTTAAAGGTATCCCAAAAGGCACTTGAACAGAAAAATAAGAAGGGGAGAACCCTGCCTTAAAACTATTTCTGTCCTTCCCTTATTTTGTCTTTTGATGCTGACACTTTTGGAGCAGAATCCGCGTTTTTTTCTTTGGGTTTTGATCAGTGCCCATTACAATACGTCAAATGAAGCCCTCAGACGTTAACCACATTGCAAGAAGGAGTTTTTGGCCATGAAAACAAAGCCGACATAACTCCTAGGTTGCTGTCTTTAATCACAGCTTCTCTGCATGCGTTTTTTGTTTGTTTACTTCCCTGAGCCGCCTTCCAGAGATCACCAGTCAGCAAGATTTCAGTCGAACTATTTATATGAGAAAAGTGTGCAGGATTTGGTCCCTATACTCACACACAAAAAAAATGTGCTTCCATTTCTTGTGTTTCACTTCTAATTTCTGACTCTGTAATAAGCAAGTTCTTAACCCCAGGCTAAGCCACCTGGAGCGGATCTGTGTGCCTGCGCAGAGCCCTCCACAAAAAGTTTCTTTGAAGCCAGAGAGGCATCCACGTTATTTCCATATCTCCGGCTCTGACTCAGCAAAGCCGTTCGACATGTGCTTCAGTCTTACTGGACTTGGGGACTTAAGTAGGCACTGAAGTGCTGGGCTGAATACGATGAAGTGTGAGTCTCTGCTGAGGTGCCCTCCTACCGTACAGCCTAGTGCTCTAGCCTCAGTTTCCCGATGCTGAAAGGAGTCAGTCATTAACTACATTAACGGAATGATTTTAGAAATTAATTTTCTACAGCATTTTGTTTCTGTATAGAAAAGGGGGGGAATTTACTTGATTTTTTCCTAACATCTCAGAAAATGTCATGATTTCTTAACAAAATAAAATAAATCTCTGTGCTGTAGAACTGATCCATACTTTGCCTGCTGTCTAAGACATGACTAAAAGCAAGAATAAAATTATTGGTTAGCAAATGCTGGATATGTTATCAAGAAATAATATCATTTCAAGCATAAACAGCACTGTAATGTAGTATTTCTACTTGGACTTGGCTGGTGGTGCTTGGATTGCTTTAAATTATGAGGTCAAATACTGGGGGAGGGGGCAACCCCAAGAGACAAATCAGTATATTTTTTTTTTAAAAGCTTGCTTATCTGAATTGAGGCAAACTTCATTTAAAAAAAAAATTATATATATATATATATATATACACACATAAAAGAGCCTTTAGCCAAATCCTGCATGCCTTGGAACATTCAGTATAAATCAAACCTCAAGCAGAGATTTGAGGCCCGATTCTGCATCACAGAAAATCAGAGTTTTGCAATCAACTTTGTTGAGCACAGACTCAAAGTCTCAGAGCACTGTTTGCAAACAGCATGAAAAGATTAATAGCAGGTATTTCTTGAAGGAAAAGAAAATAAGAAGTAAAGAAAATAAAAGAAAGACCAGCAGTAAAAATCTACAAACCTTGCAGGGAGTGGAGGGTCAGCTTTTCCAGCCACTAACCAAGAAGACCTGTGGTAGGCATATCTATATCTTTTATTGTCCACAGGAACTATATCCATTAACACAATATACTTGGCTTCAGGATCCACTCCCGAGAAGGAAACCCTGATCGTAGGAAACATTCTCCTGAAATAAAGGCAAATTAGAAAATAAATACGTGGATGGAGAACTAAAATAAGGCAGCTTCTGAAAAGCTGCTAAAATTAAGAATTATATTTAAATGACCTGAAAAAAAAAGCACCTATTGATTCTGCTTCAGCATGATAGAAGTTAAATCCTGTGTATCTCTAGTATGCACAGAAARTGCAGCTTGAAATCAGAACGATTTTTTGGAAGCAAGAAAAAAAAATGGTAAAAATTAAAAAGGAGAAAAGTACTTTTGCCTGTAAGTTAAAAGTATACAACGATTTCAGAAAATAGTTGTACCTAAGGTACATAAGTCCTTAGAAACGTGGATTATTTTTTTTTTATTGGATCTATACTCGTGTTAGGGAAATATTGCACAAATTATTTCCATTAATATTCTCACATATTTTAGAAGCCTGTTCTTTTAAGCCTGCTCGCGATATTTCTGAAAGGAATTTTCAAAACTAAACTTCCCTTTCTTCACTTAAATTTTGACAAAAAGCAACTTTAAAATGTAAGGTTTTGCCATAGACCAGAAAGAAATAACTTTAAAGAGTTTAAAATTTTGAACTTCAAATTGCAGATTTTATACGTACTTTTTAAAATAATTTTTTAAAACACATGCTGGTAGAGCTCGCCAGTTTGGGGGGGGGGAAAAATCATCAGGAACTCCATTAATAACAAGTAACTTTGGGGATGACAAAACCCGACAAGACATTTGGCTCCTGCAGACCGCATTTGACTGACCCAAACCCCAAAAGCTTTACTGAAGAAACGGCATAGTTTGAGGTGACGAGAAAGCCTGGGATTCTTTTGCACATTATTTGCAACCGAGAGAAGAGCAAACCAAACCAAGCCCGAACGGAACTGCTTCTCCACGACCCCGCATTTCCCTGTGTCTGCACCARCCCAGCCCCGCAAAAACCACCGCACCGCACGAAGGAGCCGTTAGCCACAGACCAAATTATTAGGGAAACGACATTTCTACCCAGGCGCCGGGACCCCCCGCACCCCGCTGCCGCCCCGGCCGCCTCTCCCTCTGCCCCCGCTCGCCGCGGGGCTCCGCGCAGCGCACCGCGCCGCGCAACGCTCCGCGCAACGCCGCGCAGCCCCGGGCTGAGCCCGCCGAGGGGCTGCTGACCAGCGCGGCGGCGATTGAGGGGCTTCACCCTCCTCCTCCTTCTCCCCTTAGCCCATCCATGCTGCTCTCCCAAAATAAAAACTGTGGGGTTTTGTTTGTTTTGCCCTTTTTTTTCCCCCCTCCAAAGCCACTTTTAGGAAGCTGGCCGGAGGGGCCCCGGGGCTGCCCAGCCTTACCTCCCGGATTTGGTGATGATCATCTCGGTACCCAGCTCGTGAAACTTGTCCCAGAGCTCTTTGGTCTCCAGGCTGCAGGAGATTTTGGCCATCTCCTCGCTGGGGATGATGGGGGTGGTGGGGATGAGGGGCTCGGTGCACAGGGACGAAGGGCTGGTGCTAAAATCCCCGTGAGGGTCCAGGCTGGATAAGTCACTCAAAGGCTGGGCGCAAGAGGATTTCTCAACGAATTGTTCTGCAGGGTTTGGGAGAAAAAAAGAAAGAGAGAAGGGGGATTCAGCCAGGACGGGACGACGGCCGAGAAAAACTATTTAAAAAAAAAAAAAAAAAAAAAAAAAAGGCATTTATCGTTCAGCTGCTCCCCCCCCGCCAGATCCGCGCTGTTTCTTAGGCGTCAGCTCATTATTTGAGGGCAGAGGTGGTGATTTTCGGAGATTAGCTCCGGGAAGAGCCCGGAGCGGCGCCGCTCCCCGAAGGCGCACGGGGAGAGATGCGCGGGGGGCGGCGGGGAGCAGCGCGGCCCCGGCCTCATCGCCGCCCGGCTATCACGGGCTCCGCGGGGCGCGGAGGGGCAGGGCGGGCCCTGCGCGCTGCCCCCCTGCTAACCGAGGGTTTCCATGGAAAAGTCACTAATTCTCATTAAAACGGGAGCACTCGGCTCCGGAGGGCCGCTGAGGGCCGGGATCACGCTGGGAGAGCGCGGGCGGGTGCTCCTAAATTGCGCCGCTGGCAGAGCGCGTAACACAGAAAGAGCCCGAGCGCGGCCGCGCAGGCTCCGCGCTTCCTCCGCGGGGAAGCGAGCTCCTAACATTAACGCAACGCCGGGAGCGGGCTCACCCGCCCGGAAAGCCGGGTCTGCCCAGCCTCCCAGCCGGTTTGCTGAGGCCGAACACACTCCGTTGGAGAAACAGGCTCCGGGGGAGCTGCGCACGGCCACGCAACCTGCGCGGAGGCGCTGGCTGCGCGGGTGCGGTAGCTGCCGCCGGCGCTGGCCGCCCGCCGCGGTTTGCTCCCGCCGCCGCTCCCCCGCTGCAAGCACCGGGCGGCTTTGGAGGCTCCGGCGGCTCGGCCGGGAGTTTCAGCCGAGGGAGGGGACAGGAGGGAGCAGRGCTGCGGGGGTCTCTGCCCCGGCCCCGCGTTGCGGCACCGGGATGCGGCGAGGGATCCGCCGCCCGGCGCCACGAAACGGGAGGCGCGCAAAGGCGCCCTGCCCCGACAGGGACAGATTTCGCCCAAATCTCCGGTTAATAAAAGCCGAGTTACAGGCAGTCGTTTCCCCTCGATTGCTGATTGAATGGCGTGGGGCAATGAGTTAAAAAAAAAATTGTGAAATTAATTGAGAGAATGTTTTCACAAGACCGTGTAAATACGTCAAACGGGAATACTACAACATTCCCGGCCTACGTTATCGCCTAGACTAAAAAATAAAGTTTACAATGAATCCCTGGACTATGTGAAATCTATTGAGTCAGTTGATTAGACGGAGCAGACACAGAGAGCTGCCTTTTCGAAATTCCTTTAAGCTTGACTGTAATGTTGTTCATTGGCACTCTGAAAGCTTAATACACTTTTTTTTTTTTTTTTGGTAGTTTTCTGCGACCTCTTGGATACATGCAAGGACCTCAAACCGCAGAAATTGGGAGTGARGAGGGGAAGATGCTAATGTTTTTTAAAAAGCCTTCGGGAATCTGAATCGAGGCGACMGAATAGAAGCGAAATCGCTTAGCCGAAAATCGCAATTGCTATAAAAATCCTCCCGCTCGATGTAGAGTAAAACAGTCTCTATGAGCCTACATCAAGTGGCTGTGGAGGGAAGGGATTTTCAGGTCTACGTACAAGTTTTACTACCCCTTGTAAGCCTAGGCACGATAGCGGAGATTCTCTTATTCGACTTCAAAAACATAGATGATTTGCAATAAATATTTAAGAGGTTCATTTCATACCAGCGAAGAGAAATCTAACTACCTTAGGGTGTGAGATTACTCTACGAATGGCGAAGCTGGATAAATAAAACGGCGTAATTTAAGCTGGAGGAATTTAGAAAATGGTTTGTGCTATAAGAGCCTCGCCTGAAAACGGCGGTGGGTAACGAGGAGACTTTAACTGGCTTTCGCGGAGCAGCTTTTCCTTCTGCAGAGGAAACCCATGGGCAGGGGGAAACCCATCGCCGCCTGACCCGGCTGCCGGAGCTTTGAGGAGGGCGAGCCTGAGCGGAAAGCGGGCTCCGCCGGGARCAGACAGACGGACGGACGGGCCGACGGACGGGAGCTCCGCGCCCCGCGGACACCCGCGGGCCACCCCCGTCCCCACTCACCCAGCGGCTTGATGGTGCTCTCGGGGGACTCCTTGTCCTTGGAGCTGCCGCTCGACATGAGGGCGGCGATGGAGAAGGCGTTGGCCCGGGAGGAGAGCTGCGGTTTGGGGGGCGGCGTGTACTCCATGGCCACCCGGCGGAGAAGCTGCGCGGCGCGGGTCGGCTCGGCGCTGCCCGGGCGGGAGTACCGGGGGTGGCGGAGCGGGGTTACCGGGCGGGAGGCGGCTCTGCTCCCGGCGCTGAGCGCTCCCCCGCCTTAACGCGGGGCCGCGGAGATCCTATCGGCCGGCGGCCAATCGGCGGCGGGACACGTCAAGGGCCCCGGCCCGGCCGCGGAGGAGGAGGAGGAGGAGGAGGGAAGGGGAGGAGGGAGGGGAGGGGAAGGGAGGGCTCTGCCCGCCCGCGGGGTGGGCAGGGGGCGGCCGGCCCTCGGGAGGGCTCCCCGCCGCCGCTCCCCCTCCGGGCAACCCAGCCCCGCTGCCCGCCGAGGCCCCGGCTGCGGGAGGGGTTCGGGGTGCGCTGCCCGCTCCGCTGAGCCCCAGCGGGGGGCAGGCCGCTCGGCCGGGGGTGCTCCCGAGAAGGTCCCCAGTCTATTCGCCTTGTCGAGGCAAGAATCAGTGGAGAGACGGTCGAAAGGAGGAAAACAAATTGTTTGGGTTTTTTCTTCGTGCGTGCGTGTGTGTCAATTCTCTATCTTAAATTCAAATTTAAAAATCCACAACTTTTAAAGCATCCGTTTCCGTCGTTGTGTGCCTTCTGCTGGGACAGAAGGTTCCTTAGGGCTGATCGTGCACTTGGTTTTCCCACACCGGATCCCAAATATTGTCATCCCCATCAGATGTACTCGCCCCGACCGATTCCAGGTGAGACCCTTGCTGAGTTCCCGTCCCAGCCAAGCCAGTGCGTGGGCCAGTGTTCGCACAGTTTTCTTCAACTCCGTTTCATCGGCTCCACCAAACTAAATGGTATTGATCAAGCACACAAGACAGAAGGAAAAGCAGGACGGGCTGATGGTGCCAATGAGCAGATTATTCCAAGACAGTGATTTAAGTAAGTCGCTCACCAGTACTCTTTTAAACACATCATGCAGGCATCCTCCCATAAATAAAAAAGCGGGGAATTTAACTAAAGTGCTTTAAATAAAAAGGGGACTGAAAATATTTTCCCGCTAAAACGACTCAAGAGGACACGCAAATTTGTCACTAAAGTCTCAACTTCTAAACCTAGAACAGAATCCGAGGGGCTTTTAATACGCAGGCTTTTGCCAAGAGACCTGCTGCTGGAAGGACTACCCCTGGTCAGGTACAGATCTGTGCGACTCCTATTCCTGTTGAACTTATTTAATTAATACGGAGAAACAATTATTCGGGTCACCCTTCACAGCCAGTGAAGCGGGGAACACAAAATAGTGCCTTATCGCTTTGAAATGAGTGAGAACCAACCTCGGTTTGCCCTTTTATTACCTGAATTTGCTAATAGATAGAATATATAGATAGAATATAATATATATATATATTCTATCACAAACAGGACGTACGTATTTAGAAGCGCCTGAAGCGTTTGGCAGAGGGCTGAGGATTTCGGTGTGGCAGTGGTCTGGGGGGCCCGGTCTTGCCTAAGGCGTGAGCTGGGGGAGAGGGGGCAGAGGAGGAGCCCAGCCAGCCCCCGCGGCCGGGCAGCCAGGAGAGCCTGCAGCGGCAAGGTCAGCTCACGAAGCATCGCCTCTTGCCACAGAGAAAACGAGGCGAACGGTTCTCCCGACATCAATCCCAAGAAAACAAACAAATAAAAAAAAAGTCACCTCGTCGCTTTACCGCTTTACTCCGAGGGAGACCCCTCCTTTTAAGAGCGCGGTTTCCCTGCGGGACAGCCCCGCTCCTGGGGCCACTCCCGGCGTGTGAGGGGCGGTGGGACGGGGGTCCCGGGGTCCCGGCCCTGCGCTCCCTTGGTCCGGCCTGAAACGCAGGGTCCGGCCTGCCTGAAAAGAAAGACAAGGGAAGGTACAAATAGCCTGGCGAATTATTCTCTTCACTCTTCCTGCGGTGGTGGTGGTGGGGATGCCTAAGTCCCCTTTGGTTTCCTACCTCCCCTATGCGCCGCACAAATAATGACAATAAAAAAGCCAAGCTTCTGTCAAAGGAACAGCGCGAGTCCTGCAAAAAAAAAGCTCTGTCTTTCCCCGTGCTTATCTCCGTCCCCGAGCAGCCAGGTCGTAACATACCTGTCCCTAGCAGGGGCTGCTCCCGGCGTACCCGGCCCGTCGGGGCTCAGGGGAGGGGGGCGGCAGGTGGCGGTGAATATTTCGGTACTGACCGCGCCTGTATGGAAAACACCGACATGCGGGGATGGGCTCAGCCCCGGGAGTTGCGGCAGCGCCCGGACCCCTTTCTGCTTTTCCTCGTCGCGGGACTTCCAGCCCCGCGGGGTGACCGGTCACTGCCTTTAGCCGGGGGAGAAGGACTCAGCCCCGGCGGGGGAAGCGCTGCCCGGGGAGAGGGGCACGGCGGGCGAGGGGGAGAGCGAGGCCGCGGCGCGGCCGTGGAGCGGGGACAGGGCTGCGATCGCCTCCGGGCAGGGGGTTGCTCCCCCGGTAGAGAGACCGGCCTTGGGGACGTGCGGGTCCCTGCTCGTAGCTTGGAGATCAAATACCAGGGTGGAAAGAAATCGTGGGCTTCGTTTTGTTTTATTTTAAATGGGGTCCGTCCACACGGGATGGCTCTTGTTTGCTCAGTTAAGCCATGCAAGCTTTCGCTCTATCCCACGAGAATCTTTATTTTCTTAGTTTTCCCCTCGCTCCGCCTCCGATAAGGAAATGAGCCTTGTCTAGACGTCCAGAGCACACCCCCCCCCCCCCCCGTGGGCGATGAGTGGGGATCGGCTCCGGCCGCCTAATCCTCGCTGCGGCTCCCTCCCCCGCCGGAGCCGAGCCGGGGAGACACGCGGATCCGGGGACCCGAGTGGGGAAGGAGAGAGAGCCCAGATCCTCTGGGCTGCTCTGCCGCCCCTGCCCATGGCCCTCTCCGGGAATGGGGGGGCTTTCAGAGACGGGGGTGTCGGAGGCACACACCGCTACCCCCGTGCTCCTGGTCCCCCTCTGCTTTCCCAACCAAGGGGATGTAATTAATAATTAATTAATCCCTGCGCGCCCTTCCCGGGGGATGCGAGCCGGAGCAGCCGGTCCCCGCTGCACCGACCCCGCTCCCGAGAGCAGAGTTACAAACCCTGCGGCACCCGAGCAGGGCGGTTGCCTTGTATGAACCCGTTTAAATTAAATCCTTCGTTATTTCTTTATCGGTATATAAAGAACACGCCATTTACACCGCAGAGTTTGTTTTCTATCTAGCAAATCCAGGTGTTTGTCGCTAGTGTCAGTCTGGCACGGCAGAGCCATTTCATTAGGCTTCATTAGGCTTTCAAAGCACCTTTCACCCCCCCCGCCTCCTTTCGTAAAGAGCTCCTTGCTGCCTTGTGCTCTGGCAAAAACCAGTGTGCGGGTAATTGCTGCGTACCTCGTTACTCTCGTTCAGTTACCAGCTTTAATCAGGATTAGATCTCAGTTTCACCGTCAGGTTTCAAACAGGGAGCTTGCAGCCCCCCTCCAAAGCGTCTCTGATCCCTGAAAAGCAAAGGCGAAAAACCTGATTCCGTGAAAACGATGAACACCGCTTCTTCCCGGCCCTTTTCTCACCTAGCCAAAATCACGACGGGAACGAGACACGAGGGACAGAAGCCTGCAGAAACCCTCCAGAAAACCTAGCGTCCTGCCGAGCGGGAGGGATGATTTCAGGTGCGCCTTTGCTTGGGTAGCATGACCTCCCACCCTCCGCGCTTTTTGGCGGCGGGCGAGGTGCGCGGAAAGGGGCGCAGACCGGGCGGGGGACCACGCTCAGTTTTTAAGCAACTGTTTCGCGCAGTGATGGAGGGGCCACCGCTCATTTTTTTTTCGCAAAAGCCCCCACGCTGCCCACTTCACGCCGCAGAGACAAATCTGTAYGCAGCCCCGCGGTGGCACCCGTGGGGCTGTACCCCGAAACCGGCTGTTATTTCCCTGCAGAGCACCGAGCTGAGCTGACACCCGCTCCTCTCCCGGCCGCCCCTTCGGATAACCTGGCATTTGCATCCCATCCCTCCTCCCCTTTTATTTCCCCGTCTCCCCTCCGAAGCCCTCGCCTGTGCAGAGGGCAAGAAGCCCCCCCCCTCTCCTCTTTGATTAGAGAGGAGCCTACGGGTGCGGGGTGCCGCTGCCGAGACCCTCTCTGCCGCCTTCCCCTCCTAACCGCTTCGGAGCTGGTGCCCGACCCTTCAGCCCCACCGCCCGCTGCACGGTAACCTGCGGTGCTGCTTTTGGCTTGGRCGCATCCCCGCCTCGGGAGGGGAGGACTTGAAATATTTTTCTTATTATTATTTATTTTTTCCCCCTTGTCGGTGGAAACAGCTTGTCCTGTGTAAAGAATCGCGTTTGTTCGCTCGAGCAGGGTCGCAAGAGCGCCCGTTCATGTCTTGCGAGCGCATCGCTACTTCACAAAGCGCTGGCTGCAGGGCTCCCGGCTCCGGCTCTGCTCCTCTGCAAGCGTACGCGATTATCAGCTCTGCTTTCAGGCTTTTTTTTTTTTATCTCCTCCGCTGCACATAATTATATTGCTCTCTCCACCGGGTTCACCCTCTCTTTCCGCGCCTTGGTTTCGGAGCAAACCCCGTTCCCAGCGCTATTTCTGGGGCGRGGGCATCTCCCCCTCGCCGCCGCCATCAAGACAGAAGCCCAGGTACCCGAGATCCAATTTCACCACAAAAACATCTCAATGTCACCTACACCGAGAAGGTGGCTTATTGGAGCAAAATGCGAGGCATTTTAAACCCATTAGGCATCTYCCAGATGCAAATCCAATGGTGGAAAGAGAGAGGCTCTATTAAGACCCGAGGGCTGACAATTAGATTATAGTCCAATTGCCAGTGGATAATGTGCTAAAAGCTTTCCCACTTAGTGTAACTCCTCACTGAAAATTATTCACACTTTGCAGGCTACTGCACTCCTGAACGGGAGACGTCTTTGTCCACGGAGAGCACGAACGGCCGGGCATAGCTGAACACACACCCGGACACACGGACACCCGGACACACATCCATCCTGATCAAAAGCCACACAGCAAATCTGCTTCTGGTGCAAGCTTAGGAGCGCACGCACACACGCTACAAGCGTGCGAGTGTAGATGCATCCATAGGCGCCTAAACACCTATTCAAATGTGCGGTACCGTGTATACACACATCGGCACGTCAGCTGGACACGATTATACTTTTACGCCCCTTTCATGTGCAGAAAATACACTGTATTTTCCATATAAACCTAAAGTTTACGCTTAATGGAAGCGATGACATTTTTATTTAAAAAAAAAAATCCGAGTTTGGGTACTCCACAGATTTGATTTTTTTTTTTTTCACTAAAAGCTGACGAAATTTTCACTAAGGTTTTGCACGCCTAACGCTCTGCAGCTATAATTCGAAGCACCACCAAGCAGCGCAAGACTCCGGACGCCATCATTCAATTCAAATACTGCAAAATCTCTTTAGGTTTTAAGATTAGCCACCGAGAAAGCCGCAATGAACGCACGAAACGTTTGGGTGGKTTTTTTTTTTTCCTTTTCTTTTCTGGCCTGAGCTTATTAGCACCCCGATTACCCACCAAGGTCGTTATCCAATGCAATTACTTTTCCCTGTGGTAGGCAGCACATTTTAGCCAGCCGGGCTGGTTTCCCCGAGGGCAGCCCCCCAGCCGCCTCGCCTCCCCGAGTGCAGGCAGCGAACAGGCAGGGGATGAGGGGTTTGGGGCCCCCGATGCTCTGCCTGCCCTCGCCGGGGGGGAGGGCGGCTCCCCCCCCCCGGGGCCGGGGGGGGGAGCCTCCCTCCCCCCCGGCGAGGGCAGGCGCTTGCCCACCCCAGTGGTTGAGGGGGGGGGGGCGTGTCTAACCTGGACCGGAGAGGGATCCAGGGCAAAGTTGGGCTCCCCATGGTGAGATGGGGTAGGGAGAGGCAGCAGGGCCTTCCTGCCTCCATGCAGTGAGGAACCTCTGCTCCTTTTCACACCATGGGTATCAGAAGGCATGAGCCTTTTTTTTTTTTTTAGCTTATTAAAAAAAAAAAAAATTAATTAACCCACAAATTTGTCTTGCTCAGCTTTCCCAACATCATTTAACTGAAAAACCAAAGCAAAACARGTCATCCCCACCAGCACCCAGAACAGCCAAGACCTGTGCAACACACCACGCGTCCGCAGTGCTCAAGTGCCCACTTTGGATTTTGGGGTTTAAAGCAATAGTCAGTGGGGTTACAAAAAGCCACATGATCTTTAACTCTCTATTTTTATACATCCATTTCATGCTCAATTTCAAACCAAGGTCCTTAAGAGCCCTTCCACCTGTTTTACAGCATTATATGCATTGATTTAACYGGCAGAATTAAGTGGAAAGGCTGGCATGTTGGAGGGATGGATAGGTTCAGAAAAGCTCCTTCACAGGTCTTAAAAAAAAAAAAAAAATTGGAGAATACAAAATTTTCTATTTATAGTCCAGCTACTTCGTCAGAGGGGACTGCATTTCAGTGGCTTGCAAAAGGATCTGTTCACCTGGTTTCTTTACACAAAAAACATTTTTAATTTCTTTACACACAAAACATTTCAGAACACTCTGCAGAATTTTCTAAATCATAAAACGTAACTTGCTTACTTCGCAGATGGGGATATTATTCAATATGAAAAATATGTGCACGTAGATATACATATCTATCTATACACATACATCTGCAGTACCATACATTTAAACTCGCCCAGTATTGCTTTTCTTAGTTACCTTCCATGAATCAATACAAGCAACCCGCAATCTGCCATAGTGCAAGATTTACTGTAAGCTGAAACCACTGCTTTGGATCAAAATTTTAGTGGGAAAAAAGACTTCTGTATTTCAGCGTTCATTTTAAAGATGTAAAAATATGTCGGTGATGTGGAAGCTGTTTGCTGGAGCATCTGAAAAATCTCTTCTATTTCATGACTTTTGAAGTCTCACTGAAGTTATCATGTCCTGACAGGCATATGTACATCTGTCTGTTTGTCTGTCCTAGAGATTGGACTGAGCCCATTCTTGACTTTCAACTTGAAGATGGAACAGCAGTTCCTGGCAGACTGAAAGACTGTGATGGTTCTCTCTCCTTTGATCAGGTGCTGCAGTCCTTCAGAAATTTTGGGCTTGCCGTTTCCAGGMGAGCTGTCCCTGCAATTGTTTGTTGGTTGAAGCAAATCTCTGGCTACTGAGTGATGTGACTGCACAGTGGGACTGCTTGGAAAATGTACTCGAGCTCCTGAAACAATATTAATTTCTTTTTTATTTTTTTGTATCTGTGACAGATATTTTAAGTGAACCTGTTTTAATTTAATTTTCCTTCAGGCCTTCTTGACTTTTTCCATAGTTCATATTTAATTTTCAAAGAATCACGTAATAAATCAGCACTTTTGAGATTTATTACATGATTGGAATTTAAATAAGTCTTTTGCTTACAATTTTAAAAGTTTTGAAAATTGCGTATTTAAAAGACATTAATCAACAATACATTGCCAATTAGCAGTATTTAGAACAAATTCAGCTAAATAAAAAAGTTTCAAGGAGCACTTTGTGGTTTAAAAAAAAAAAAATCATACTTTACACAGCACTCAATCTTAAGATGATCACATGCACATTAAAAGAAAGGGCAATTTTTTTCCCTTGACTTTTGCAGGCCTTGGATTGGTGCGAGAATTTCAGAGTTGCCTGTAATGGCGATATGAAAATAGGTATAGCGGGAAGTGTGGGGAAGGATAGAAACCTCAAGAACTAAGAAAAACATTTGCTGGAAAACGTTAAAACTTTTTTTTTTTTTTTTTTTTTTAAATAGAGGAGTCTCTGGTTTTGGGTCTCTGTTTCGAGATGTCTTGGGTGTTACTTACTTCATCTAGATTTATAGTTCCTTGACACTTCTTTTGTTGTGTCCAAAGTTTTGTCCCAAAATATCCAAAGCTAAGAACCTAAAATTAGAGACTGCATTTGAAACTGCTGACCTCTGCATATTTTCCCTCTGTGAACATACAGCAGTAGGAATACGCCCAAAGACAACGAGTTTTGCTTTGAGGGCCGGCAGCAGAAAGAATTATAAAAAGACTATCAGCCATTTTCAGAAARCTTCAGTAGCGGATGCTTTTCCATTTTTGCTCAGTGATGCATCTACRTTTTATGTCCTACGTCTCTCCTGGTAGGTGTAAAGGAAAATGGTAGTTAAAAAAAAAGAAAAAAAAAACCTTAAAAAGTGAGAAAACAAGGAGACATGAGGTGAATGTAGAACAAAGATGACTTAATTTCTGGCCTAGTGAACTCGGAAAGYGAGAAGAAGCGTCGTGATTTACAACTCTCCCGGATCATACAGAGCAGCTTGTAGTAAAGCGTGTTATATGGTCTGGGAGCAGCACCGCTGTCACCAAGAAACTGCTCTAGCAGCCTTCTGCTGTCTGAAACCTTACAGCCACGATCGCAGAAACCTAGCGCACCCAGATAGGGCCGCGCTGCTGGACCCATCGGGCACCGCAGACGGGGCTGCCAGATATTTCTGGCTTATTTCCACACTGTAAGGAGAGAGGGAGAAGCATTCCCACACCGTGGTGTGGTGAAAGGCACCACTTTTGCTTATTTTAACAGTATGGGGAACAGGATTGGGGGTGTTCTGGCATGAAAAGGATTTTTTTTTTTTTTAAGCCTGCAATTTTGAAAGTATTCGGGATTAGGGCTTGGAAAACATATTTCAGTACCCATAACATACCGCTGATTTATCTGGCAACGGCTAAGCTTGCAGAGGGAAACTAAGATTATTTGAAATAATGTGGTCATAAATAATATTGGGGGAAAGCAATTCACAAGTTCGTGTAATTCCCAGCATACGCTTTGCTGGAAGGCTGGCACCGAAAGGGTTTTCATTTCAGCGGCGCGAAGACAACTGTACGAGCTAAGCGCTTCCTGCCCTGCCCGGGCGGGTTTGCAGCAGCAGCCAGCTTGCTTCCATTATTTATATCAAAGCGAGGAAACCAATCAACCTGGAATTTGCACCATAAAACGTGGCTAAAAGCCAGGTAGGTTGCCATCACCTTTCAGGCGATCGGAGGTGAAAATCTGGCCCCTTTAAAGTTAACAGTTCATTTCGTATGGATCAGAGAAGAACTTGAACCAATACTTCAGTTCAACCTTACCAAGCCTCTCAGGGATTTTTAGGCTGGTTTTAGACCTTAACTTGGTTACTGTAGTACAGTATTTGTGGTCAATATTAAAGCTTTCAGCAATAATGACTGTGGTAATGAAAATACAGATCAATTAGGCTTCTGGGGGCTGTAGAAATTAACACAACATTTCCCTGCGACAGGCATGAGATTATGATGTTTTATATTTAATATAAATGAATGCGTAGTTTTTACTAATGAAGAACATTTATAATCTTGTAGTATCTGCATCTGCTAATTTAAAATATGGCTAAATGAGAGTAAATAAGGTGCTAGCCTCAAGTGTTCTTGCAGGATACAAAGTTGGGCTGTGGTGTTTTTTTTTTTTTTTTGAGATACAGGAAAGGTTTACAAAATTTAACACAGTTGTGACTGCTGTTAACTGTGAAACACAAATGAAGCATCAATGATAGAATAATATCTTGCTGTACATGTTGAGTAAATAACCAATAAATATAATCATACATATAGTTTATAAATGCTTATAAGTCATGTAAATTGGATATTTTAGGGATGAAAATGATGGGAAGTAAAAGGTGTGAAAACAGCTCCTTTCCGCCAAAAAAAAAAACCAACCCACTTACTACCTATCATGCATCTGATTTTTTCCATGACAGAGAAATCACCATTCCTAGGCTTTTAATTTGATGATTCTTTGTTACACGAGGATTGAACTACATTTGCAGTCCAGCGTGCTCCTCTTTTGGCCCAGCATTAGGAAGGTAAATAGGGAACTTTTTTAAGACTGCCAGGCAGAAGGTATTCCTCTTGTGCAAGGCAACCATCAGGGGAGGAAGACACCGTACCCGGCCCTCCACCGCTGGCCTGCCCCTGCCTCCGACGAGGCTGCAAGGTCTTCGGAGCAGGAATTGGCCTTTCTGTATGGCTACAGTTACCCAGTATAGCCAAAACCCACCACAATGTAATTGATGATTAGTAGCAAAGCTGTCCTGACTTACTACTGTTGATTATCTTCCCCATCTGTYAGTCAGGAGAGCACAGGGTATGCTTTCAACCCTACCCACTGCTGAGGTCTGGGCTAAGCCTAGCCCAGTTAATCCAATAACTTCTTTGCCTCCACGATAGCCTCTTAAATTTAGGGCAAGACACTTTCTCTTGTATTTTTTTTTTCCTCTTTAAGAGATCTTTCTTTGATGAAGGGATTGATGAAAATCAGCCTGAAGCCATATGCTGTAATTCCAGCTGTATAAGGAGTCAAAGTAAAAAAGAAAAAAAAAAATAGTCAAATAATAAATCTCTTTCATTAATTGAAACATTTTTCAGTAATGGAAATTATTTTAAAAAATATGTTGAAATAATATATTTCAAATTAAAAAGATATTTTACATTGTCACTTTTCAGCAAGTTAAGGATTTGACCAAGAGCTTAGGTCTAGTACAAGTTGAAACGAGTGAGTTCTCTTTGAAAGTCCGTGGTATAGCCCATTTTTATGTAACTAAGACTATATTCCTCTTTCTTTTACAGAAACTCTTGAGCAAGTATGTAGTACAGAAGCTCGTCATGCATCTTTCAATTTCAAAGACAGCTGCCAAAATACAGTACAAGAAATAATGTTTTAATAAATTTTTCTTTCTAGCACCAGGAATGCTATGAGTGTTGGTGCTAAGACAAACCTCGTCTCTCAGGTTTGAAACACTTGGATGTAAATGTTCCTGTGGAAAGTGATATTTACCTTCATATAGTGCACAAAATACTAAAACTGTTCACTGTGTTTAGTGTGGATATCCTAAAAAGGTCTAAAAAAAAAAAATGAGAATCAAAAAGAAAATTCCCTTTAGCCTACCAGCATAAATTATATGGATTTACTAAGCGGATAGTAAAACCGAGGCTTGCACTGTAAAGGAAAGATAATGGCGTACAATAGGCTGTAGCAGAGGTGAGGGGAGGAAAGCCTGGACATAATTTAGTGAGTACTTTGAAACACGTATTTTATATCAGAAGGGAAAACCAAGGTTAATTCTGGCAAAATAAACAGACATATCTGACACTTGGAAATGGAAAGAGAATTAAGACCAAAGGGTTGAGAGAGAGAAGATTTGGTGCTAAGTCCCAGGGGTGGAAATACTTGCTGGGGAAAAAAGAGTGGCTTAAGCGTGGCTAAACTTTTACAGCTGAAATGACAGCTTTGTACCTCAGGTGATGCCTCCACCCTTCCTTGGCAATGCTGCGTTTGCTCTCAGTCAGTACGAGATGGTAACTAGAACATGAGACTGGGATTAACTAGTCTTAGACTCTAGTCCAGAATTGCAACTTCTTTATGTTCCTGCGTTTTGCTCTGCCCAAAAACGAGTGCAATGRTACCAGCCTGCTGTGTAAGGGGCTTTGGAGTCCGCTGATTAAAAGCACCATACAGAGAGCTGGTATTAGTACTGCTTATAAAACAGGGCATTTGGAAGACAGCTTGATTTGTAGGCTCTGTCTGAGCTTTCACAAAGAAGAAGATAGAGTCTATTCTTAAAGCTGGCATTGCTACTTGCTAACAACTTGCTAACACTATCATATTTAATTAGGTCATATTTCAGAGAGCTTTTTAAATACTTTTGTTATCAAAGCAACCAATGTTTGAACCCTTTCTTTCCTGAGTTCGATTTCAAAGGGTTGTGAGCCTTTTGCACTGATGTGTTCCTAGGGATTGGGAAGAGCACTTCTATGTTTAACATGCAGTCATGTTTTCAGCAAAAGAAAGGCCGTATGAAATCTGTCACTTAATATTTGCAACCTGCGTGGCATCCTTTTCTTCAGTTTGACAGGGGAGATTATGCCCACAAATAAACATTCCCAATAGTATATTTGGGCTCTTACCACTTGGCATCTGTCAAACAACTTGCCATCAGCTTTCTAAAATTGACAGTTTCAGTAGATTTCTGCTAAATGTTGAAAAATAGTTTCGCTGACCTCTTCTCTATTGAACATTCAGACACCAGCTGAGGCAGCTGTCCAGTTTGCAGTATGATATAAGAGGAATTAACCCAACAGCAATTGAATTTAGAAATGTCTTTAGAGAAGCCACCGACTGCTGCAGGAAAGGGAGTATTACTTAGTTCTGCTGTCACTAAAATGGATGACATGTGTTAATCTACAGTGACTGATCCCTCTGTAATGTGTGACCTGAGCACTGGAAGACTGAATGGCTACAGACTGCAGTCCCAGGCAGAACACAATGGTCACCATTATTTTGCTGATCTTCCCCACTAAAACCTGAGTATATACAGTTTTGAATAACACGTTAACCTTGGTATTTCTTGTCTGTCTCTAGAGCGTGCTTTTTTGCCTGCAAATTTGTGTCTGTTRTGGGTTGGTGCTCTCAATGGCGGTGGTGGTGGAATTACCGGAGCAGCATGCATTTGTCCCACCGACAGCGGTGTAGTTGGCAGCGATGGGGGCTGAAGAAGCAGACACTGCACAGAAAGTGGGATTTCTAATGTATCCCTGTCATTTACCCTGTTTTTCTTCCTGACAGAAGTGTGTGTTCTTAAAACTGCATCACGCTGAAGGCTGGAGAACCAACTGTCACGGGAATGAGAGGGCTTTCACAGAAAACCGATAAGCAAAAAGAACCAACTTTTGAGAGCATCTGAAGTGCATAAATGAGAACTGCATGGGCTACAGGGGTAGAGAAGGGAGGYCGTACAGGCAAAGAAAGAAAGGAAGGGTTAGCCCTTTTGAAAGCCATCTTTTCTCTTTCCTGTCTTTTTTTAAACAAAAGAATTTTCAGTTTATTCAAGCACTGCCAAGGTCATCTGTGTGCTATCTCATAGCCATCACTGGCAGCCTACAGTCCTTGACATCTGTAACTCACTTTGGTTCTCATTTTAAATTTTTTTTAAAGAAAAGCAATTTCTGCTGTGAAATGCCAGCTCTCTCTCAGAGCACATAAGCTTTGAGGTAAAGCTGAAACATCGTCACATWCAGCCCCAGATCCAGGTAAGTTAATAAACAGTGATCATTCTGCAATATTCTTCCTGCGGTATGTCACTGTTTTATATTCTTAAGCCGCTGTTTAGCTGGTGTTTTGCTAACACCCAGAGTAACTGGTAAACTTAGCTCAGCTATTCGCAGGAAAGGTGCCATACATGATCTAGCAAAGATGGGGTCATTTCAGCAGTTAACCATGCTCCTGAACTGAGTTCTTGGTATCTTAAAATAACCTCTCCTCAGAGCCRTAAATCAAGGCAAGGGGAAGGATTGCAACAAACTCTTTTGCAGCCAAACTAAGAGTGGGTTATACKAATAGGCTGTCCACAACCCAGTCACGTTTTCTTCATTGACTCATATGACTGACACCAGAAGCTGCAGTTCCTTACTAGGCTGTTTACCTAGGTCCTTGCAACATGCCCATCGCTTCTGTCCCTGAGCCTCTGGTTTATTCACAGGTAGTGGGCACATGAAACCTACTTATCATCATCTGTCTCTAGTAAAGAAGAGGCAGGCCTGACTGAAGCACTGGTACTTTGAATCTCCTGGGGGGAAGGAAGGGACATGAGAGACATAACAGAGCTGATGAAACTTGAGGACACCGGTGCAGGCTTTTCCTGTGAAAGGAAAGACTTCATAGCTGGCTCTGCATATGGAACCCAGATTTTACAAAAGCTGGGTTCTCTTCTTAAGAAGACAGACAGAAACCAGATTTACTATCTGCTCAGCAGACTTCATATTAACGTGCCAYACTGATACCAAATAGCTTTAGACGTATCTAGGTGTGGTCCTGTTCGAAAGCTTATGGTAAAGCTCCTTACCACCTTGTTTAGTCATCCAAGTGCCAGGGACTGGAAAAGGTTTCAACTATTATATATGAGATAGTAGCACATGCAACACAGCTGAAGTTAAATTTACCCCCTCTGGTATAATTTGAATTTACCAAATTTTTTTTTTTTTTTTTTTTTTTTTTTTTAACAGAAGCTTATTATAAATGAAACAATCGCATAAACCTGTGTAATCAAAGCAAGGAAGAACATGTCAGATCTCACAAAACTCTTTGTGTTGGGAAACCAGACCCACTTCCTAGGCTTGTGGAACAAGTCTGCTAGTACATCTACCCCATACTGGGTTTACTGAGGACCGGGCTGTTCCTCTATGATGCAATGGAACAGGCAGTATGTGCAAATTTAGGTACAATTTCTAGGAGCAGGTATTGAAAGGGACATAAAGAAATACCTTGCATAAAGTAGCAGAATCTATGAAGGCTGGTCACCTATGACTTTATGTCTTATGATAAAGTTTGCTATGTCAATAATTATCTAATAAGAAAGAGAACMAAGTCATGCTGTAATTCTTCCATCAATGGAGGCATAAAGAGAAATCTCTGCCTCCTATATTAGTCTGTCTATATTCACAAAACAACTATACATTTAATATCATTGATAACCTGTCCTTGTTTTCAAACTAAATTGAAACTAGCCAAGTAGTTCAGAAGTTTTGTTGGAGGAAAGGTGGGATGGACAGACAGACAGAATTGTTTCAGCCTTGATTCCTTAAGGAAGCCAGTTTTAAAAAACAGGCAATGAGCATAGTTCCCTYGTGGTAGTATCACAACGAAGCATATCTGTTTTGTGTTATATAAACAAAGACAGTGCTTCGGGGTCAAAAACTCTGGGAGAGACATTAAGATGCCTTGCAAACTGCCCATATGTTCAGTGTCGAAGATGAAGGTCCTGCAGGTGACTCATTAGATTAGACGTCCCTCCATTAAAAGAGATACTGAAAGCAAATTGCACAGTGTCCACACCAGATGAGCGTAGGAAGATGCAAAAAGCAAAAGACCCCTCAGACAGGCCAAGTGGAAAAATCCTGACTGCTACTTCCCAGTTGTTTTGTATCCTACACTTCTGGGGGGGAAACCAGACAGCATTAATAAGGTAAAAGGAACTTTCCCTGCTTTTTGCAGCTTGACCAGCATCTGGTTAAAAAAAAAACCCCAAAAACACACAAACACACACACCCACCCCCCCCCCCCCCCAAAAAAAAAAAAAAGAAGATAATGAAATACTGTAGATGTGGGAATATTTTGCCCTTGGCAGCAGTGAAGAAACCCATATAACTTATCTAATATGTCAGCAGATTGTTAGCAGCAGACGTGACCCCAGTTGGGTGGGTACTGCGTCTATGCAGAAGTATAACGGTACGGAGAGGAACATAATGAGAACCAGGCTGAGCTGCAGCATGGCTCACATGGAGAAAGGCTTTCTTTGCAGTCACTGTGATGTGTCAAGGAAGTGGGGCCTTTTGTGAGGCAGCAGCAGCAGCATCGCTAGTGTTCCCTCRGAGGGACACTGCTGAAATGGCTAACAGACCTGAACCAGAGCTGTAAAGGATGAAAAAGACACTATTATATCATCTGAAACCTTCCCATGCGAATGATGGGAAGGCTCGACTCGCTCTCTGGTTTCAAATGGAGCTTTAGAGCATTTGAGAACTGAATCTGGTGTTTCTTTTCCTCCTCACAGAAGTCCTCAGAGCTTTGCRGAGCAGCAAATGCTGTAATACACCGAGTCAGGAGAATGAGCAGAAAAGTAAAGATGGCTTTGGATAACTAGCCTGTTAATTAAAGTACTGCTTGCAGGGCTGGGGGAACTGCAGAAGAAGCACCAGGGAACCAGTTACCAGTTCATCATCATATGACACGCATCTTTGACATTTAACATACTACTGTCCCACTGTTGTCTCCTCCCCTACCCCTCAGTTCTTGTCCATGGCCAAGTAGATGTAAGACTTAACACCACGGCCATTTCTCTACATTTGTGCTCTAATGGCAGTAGATTTTGGCAGTGTTCATTAGTGCCCGTAGTAGTAGCCCTGCACCCAATCTTGTGCAGTCCACTGCGTTGTTAGGGCACCAGCTAGTAGAAGCAGCAAGAAGAGATGGTCAGGGCTACAAGTTGAACAGACATTGGGTACCGCACATATTTTTTCCACATTTCAAACAACGCCTTCAACCAGCTCAGGAAGGTAACAGAGTGCCTTGTAAAATTTCAGGGCAGTGTACACACAATTCTTCTTTTAATGACTCATTAATGCAGATTCACAGAGAGATGATGCTGGTATTAGCCAGCTCACAGCATCAAACTCTGCTGGAAGCAAATGCAAGCTTTATGGTTGAGCAGTAGTATTAGGCAAGTATTCATATGCCAAGGGCAGCAGGGTAAATACCATTCATGAGCCATGAATATTAGCCTGATGAAAAATCATAMAGCACACTATCTCCTTACTACTTGTACAAATACTTTTTTTTTTTTTTAAACACAGTGAGATTCTTCCCTACGTGAGTGTCGCAGAAATATGTATCACCAGGACTAGCTGATGCAAAAGCTGATGGTGTTTGGTTGAGCATACGCAAATACTGAATAGTATTGTGTCTTCTAGAAAGCAGCCATGCAGGAGTAGGAAGGGAGGCCCAAGAAGTCCATGAGAGMAGGACTTTGTTTCCATCACCCCCAGAATAAAGTAAAATTCAGCTGAGCTTGGACCACACAGATGGTCACTGAAACCTGCAGAATACAGTAGCTGTCAATTCTCTTCTTTTTCTTGGGAGCTGAAGAGGGAAGAGTTTTGTTTGTTTGTTTCTTAAAAGCTGCTGCCCGTGCTCTCCAGGTAAGCTGCAAAACCCAGAGGACAAGGCTGGCAGCCTGTAAGAACACACCATGCCGAGGACGAGGGAAGATACCAAAAAGGGACTCCAGCAAAACAGCTACAGTATCCCACAGCACTCTTCAGAGAAAGTGTGCCACCAAGTGTCTATTCAAACACAAGCTGCTAAGAGCACCAAGCATCTGATTCCAGTTAATTAATACATGGAGAATCTGCATGAAGGAAGCAGAGCGCACTCATCCGAATACTAGAGAGATGCAGCTTCACTGGCAAGCATGTGGCATTTCTTCTGTACCACTCTGTATACAGCAGAAAAATCATTCTTTTTTGCTTCTCTCTCTGGCATGTGAGGAAACAAAGAGTTCAGTTGCACAGTCTCAGTTTCTGGGCATTTCTGCTCAGGCGCAGTGGTGCTCCTTGTGAGCACGTGCTTAGCTCAAGCTACAGTTGCCAGTGCTTCTGCATTAATAGTAATGACAATAAATAATGGTGAAAAGGCCTTTTTTATCACACTTTTCAGTGGTACAACTCAAGTGCTTTGCAAATAAGGGTGTTATCATGACAGGTAGGAAAGGAAGAACTAAGCAAATTGTTCCAGCTTTGTCCTCTGAAGTACCGTAAGGTAAATGCCACAGTAGGAAGTGCATGCRTGTCTCCTGAGACTCAGCCCAGTGCTATATCAAGTAGAAAACATCTATGCTCCTTTTTGGTATATAAACAAAGGAGCTACCTGAATACAGGTGCTTGGACTGGTACTGGCATTCTCCCACCAGGCCAGGAATCCACATCTGGAGATGCAGCTGTCAGTCTCCTGTTGGAAACAAACAGCCTGAGGTCCCTTGCAGGAGCAAAGCTTCTCTGATGGCTGTTTGGCAGCCCCCACAGAAGGAACAGAGAGTTTCTGTCTGACGGGACAGTCGTGTCAGTGAAACCAAGGCATAAAACACTTGGGCTAAAGAGAGGAAAAAAAAAAAAAAAAAAAAAAAAAAAAAAAAAAAAAAAAAAGCCCAGTCTAGGCTATGATCTGTACGGAAACTGCTGCTGAGGGACTTATTGCAACATGTCACCATCATGAAGACCGGGCAGATGCACTGGTAAAACTGTTGCAGTGTTGGAGGTGTTTTTTTCTTTACTTGTTATATGCAGCCCCTATACAGATGTTTCTTTACCTTCGTGCAAAAGCCCGTTATGTCCGAGTAGTTTATTCCTTTTTCCTTCCAGAAATAAGCCATGCCAGTATAAAACATACCTCATGTTCAAGAACAAAATGAAAATTCAGAATTGCTAGCGTGCCACATATATTCTGCAGCCCACATCAGAAAAGTTCCAGGACACGTTTAAAGTAGCTTTTATTTCATCTCATTTGCTTCAGTTCCAAAGTAAATTCAACAAAATCAGATTAAGGACCTTTAAACTCTGAATTAGGAGTTTGATGCAGGAATTTAAATGGAGTTTAACTAATTATAAAATATACACTTTTAGTTCATTTGGCTTGTTTTTTCTGGGTGTCCCTGTATAGACAAGCTGTTAAACTGCATGAGCTTTAGTCGTCTTCTTCGTTCACAGAGTGAATGCAGCAGGATCTTAATTTCAGCTCAAGCTGTTAGCCACTATCCAGATACTATGGCAAAATTAACAGTAATCACAAAGTTTTACTGCTACTTATTTTGTCTTGCAGATTGTAGGAGATAAATGCATGGTTTGGTTCATAAAGCAAAAAAAAAGAAAGACAAAAAAGAAAAGACGACAAAGAAAAAAAAAAAAGAAGTCAGACACATGGAATCTCTCAACCAGCACAATTCTCTGAGATTAGGAGACTGTCATTCAACTTTCACGTCTAATTTTTCCCTGTGCTCATTTTTCCATCTAAACACAAAGTGTTATTAAATCGAGAAGATTAGCAACAAGATCAACGACTTTTTTTTTTTTTTTTTTTTTTTTTTTTTCTCCTGTGTTTTGCAAGGAAAGAAACGTCCTGCAATCACTTGCAAAGCACGTGGTCATAAGCACGCTGCAACTGTGGATACGGGCGCGCAACTAGATGTTGCAGCTAAGCCTCCCACTGCTTAAACAAGGATTCAGCCAGGGCTACCTGTTCTCAACCTAATTTCAGTATTATGTTAGGGAGAGAAGTCTCTTTGTATCAGATCTGACAGGCATGTGTTCCCGAGGAAGTGGAGGGGAAGCCCTCCGTTCATATGACTAATTAGACAGGCTTCACGCTGGGTTGCTCTTTTTTGATGCTGATCCCTGTACTAATTGTCAGTTTGTTCCTTGGGAAAGCAAGGTTGAGTTCAAATGCTGCAGTGCCTTGTTCCCCTCTAGCTTTCCCGACCTTAAACTGATGCGAATTGACAAGGAACAGACTGGGAGAGAGAGCGCGGGGTTCATTCCGCTTGTGGAGAGCATATTTTGGAGTCACAGGAAGAAAGAAGCCGGAGCACAATTAACAGGGAGCAGTTAGATAAAACGGGCGGTCGTACCCCTGAAGCAATAGCATGAAGAGTTTGAAGAGGAAGAGGCAGCATGATCGATAAGCAGTCACTTCTAGCTGAGATTCTGCAGCTCCCTTAGGAAAGTGTAGATAGTTTAATTTTTAACTAGATCTCCGATTGG
This sequence comes from Oceanodroma leucorhoa, assembly GCA_030449065.1. Classification (NCBI taxonomy): domain Eukaryota; kingdom Metazoa; phylum Chordata; class Aves; order Procellariiformes; genus Oceanodroma; species Oceanodroma leucorhoa. The sequence continues at coordinate 944,179 of JASVER010000190.1, forward strand.
ATTTTTTGGTCTGCTTTTCTTCTGGTTAGGTCTGCAAGACCAAGCTACCACAGCTGAGCCAGGCTCACTTCTCACCAGCTGTGGTTTGTTTTTTTTTTTTTTTTTCTGAGGCTGTTTCAGCTCTACTCAGGCTTTCATGGTAGGAGAGGAGGAGGGGGAAGAAAGAGGGAGCATTTAATCAAATCTGACATTCAGGAGCTCAATCCTGCAAGGTACTGAGCTCATTGACCTCAGTCCGGCAAAACAATATACATAGGACTTCAAAGGGGATACTCACATGCTTAAAGTTAAGCAGATGTCTAAGTGGTGTATTGGATCTGGGCCAGAGAAAGCAGGGCCTTCCAAAAAGCTAAGGCACTCCAGCGTGCTCAGGTCTGCAGACTGCTACCTTTATCGGCTCAGCTCGCAGTGTAGCTCCAGAGCAGGTGTTACAATTATAGCTGGGTCTGAGATGAAAGGGGCCCAAGGGCTTGGCTGCAAAGGCAGGAGAAAACTGGCAGTTTTTTGGGCAGTAGTCCYTGTTCCGTTCCTTGCAAAATAAATGCTCTCTTATGATATTTCTGATTTAGCATGAAACCAGGCAGCCAAATGCTCCATTCCCCTCTAAAGTCCTAAAATTCTAATTTACAATCGAGGCATGACAATTCTGCAAAAGAAGGCAGAAAGATTTAGATTTTTGTTGGTTGGGCTTTTTCCCCTTTTCTTTCTGATGCTTTTAATTTTAGTAAAAGAGTTCAGGAGTGCAAAGCCATAGTTTTCTGATTTCAGGGAAGACAGCTTGGAAATCACTGTGTGTATATCAGCATCCTCAGAACCTGACTTTAAAAGGTTGGCGTTGTGCAACTTTAACAGACTTTCCTCTACACTGTGCATAGACATCTGAGGGAAACAGGAGAGTTTTCAGCAAAGTGAGGACTCTTGGTCTGATTTCRGACCCAATGGTCTCAGGAGGACTTCAACTATCCAATGCATCTTGGAGGTAAAGAGTGAGCAAGACCTGACTCTGTGATGTTAACAGCCAGAAGAAAAGAAACCCAAGCAATGATCTCCACTGGAAACATTTAGTAGTGATTATCCTGTGCTCAGYTCCTTTTGTCCAACATCCTTCAATTAAATATGTTCTACATAGGTACTTATGCACACACCTATATATCTTCTRGTTCTTAATTTGCTGCTCAGTAGAATTTGGACAACTGGAAAGCTTATTTCTGGACACAACATAGATAATATTTCTGTCCATCTTATGGCATGGAAATATAGGAAAGTGGGAGGGATACAGATAGAACATTTCAACCTCTGAAGAAATTAATTCTTCAGAAGTTCAACTGGCTGGACAAGAACTAAGCAATTATTGAAGATCTATGAAATTCCAGCCTTTGAAATGTCTTTGAGATATGCACAGAACATGTACTAATCAGTACAGTATGCTAAACGTCAGCTTTCTGATAAAAGTCACTGCTAAATTACAAGGGKTTTAGGGCTTTACACAGCACTCAATGTGATTTTCAAATTTTCTTTCAAGATATGACATTAAAAAAAAATTCTGCTTAGGATATGCTTCATTTTTCAGTGAGACTGTCCAAGTAAGGAAGAGAGAGTGCACTCCACAAAACAGGTGGGAGAAACCAGAGAAAGRACAGAGAGTCCAGATGAGCTTAGCACTGTCACTGGTCCAACCCAATTTAAAAACCATGACTTAGGTAGAGACTAAAGTATATAAAAAAACCGCCAAACTTTTCTTAATACTTCTCTGGAGAAGTTCAAAAGAATTTTGCAGTGCTGTTTTAATAGCTTACCAGTGTGGTAGAGGGTAACTGTCTACTCCAGTCCTGCTTTCTTGTGATACCACATGAGAAAAATGTCATCTCAGTTTTTCAACCTTTGGGGATTCGAGGTAATGGCAGACTCTTTCAAACTTGCTACAAGCGTATATATTAAGGGCTGCCATATAGCAGACCATGTAATCCTTCTCCTCCTACCATCTCTAGCTCTGCTGCGGGTGATTGTCTGGTCTGGAACAAAAGGAATAGCGCAAGCAAAAATTCACCTCAGGCACCTTTCATGCATGACACGAAGTAACAAAACATCCTTGCTTTCATACTTTGACAGCACAGCGTTTCTATTTTAGCACATTAGCAGCAAACAGCTTCATTCTCAGTGACTGCATCTGCAGTAGGCCCTGTTTTCATTTAAATGATGGGTTCTCAACCTTCAGTGGTCTAGATTTTGTCTAAATAGGGGAATATTATCTCATCAACACCTTCCTTCACCTTCACATCAGCACAGACTGGCAAGAGACTTTCCTGCAGAACTTTATCTTTATTGTATTAGCAATATGTTTCAGAAAATTATTTTAAAAAACCTAATAGGCATGTAAGAGAGAGGTCACAAAGTGTCATGCCTGGTGTACCCATTCCCTCCAAGCACGCAATCTTTCAAAACCAAAGCAGCAGGCTCCCCTGTTCAGCCATGACATCTGTCCCTACATGTCCTCAAGAAGTGTTTGCTAACAGAAGAGGGGACTTACAGAATGCCAGAAGGCACTGTCCTATGTCAAGGCTGCATTCAGATCAAAGACCTTATTCCAAAGCCTGTCATAGTGAGCTCTTATTGAGCCTTGAATCAGGTGTTATGTCTTGGCCCTTCAACTTTTCCTTTTAAATAAAAAATAATGGATTTTTTTTAGTTTTCTGAAGCAGTTTTAAGAGAAGGGGTAATGTCTTACCCATCTGTGAAGGARCAGTTGCTTGCACCCTATTCTTGTGTGTTTGGATAATGTTCCAGCAGCATGTATTGAGTAGTACAGCTAACGAGTGCAGCCACAGTTGTGTGGTTGTAAAAGCTCCTGTTGCATCAAGTGATCAGAAACACACAAGTACACATGCAAAAAGACAGAACACTGGATGCTGGTATCCTCCTGTCCTAGAGTTCCTACATCTGTAATAACAACTCTCCACGTACCAGAGTTCAAGATAACAGTCATAACAAAAACACCAGAGTATAGATGGCACAGTATTTTTTCCCCGTCTTCTTCCTCTTTCACAGACATGAAACAAAACAAGGCAAGGGGAAATAAAGCGCTGAAATTCTGACACAGCTTTGAGAAGAACAGTTTAGGTCCCATCATTAGGGCCACATCAGAACACACACAACAAGCAAGGTTTCCCGGAGACCATTGTGGAAGGAACCTATTTCAGCATCATGCATGTGAGATGTAGACTATCTAAAACAAAAAAGAACAGCAGGATATCTTTGCTGCAGTTCAGGGTCACTTGTCTATTGAAATGAATCTCATGAAAACAGCGCTCTTGATATTGCAGAGGTCGTCAGCCCAGTGCTTGGTTTGCCAACACGGCAAGAATTACTCCACAATAACAAGCTTAGCCACAACAATGGGGACAGAGCATCGGGGCAGTAGAGTCTCCAACCTGCAATTTTCAACTTCAGCCCGCCTGTTCAGAGTGGAAACAGCAGTGTGTGTGGCATGCCCTCTGACTGATGTACAAGGTCACTGAAAGCAAAAGTGTAGCACTTGGTGAAATAGAAGTTTAGACTAAACAGTGGGTGATATTGTTGGGACTTGACCATGCGAAGGAAGCTTTCATCACCAAATCGCATTTTACCAGATGTTCATGAGTCTACATACCCAAACTCACAATCTCTTGTCTATTAGGAGGGAATTCATGCCATTTTCCTTTGTTCATTAGAATAGGGTCCTATTTGGACTAGGTTTATAGGAATATTTCAACATATAACAGCTCCCATTGCGGACAGCTGGGAGTGAATACTTGAAAACCTAGTCATCAGATGTAATCACTGTGGAAGGGAAGGGAAGAGATCAGGAGAGCTCGGCAAACACAGTACTACTGACAATTTCATTCAAAGGTTGCCACAATATGAAATGGGCATGGTGAGGAAAGGGAGTTGGGAGGATTGAGGGGACTTCAGGGTAGATGGTGATGAAAGGTTGTAGTTCTGAGGGAAGGAACAGTTTGGGAATGGGGAAGGAGCTTGAAGAATGGGAGCGATGTGCTAGAAAAGTGTCAGAGAACTTAGAAGCACTGGGGGTACTTGAACTCTAGGACAGGAGGGTTGAGAAGTAGAAGATTACGAGTTCCCATCACCCGGTCTCTCATGCTAAATCAGGAAGAGATGGGATTATCTTTAGCTAGCAATAAGGAGACCCTCATTAGGAGTCCAGGACTCCATCTATTTTTTTCTTGCACTGGACTACCGGGACACTCTCCCTTTCTAACAAGCTGGAAATATCCTAACCTTTCCAACCACTCTTGGCCATAGGATAGATCTGTCAGAATTTCCTAAGCATATTGTGCTCTCTGTCTTGTCAAAGAGCTTCTTTGACTATTTCATATTAAGGAATAATGAATTAATCCTGAAATCAGTGCTGGCTATCATTAAAATAACTTATTTTGGAGTACTTTTGGGGGTTTTGTTCGGCTTCTGTGTGTTTGCTTCTTTTGGTCCCCACCCTCCACTAGCACAAACAACTACTGTGACATTAAAAAAGCCAGACCCCATTTCCCACTTCAATATGCTCGAGGCCCTTAAGACCTTCTGAATATCTCCACGCAGTAAAAGGCGAAGTAGTTCATCAGAAGTACAAAATCGTTATTTGTAAAGGCTCGTTTCTGCGATCCTTGCATTGTGAAGAATAGTGTAAAGTAAATGCAAGGAACCATTTTTTAAACGAGTGCAGAAAAGGGTTTTCAAGCGCTGGTGATGAAGCAAATGCTGATGAACATATTTTTTTCACCCACTCCCATCCCTTGTGACCTCAGGGAGCCACCCCACACCCCCAGGCCCCTCCTGGGGCTCCCCGGTACACACACGTTGCAATGCACTGAGGAAAGGGGACTGGGGAGCTGCAGCGCGACCTTTGCTAACCAGTGGCTGTGGGTTAACCCAACTCAAGACATTACTGGCTTTGAAGATGGTGCTGGGGCAGATGGAGGGACACCTGGTGCAGTGCAGAGCTCATGAAGAATCATAGAATCATAGAACCATTAAGGTTGGAAAAAACCTTTAAGATCATCGAGTTCAACCRTCAACCCAGCACCCATGCCCACTAAACCATGTCCCAAAGCRCCACATCTACACGTTTTTTTGAACACCTCCAKGGATTGTGACTCCACCACTTCCCTGGGCAGCCTGTTCCAATGCCTGACTACCCTTTCAGTGAAGAAATTTTTCCTAATATCCAATCTAAACCTCCYCTGGCGCAACTTGAGGCCATTTCCTCTCGTCCTATCACTTGTTACTTGGGAGAAGAGACCARCACCCRYCTCKCTACARCCTCCTTTCAGGTAGTTGTAGAGGGCGATAAGGTCTCCCCTCAGCCTCCTCTTCTCCAGGCTAAACAACCCCAGCTCCCTCAGCCGCTCCTCATAGGACTTGTGCTCCAGACCCTTCACCAGCCTCGTCGCCCTTCTCTGGACGCGCTCCAGCACCTCAATGTCCTTCTTGTAGTGAGGGGCCCAAAACTGAACACAGTATTCGAGGTGCGGCCTCACCAGTGCYGAGTACAGGGGCAAAGTCGTCTCASAGAGGCAGGGATTTCTTCACTGTTCACCTTCAAACCCAGCACCACAGTGTTATGCGAGTCTCTGTACAACATGACAACTGGTCCAAACAAGCTCTCGTAAAAAAAACTCATTTGAGGTATAACTCGCCACATACCACCTGAATGCATTGCTGCCCCACGAAAGTAACAGGCTGACGATGCGTGTTCATTGAATATCATTTATGGTGGGGTCCAAGTAAGGAACAAGTGGAATAATTTACACAGAGGAAGCYAAGATATTTAATCTTTGTAACTGCAAAAACTAAATTTCATTAGTTTTCATAGGTTGCCCCCCAAAGATAAAGTGCTGGGAGCTAGCTCATTTGCTACTATTATCTACAACAGTTTTACCTTACTGAGTCAGATCTCTCATGGTTATAAAGTAGTGTCCTAAGGCAAATGACACTGTCTCCATCACAAAATTTGCCTAATTTTTACAAACGTGAGACATTAATACAAAAATAAGTTTCAAAAAAGGCATAAGGTAGAAGAGCGCAGCATAAACAGAAAACTGAATAAAATAATAACAATGTTATTTGGGACAAACCAGMCAGAATTTACTTGAAAAACTGTGTGGTTGCAATTTGACTTTAAACACATATAAAACCAGGTAAAACTAAGTCCTATAAAATTACCCGWCAGAGATGTATCAGAGAAAGTTTTCTTCAATAAAGCAGGAATTTTAAATTACATTCAAGAGTAACTGTGCCTAAAAATGGTGGATGTCAGAGCAAAAACAAGTGGGTGAGGGTATTTGCTTCTCACAAAACAATCCAAGAGGCACCTGATGAAATTATCCTGCAACAACCTTAGAAGTAAAGGAAGGGAAGTACTTTTCCACACAAATAGTTAAATTCTGGGACTTACTGCCACAGAAGGCTGTGAAGGCCAGAAGCATGAAAAGATGTTCTGAGAAGAATTAGGCAAATCTGTAGAGGATAAATCCATCAGTGCATATTAAAGAACCAACGGTTCTTAAATCATCGATGTTTGCAAGTTGGAAAAAAAATATACCAGAAAAAAGGATCCCTCTCTTTGTTGAGCCAGCTCGTAGCAGAACAGAGCATTGGCCTATATGGATCTTCTGGTGTGGTTCACCGCAGCAGTACTTATGCTTATGGGAGTCCAAAAAAAATCTTTTATACTCCTTATTCACCAACATATTTTTTCCATTTCTTTATCCCCACCTAGCTGTTTAAACATAATGCTACACAAGCCTGTTAGTAGTGTCCTACTGTCTATATTAATAAGTACTAAATGCATGAAAAACAGGTATAAAGTTGATTGCAAGGAAAGCCATCATCATCTTTAAAACTAGGCACATAAGGTCATTCTGCAGCATATCTTTTCAGCTGCAGTCCTTTAACATTTGTGTTTTTCACTATCTCTTTTAATGCTCTAAATCAAAAATAATTTAATCTTACTAGTCATTTTAGGGTTTATTTTTTTTTTAAATTAAGACTTAGCAACAAAAATAATCAGACCAAAACCCAAGAGTAATCTGTTTTTAAGACTATCTTCAGCAGTGCTTCTTTCACCCAAAAACATATCCTAAAAAAAATATACGAGGAAGGAATGTGGAAGATGAGTAAGTTGGAGGACACGGACACTGACTACAAAGCAGAGACACCTCAAATGGCGCATGATTTCATCACTGTAATACAATTAAAKTTCTAACTCCGAGGTCCAGAAAATCTATTACTCTTTCAAGTTAACAACAATTCTTTCCTAAACCTCAGTGCTACATTCAGTTCCATTACATTAACGGGAGTCTACATTAAAACATACAGCATCAACTTCAGTTTTAACCAACAGTTCTCAGGAGTACTAGACAGCCTGTTAACCACAGCTGTAGAAACCATAACATCATTGCTTGCAAGCACCTTGTGTGATAAAAGGACAGTTTTAGAAAGGGAGAACCAACATAGTAACAGCTTGAAAAAACAGCATAGCAAAGAAAGGTTACCTGCCTTTAACTGTCCTTGGAGACGCTCTGTGTGTACACTTGAGTTGTGGCAGTATCTGTTTGCTGGTGCCTGTTGCATACAAGAAGCATGAATGTAGAAGTAGATGGCTGCTCACAGAAGAGTTAGATATTTCACTGAGTTATTAGTGCTACACTCCACCCCCCCTGGTTATTCCRGGAATCTGCTCACTTCTCCCTCCACCAGTGCAAGCTCCAACAAGCAAGTGGTGGTTTTYCATGGCMCTTCCCTCTTTGGTACCACTAAACCCAGAGACAACACAGATGTTTCTCAGTCCAAGGACCTCCAGATGAACAGGAGCAAARCAGTCCACTCATTCACTAACCAGGAAATAGTCACATCACTCAATTGCTTTACTCTTCCCTGTTGTTTTTAGCMAGGTCAACACCTGCCTAAGAGTACCTAGAAGGAAACCAGGAGCACCTGGGAGCCCTGAGTAGGTTCCTCACCCCAAATATGCTCTCCTATGCGGGGAGGCKTGCCTTTGTGTACAGGTGTGGTAGCCCCGCATCTGGTGGAGGGATGCTAGGTACTGATTTTAAGCTCTGTGTAGGTGCTGTTCATGAATGGTGGCAGACAGCTTCACCATGTTCACTTATCCAGAAGAGCCGAAGCAGTACTGTAGCTGTTCTTCTGTATCTTCATTGGTGATTGGTGAGAAAAAAACTCTTTGCCACCTAGAACTGGACTACTCAAATGGCAAACTGCAGTCTAGATTGAGACCACCCAGTGGACTTTGCTCGCTGGAACCCTCACCGGTGGTGCCCACATCTTGGTAGAAACAGAGACCGTGTTTCTCATAGCTTTCCTGGTGTCTTAGGGGGCTGCTGTCTTAGGAAGCCACCACGTATAATGACCAGTGGCCTAGGACTTGGGTATTTCTTTTGGCTGAGCAAAGCTCAGTAAAACTGCCCAGGAGACTTCAATAAACATTAATTTAGTAGCTGTGCCCTCAAGCTTTACGTTTCAGGAGTTAAACATCCCCAGAGATAAGAAGCTATTTTGTAATCACCACAAACAACGAGTTTATATAACCCAATATGCTACACGACACCTTCTTAGCAACCAGTTCAGCATCAGGTGTTCTCACTTCATTAAATTAAAGCTTTTTAAAGGCCTGTCTAGAGCTGGCTGAGAAAGGTATTTCTCATTCTTTCTACCCTATACATCCCCAGATTATTTTGTTTTTGTGTTTTAACAAAAAGTCTCCACCAATAACATGAGTGAATTTCTGGGGAAAAAAAAAAAAAAAGCTGTTTGAGAAATGAGAAGCCCACAAAACTGAACTAACCAAAACCACTGCACATCAGCATCCATTACTTTGAAAAGACATTTTCAAAACAGATACTTTTTTTTGCAGTAGTTGATTTTATTATGCTACCAACTCTAGATCAGCACGGAGAGCAGCACATTGTTTAATTAAAATTTGAGCAGCATTTGGGGTGGGACCAGTATGTTAGAAGATTARGTGCATCCCTCTTAGTGGGGGCAATATCCGCTCCTCTCCACCATGGCATCACTTGCTGCCCATTTTCTTTAAGACAGCCAGTTATTGTTAGAGAGAGAAATAAAAGATTTTAGAGAAAAATAAAATCAAGGCCTTAATGAACCGACAATGATCTCCTTGTTTATGATAAACAAGTTCTTCTATTCTCTCAGAGCGGGATCCAAAACCTGCTGAAGGTTATGGATCCTCCCTATTGATTTAAACGGGCTTTGGGTCTTCTCTAATTCCCTCCTCACAGTTTTATCTTATTTCTAAAGGGCCAGATGCTGGGTCCGTATCTGTTCAAATCTATATTTTGCTAATGGAGCTCAGGTTTCCGTAGAAAGAAATGTAACCGAGTTCCCCTAATACCCATTGCTGGGTGACTCTAAAAGAGAGACTTAGTCCATCCTGTGGTGGAGAGATAAGAATCATATTTTAAACCAACCTACTTTAAATGAAATTAAATAGCTGTCAGTGTTAATTGAGGACACTTGCCCGTGGAACCAAAAAATCTGACTTTATTTCTTCCTTCTGAAAGATCTGCACTTAATTCACCTCTCCAAACGGTGAGATAGGGATGACCTCCCAGGAAACTGAGGAGATAGACGTTTGTACAAACTGTTTTTAGGGAGAGAGCGAATCTTCTCTAAGTTTCTGTATAATTTATGTTTCACTTACCCTTAGATAAAAATGACAAATAATGTATACCTGGACCTTTTAGTAATAACTTTCGGCTGTTTGTGAGTGATGAAGTATGTTACCTGTGCAATGTCATATCCAAATGCAAAAAAGATAATTATAGATAGGGTGTGCAAAAAAAATGCTGCAGCTGAGTGCCCTGTGCCACAAACAATCTCATGCATGTGACGTGGCATTTTACATGCTGGACAATAGTCTGGGCTAAAGCAGGGTCACAGAGCAGCAGAAGGGCTGTTCTGTGGTTTTATCTATAGGTGGTATTATAGACCACTATATTCTTTGATGTCCTTTCTTTAAAACATCATACAGATTAATAGAGAAATAAATCCAAATGAAACAAATGCAGAAAAAAAAGTTTAGTTTTGCTGGTAATGTATAATTTCCTTCAAAATACCCGTCCTTTAAAAAAAAATCTAACAACCTTTTGTGTTGCTGCCTTTATTTCCAGAAGGTTATCTCTCTCAGTTAACACGAAGTCCTTTGCCAGTGTTTGATATTCAGTATCTGAACTGTATTAATTTGGCAATCTTTGTAGGAGGAGATACTATCCTTTATCAGACCAACAAATACAAGTGGAAGAAATCACAAGMTTTTGGGTGAATTTGTTCAGACAAGCCACACGGTACCATCTTTGCTTATTAGAACAATGAATGTGCAAGCATCTCTAGCATTTTATAAAAGGATTTTCCCTTTAGTCATGTAAAAGTCATTCCTAAATTGCCTCCTTTGAATATGCGTACCAGTAAAACTCCATCACTCAAAACTTTTCAAGAAGCTATCCAGAAAGCGCCTAACATGGCAGGAGAGAATTCACTCAAAGAAACACACAAAAGCGTAAAATCTCTCTTTTTTCACTCACTCTCTGTATCTGATCAAAGCCACAGAGCCTAAGTGCTGAGATACTACATGCGACTTGTCTCATCTGCTGCCCTTAAGACTTCAAAAATCATCCCCAGCATAATGATTTCCTCTTAGTTTGGAGTTTACCCCTTTCTGCTTGAGCTGGCTAGTGAAATGCACCCTTCTCTATGTGTTGCACTCCAGCCGGCAGAGTTAACCGTGAAGCAGTGGTCCGAATCCTGCAACTGCTGTGCTAGGAAAGTTCAGAACTTTTTATATAGCTGTTAATTAAAATAACACCTTCTCTAACTCCTAGACCATATCCCTTTAAACATGTCAAAACTGAACAAGGGTCAAAGGTTTATATGATAATCAAAACTGAATGGCTAAATTGTCTACAACTAAACAGAGGCATAAATTAACCTGTGTACAAGTAAAGTGAAAAATTCAGTGAAAGAAAAAAAAACTTGAATGAACTCCTTCCATTATACTTAAAGGAGTCAAACCCATTTTGTCCACTGATACTTCGGGGAACAGGAGAACTGCATTTTGTTTTCACACGTGGAATGAAATGAGAATGAGCTCCATAAAGGATGAATGCTCTGAGGAATTTTTTGATTTCCAGCATGGTCTCTGCTTTTTCCTCACTGCTTTTCCCACCTCTTCTCGCCCACCTCCAGTGCTTATATTCAGAAAAACACAGCATGAATAAATAAGACCACCACTAAAAATGTGAAGTATTAGTGGAGGAATCTTGTCATATTTCTTCACTGCAGCCACATATAGAACGTGATTAAAAACTAATACRCAGCACATTACACATTAGACCTTATTAACACCCTCCTCCCACTTTTAGTTTTTCCATTTGATTTTCTCAATTCCAGGCTTTTATCACCAGAGTGGTTTGATAAAAGTCCGGCTTAGTTGTGTGACACTGCAAAAAGGATTGTACACTCAAGAACATTCTCACCATTTCTGAAGTATCCAATTTTTGTCTCACTTRTACTGAAGAATACTTGCCCCTTGGGGTGTTTTCTACTCCACTTGAGTGCTGCAGTTTTTACATTTATATATTTATTCCAACTATATCATTAAGTTAATATTTAATGGATGGCATTTTCCCCCACCTGCCTGGGTTAAGSTTAGATGAAGTCCTGCCCGAGCACCAGCAATGAACGTTGAAGTTGTTCATATTGATTGCTATCACTGAGGAACACGAATACCTGAATGATTTATAGTACTGAGAGTACTCTCCAGGGTTTAGGGCTGCAAACACCTGTCTGCAGCTTTAAAGGGTGACTGTGTCTGTGCTAGGGCCCTGGGTGCATTTCTCCATCCTGGGGGTCTGGCCCTGAAAAGCCTCCGCAGGTCTCCCCTTCCCTCCTAAGCTGCACTGAGGCTCAGGCTCCCACCCCTGGTCTCTGCCTGAGCTATGTCGCCAGTACGTCCMTGCTTGGTCTTGTATATCCCCATCCCTGACCCCTGGACTAGAAGTCCTGGCTCAGCTGTGGACCTGTGTTATCACCATGTACTCATATAGTGACCTGGGCTCTCGGCTCGGCCTGTTGACCATCCCCAGACTTGCTCTGCTTGCTGCGCTCAGGTACCATGGCACAGACCCCAAAAGGTTTATTAATTAAGGGTCTCAGAAGCATTTTTAGAATAAGAAATGAGCCACGGCACTCATCCTGTGCTTTGTGAAGAGGATTTCTGCAAGTGTAAATCTCTAGCCCATCTGGAGATCCAAACTCTGATAAGCAAAAAGGAGCAAGGAAATATTTCAAGGCTTAGCTGAGGTATAAGAAATCTTCAGTTTGGCTTCATCTAGAACCTTCAGCTGRAAGACTTGAGGAGAGGAAAATACCCTCTTTCCTCCCCAGAATATTTGGGACTTACAGATTTCTATCAGCTCAGAAACAAATGCTGAGAAAGACACTGGGAGGGAGAAGTCTTTGTAAAGCAAAATGCTTGTGCCCCAAGAAGGCAATGTTTTCATGAAAAAGAAGACATTTATAAAAACACATGATTATTTTGTGGCAAATGAGTATTGGTTTCAAAACCTGCAAGTGAGATTGCATTAAACTTTCCTATTCTTTGTTTTTCTTGTCGTTTCTTCTGTCACTGGTAGATAAACCATTTGCAGCTGGTTACAATTTCCACGCAGACTAAACTAACCTGAGTCAGTTTGGAAGATGAGAAGAGCCCATTTGGACCCATGAGGACCATTTTCATAAAAGCTCAGGCAAGCGCTGAAATCAGTGACTGTAATAGCAGCAGGAAACGGCTGTCAGGGAGAAGACCACCATTTGACCTCTTTCCATGAAGACCTAGTAGGGTTTTGGAGAGCAGACTGCCAGTGGGGTGCCCCTTTTCCCTTCTTTTTCCTGCCCTCTTCCTTCTCTCTTCCTCTCCATCACAACACGAAGAGGTTCTGACGGGGGTATCTCCGTGGCACAGCTCCCATCCTTGCTGGGTACGGGAAGCAGCCGAAGGGGATTAGAGGAGCGCAAGGGCCATGCTAAGACACAGGCTGAATTAGCTCGGGTCACTGCCTGCTGATGGCTCCAGCCTGATGCCCAGAGCCGGTCTCGGAGAAAGGAGAGGGAGAGCAATGTGGAAAATCCAGGAGACACAGACACGAGCGACCTGTGTTTTCTACTGGCACCAAATTTTGTGGGGTTTTGAACCCGAAGTGCTTTACAGCACTGTTCCATTAAGAGCAGCAGGATGAGGAGACTTCAATTCATCAAAGCCACAAAACAAATCCCGGCTTAAGCCATCAGGTTTCACATAAAAAAACCCAGAGAAAACAGAAGCCAAAAACGCTCAGTAAAACCACAGAGACAATAAATCAGCCCAGTTTCATGCAGAAAAGTTACCTTTGAAACATCCTCTGGCAAACCTGCTGAGAGCTTCACATCCCTAATGAAACCTGAACCCTGCAGGATTGCGTTTTTGGCTGTTAACTCGGTGCAAGTAAGGGAAAAAACTACTCCCACAACTCAGGGAAAAAAAACCTTAAAACATTTCTGCCGCTTCTTCCTTCCCAAGGCATTCCTTTTTACTGATGCTTCCACCAGGAGATGAACCCTGAAGGTTTATCGGGAGCCGGTGGGAGAGAGATGCTGCCCACGTTTCTGAGCACTTTTGGGTCGGGCTTTGGTGCTCTGTGCCCAAGAGATGACACCTAGCACTAGAAATGAGAGGAGTGGTACCCTSTATCACCCAGTCTTTACTAATTAACTCACACAGGCAAAGCATGGGGAGCATTTCCCCACAGCTGCTCAGTGAGCGATACAGGGATGTCCTCTTCAAACACCTTCAACCCCATTTCTACTCCTTTTCAGCTAGTTATTATTATTCTTACAGCGGAGAGTTTAGCGAGCCAAGAGAAAGTGCCAAAATCGCTACTTTCCTAGGGACAGTGGGTAAAGGGCAAGACTGCCCTGAAATTAGCAGATAAGAGCAAACCTTAACTGAAGCTTTTATCGGTTGTTTGTGTTCACCGAGGCCAGATGATTTTCAAGGAGCCGCTTAGAGATTTAAAGCGCTGATGTGACAGGAACTCTTTGATTTTAATGTTCCTGCCCTCTTCTTGCAGCCAGTGTTTATGTAAACTTGAGAAAAACTGCCACTACTGTTCATCTCCCTCATTTTTCAACCTTAATGGTAATTACATTCCACGCATGACAGGAGACTCAGCATTGCATTCAAGACTGGGGCTGTAACGCTGCCTTTGACATGCCATTACTATGCATTAAGTCACCGTTTCACAGAGGGGGAAAAATAACCTGTTGCAAAAGCGTGGGCTTAAAGAGCATTGCAAAAACATATTGTTGATTTGTGTAAGCGGTTTCAATAAAATGCTGCGGCTTGAGATTTCCAGGGGCATCCAACTGATGGAGGCACGACAATCCTATCGGAACATAATGGAAGCAAGGTTTCCAGGTTCCCTGGGCTCTGTTGAAATCCCAACCTCTAAGCTTTCCATTTAAACTGCTGTAGATTTTTTTCCCAATCTTCTGGAAGACAGCAAGGGGTTTATGAGGTGGGAGGTGTGTGTAATGGGGGTTTGTGTCTGTAAGTACGGTGTGCAGCTCTTCCCAACAAATGCCCCTCGTTTCTAAGCCTTTCTGCATAAGCCCCTCAAGTTTTACACATAATGCTTTAGTGTTAAAGCTTCTTTCAGCACTTTTTTTCGTGTAAGATGATCTTTTTCAGGGACAAAATTTCTGTTTCTCTGTGCAAGATCCCCACCGTACCCTTCTTTGCTCTCAGCTTTTCTCTCAGCTGATAAGCACTCTCTTTTCTCTGTGCCTTGGGAAAATCTCACGCTACCAAATATTTGTTACGTCTGCCCAGTCCTGCTTGAACTACGGACCTTAACAAAGGTCGCCTTTTGTTTACTGTAATGAGAAAAGATAGTTATTTTAATGTGATGCCTACTTAGCAAATAAGTCCCTCCCTCTCCATCATTTCAACTGCTTGAGGCTTGCTCTTCCAGATACAATCTGGTCAGTCGATAGTGTGGAGGGAGGAAAAATAAGTAATGGTTGCTAGTTCTCTCCTCCAGATACAATGCTGTCTGCACGAACACCTGACTGACGGACATATATACCACATTTTTGAGAAAACACAGCAAGCTGCATCATTAACAAACTCTCACAAGAAACAGCTTACGATTGTTTTCTGTGTGACATGCAGTCAGAGCATTACAACGTACACAAGCATCATCTGAGACATCTCATTGCCTCTGTACTTGGCACTGGTGAGGCCGCACCTCGAATACTGTGTTCAGTTTTGGGCCCCTCACTACAAGAAGGACATTGAGGTGCTGGAGCGTGTCCAGAGAAGGGCGACGAGGCTGGTGAAGGGTCTGGAGCACAGGTCTTATGAGGAGCGGCTGAGGGAGCTGGGGTTGTTTAGCCTGGAGAAAAGGAGGCTGAGGGGAGACCTTATCGCTCTCGACAACTACCTGAAAGGAGGTTGTAGAGAGGTGGGTGTTGGTCTCTTCTCCCAAGTAACAAGTGATAGGACGAGAGGAAATGGCCTCAAGTTGCGCCAGGGGAGGTTTAGRTTGGATATTAGGAAAAATTTMTTCACTGAAAGGGTAGTCAGGCATTGGAACAGGCTGCCCGGGGAAGTGGTGGTGTCACCAACACTGGAGGCGTTCAAAAAACGTGTGGATGTGGTGCTTCAGGACATGGTTTAGTGGGCATGGGTGCTGGGTTGACGGTTGGACTCGATGATCTTAAAGGTCTTTTCCAACCTTAATGATTCTATGATTCTATAATTCTATGAGCAACAGGTGGCAGAGCACAGAGAAGACATTTTGGTCTTGAAATGAAGTTCATCCTCAAGCTCCCAAATATCATTACCCATCTGAACCGCTCTCCTTCAAGCCACAGGCTAAAATAAATGGACCACAGTGAGTGATTTCAAGCAAGTCTTGACACAAAAGCATCTTTGACTCACAGTTTCAACCGTGAAACAAAGCCAGCTGGTCTGGGTAAGGATTATTTCTGTAGCACTTCAGTTTCAAGCCTTGGCTCCAAGCTCCTGGAGAGGAAAAACATGATTTAACCCTGAGCAGCAGCCAGGTTATTCCTCTACCCCCAGCTCACACCGACTCTCCTGCCAGCAGCCCCTCCAGGACAACCCCTGGCTACTTCCACGGCCYCAGGCATCGCGCATCTCTCCTCTCACAGTCCCTCCCCTTGCCTTCCTTGTGCAGCCTCCAGCTGAGGCCAGGCCAGGCTGGTGGTCCCAGCACAGAGGCCTGCTATTAGTTAATCTTCTGCCGGGCTGATTTAATCTCCTTGCAAGAGTCAGTAGTTGCAGGTGTTGGCAAAGGAGTGTTGTGAGGGAACGGGGGGATCGGGCACCCACATTGCTTCATGCCAGCCTGCTGTGGTGGGGGGGGTGCCCCGTGCTCCAGCCTACATCTTTTGGGAGTACTGAGGTGCCACAACTTCTCAAACACGTAGGCAGCTTCAAGATTATAGCAGCTTTCAATCTGTCTCCATTGAACAAGGGACTTTTTCTCTCCATCTTGRACAGCAAAATATATGTGTGTGAGTTACAGGCCAAATGCTGCATCTATTACTCYGCAAACACAGATTCCCTAGAGAGGGAAGCTAAAAAAAAAAAGAAAATAATTTACCTGTATGTTTAATCTAGCCTATGCTGAGAGGAAACAAGTGGGCAGTATCCTCCTTCTAATGGAAATGGACTGTGCACCAATTATATTAGTTTTCATTCTTTAAATTACAGATTAGATTTTAAAATTCCACACTGCTTCCAAAGACCTTTTTAAAAGTCTTTTTCAGGGTTTTATCTCATGGCCCTTACAGAACTTGCTTTAGATGACACAGGCAAAAAAAAAAAAAAAAGAAAAAGAAGAAAACTTAAACCCCAATCGATTGCTCTGGTAATGGAAATGGAAACCCTGCTTGTCCTTATTATCATGAGCCTTATTACCCTTGTCATCACCACCACCATTATGCCATGAGGCTTTTATTTTCCAGGCATTGTGAGGAGGTTCAGCGGCAGAAGGGGCAAGCACCCAACCCTTTCCCTGCTCGGAGCTGCAGAGCCACGCTCCCATCTGTCAGTGGTTGCCTTAAGTGGCACTTTATCTTCTCTGCCTAACGACTTGCACTTTATTGTATCTGTCTCACAGCAATGCCCCAAGTTCTCTGCTAAAATCAGGGATCCCCTCCAATTACAGCCTGTGCAGACTTACAGAGAAAAGTCG
Organism: Oceanodroma leucorhoa; assembly: GCA_030449065.1. Taxonomy (NCBI): domain Eukaryota; kingdom Metazoa; phylum Chordata; class Aves; order Procellariiformes; genus Oceanodroma; species Oceanodroma leucorhoa. The sequence continues at coordinate 961,530 of JASVER010000190.1, forward strand.
TCCTTGCCTCACAGAGCTTGCAATTTAAACCATCGGGGTTTTCCAGGCTGGATCCCCAGTTCCTCGTGATGCACAGAGACTGGCCCAAGAAGCAGGGCATGCASGGCACCAAGCAGTAAAAAATCAGTAATTTTCACTTGGAATACCCACCATCCAATTCAGGAAATAGAGTTCCCCTGAAGCAGTACTCGGAAGACCACATTTCCTATAGATGCAGAGGGTCAAATCCATTATCCAGCCCAGATGTAAGTCCAGGTCAGCTCTAGCAACATTAATGAAAATTACCGGATTTCTAGGAGGATTAGTGAGAGCAGGGTACAGCCCACAGCAAATACTTTTAAAAAATGCCACGTTAGTGACTTTTCTGCAAGCATATAAAAAAGACAGCAGGTAAGGGAATTGTAGAAGAGCATGTTGGTAACCTCATAATTTCAGTAGAATTATACTACTGCGATTGTGTATTTCTGTAGGCATGACTAAGCTGGAATAAGTATACATTTTTCTCCTGAGTGACATACACAAACTGGAATTGGAGTGACTGTGCAGGAAGTATAAGGCATGACTGTGGCAATAGGATTAGACCAAAATATTTCCCCTCATCTAGAAATCTTGGCAGCATGAACAGTTCCCTCAGGTTCTCCAAATGACGTTTTGCTCTACAGATCTTTATATTTAAGAGAGGAAAATACCTCAAAAAGTGTATTTCAGAAAGAGGGTTTTTCCAATCTGAGGAATATCAGTGCTACTGATACTAATATGCTGCAGGACACAAAGTCCCTAAGGGAACTCCACATCTCTTCAAGGTGCTGGAATGGGCTCTCACAAAATATGCCACTTTCCAAAATGCCTGAGGTCCAGGTCTCCCTGCGGTACTCATCCTCACATGCCACCAGTGCACAAGGARAAAGGGCACTACTAGTTTTTGCAGGAGAGCATGAGGCTGCTGCTGGCAGAGGAGGACCACTGCCTTCACCAGGAGTGGAGCGGTGGGGTCAGGCGGGGCACTGCAGGCACCCAGCCACCATCATTTCAGGGCCAGAGCTGACATCTCTGCGTCGCGCCATGGTGTGCCACAGGGACTGTGACTACCTGAGCATCGCTGCGAGGATGCTGTGTTGCAAAGTGTAAATGTGCCTGACGGGCTTTGAAGAGAAGGCTGTAGAAGTGGAGGGAATTGAACTTTGACTTGAGTCCTACACTTGTGTCCTGGGCTCCAGATCCTTACTTCATCTTCAGCTGGCAGCCAGACCATCTAGGAACTCTCACATCTCTCTTTCTCCCTTCTCTGCCTTGTGCACCACTCACAGTCTAATTAGCTATTCCTATTATTGCTACCTTTCTCCCATGATTGCCTTGTTCACTCCTAACAATGAGGAATGCGACTCCCTGGCAGTTATCAGCTAATTGGGGCTGAATAAGGTCACTGGCTAGGCATTATCCTGACCAAACTAAAATGTGCATTGACATTCAGTGCAAACATTATCCTCTGCATGAAATATCCCAGGTTTAACCAGAAGCATGCCTTCCAAATTTGACTGAAGCTGCTCTGCAAAAGCTCCACTGTGGTTCTGTCAGATCCATGAGGATAAGCTGCAAGAAAGAGCCCACAGAGGGAAACGGTGTTCTACATACTGTTTACTGGCAGCTTTATTCACTGAGGCATCCAATGGAGTGACTGTGGTTGAAAGTAGGATCATCACTAGGCACAGTAATCACAGAGATGAACTTCTGCATTCAGTGATTCTCTCACGGCTGCGCATCACAAGAGTGGTCACAGAGAGTCTTGCTGCGTGTTGGGAGTTGGTTTTTCTTTTCCACACTCTGTTTGACCGGGTTGCAAAACCTTGCTTTCAAACATCCATTTGATTCCAGAGCAGCTGTCCTCTTCAACCTTTCTAGCATCCTGCTTTTATTTGCTAACGATCTTTTTACACCACCAAAGTTTTGTTGATGTATTTGATACATGTCTATTAATTATCCTAATGCCCATATTCATTCACCTGTTCATGCGTCACCATACCATTTTTGTTATTGTTGATTAATTTTATAAATCTTTCAGTCATTCAATTAGTAAACTGAAATAATATCCTGGGACTAAGGTGCCAGTCAGACACCATGCTTCAGTCACAAAGTGGCTGGCTAAGATATTTGATGGACAAGAAGACATGAAGTCTGATGTAAGAAGAAAACATCTTTGAATATTGCTTCCTCGAATGTCGCTTCCTCTGCTGTTAGGAAGCAAGACCCACAACATGGGCAGGTGTCTGCTATGGTTATGTTCTCTGGGAGGAGATCTGCGTGCCCTGTATGGATTGCTTCGAGGATGGGTGAAGGATCGGCACAGGGAGGAGTCTTTCACCTTGCAAATCCATGGTGTGACTCCTAGGATGGTTGCAGCAGTGGCTCCACAGTCTAGGGAGGAGATCTCTTAACTACAAGGGTGGCCAATCACCTAGAAGCCAAGACTGGGTCCTGTTCATTAAAGACCTTGATTTAGCCTTTGGTGAAACGGGAAAGTCAATTCTGTCAATGACACACGAATAAGAGCTGGAATTGCCTTTGGCTTTTGGGATTAAAGACAGTTTTCTCCTCATAGCACAGTTTTCATTTAACAAGGATGTCAGATTCTCAGGGCTGATACCTTCACACACCCAAGGAAGTCTGTACTTTTCCTGGCCAGTACTACTTGATATAGGTGAATGATAAGGAGTACATGAGTAAAAAGCCTCATTGAGCTGAGTGTTAGAAGGATATACCTGCAGCTCAGGCTGGTTGTACAGTCAGCAAACAGTGGAGTACAAATAACAGAGAGGGTGCTCCCTCCCTTCAGCAGCAGAGGAAAGGGAGTGGAAAAGGGGGGCACTCTTCTCTGCCAGAAAATCTTCATGTGCTGATCGTTGACACTCAGATTTTAGATCTTCTGACAGAAAGCAAAGACTTAACCAATCAAGAAGATTAACAGTGATGAGGTTGCGGTTCAGTTCTGAAATGAAGTGATTTAACACTTGGCTGTGCAAAACACTGAGCAAGAGAGTTTCCTTATGCCTTCAGCCAAGCAGAAAATCTCTGTGAAATTATCTAAAATAATGGCATCCTTTATGAGCTTTCATCCCCGCACCATATAGCTTCAGCCGGCTGAGGCTACTTCCATGCCATATCCTGCACTTGGTGCACACGTGCGTACGCAGCAGTGTGTCGGAGATGGGACTGCCCACCTTTCGTACGCAGGAGGCCACTGTTCGGGTGCTCACAAATTTCAACGGATTGAAATATTCCGGGTCAGATTTCTAGTTGAGGATGATTTTTTAAGTTTCATTTAAAATTATGTAGGAAGCCTGCTTCAGTTGAGAGCCAATTTAATTGAGTGGGAGTTTATAACTTCAGTGTTCTTTAGGCTGGGCTTTCAGTGAATAAAAGTGACTTCAGGTTTACTTCAATGTCATTTACAATTCTTATTCATTCAAAAATGAAGAAGATGGTGATCCCTATTTGTCAGTTACCCTTTCACTAGCCTTCCTGCTTTGTCCCTTCCTGTTGCCTTCACAAAATCAAATGTGCTTTCTTTTGTATCTAAAAGAAGTTGATTAAAAATATACCGTGCTTCACTGAAATGCAGGAAGGGATATTTTGTCTTTCCACCTTTTCCCTTTAATTCCGTGGACTGGGCAATGATTATTTTTTGATTGCATGTGTTGCCTGATAGCTGCCAGAAGCAGAAATTGACCTGGGCAGTAGGGCTCCATGCCATGGTGTGGTGGAACCAAAAAGCAAAGCTTTCAGCCGTAAAAAAGGATTGGGCAGTATGCTTGAAGATGTGTCAGTTAAATTAGCTAATCGATACTACACGCAATTTGGCACTTAATTCAATACACTCTTACTGTATTTCCTCTTCGGAATCTGGTGTTTTACTAGCTCAGATTTAGGCTACATGGATACCTACTGTTTTTATTCCTTAGGAATAAATTTGGCTATACGACCTTATAAATTTCCTCTGGTAGTGCAGACAAGGTGCCTCACGCAGCTGTCATCCTCCTCCTGCCCAGTCTCAGGATAGTGACCCATTTCTTGCAGGACTGTTATGAACTCTGGCCAATCATCTCTTATCAACAAAGCATTAAGGGTAATATATTACATTATGCAAGAAGCCAGGAAGTGGCCTGGCTCTTCCTATACTACAAATATTTTGTGGAACAAAGATGACAAAACTATATAAAAACTATCTAGCTGAGACACTACTTTCATTATTCGTTTCCCTCAACATACACTTTTAACAAGAACAGCCATCTCCTGTCTTTTCAGTAAGTCCAGGTTGGCCTCTCAATTAAAAAAAAAGTCAAGATAAAAGGAATTATCATGAGTATGTATTACTTTGTAAGGCAATGAGCAGAACAGATATGAGAATCCAGTAGAGACAGACATTACATGCCCTGCTACTGTTAACAAATGCTTTTATAAAAGCAATAACAAACCAAAATCAGTCTAGTTCCTGCTTTCCTACCTGTTCTAAAGGTATGTCAGTTTGCTACAGGAAGTTGTTCCATTTCCATTTATTTCTGTTTTGGCCACATACAGTTGCTCCCCATCCGCTGACACCACGTTTGCCACCCCATAATGATGCATTGATAAGCTGAGCTAGGGTTTGGGCAGGAGGTCAGGATGCCCTGCTCCATCCTGCCATCCCTCCCCTGCCGGCAGCGGGCTCTGGGCAAGACACGTGGGTGCGATGTGACACCCCGCCAGCCCCACGGCTCTTGCCGGGATACGGTAGCAGCGGCTTGGGCTCTCTGCCCGGGCACTCACAGCATCAGGAGGTGGCATGTGAATTTGGGGATGGCTTGTGACCCTCTGATGACTCCAATCGAAGCCACAGCCTGGTGTCAGTGTCCTCTCCCTTCCCAAAACCTGGCTGGGCTGCTAAGTGATGCCACTGCCCCTTACCCCTGCTCCCATCCCCTTGCAGCCAGTGGAGATAGGAGACTCTTGCCCCCATTTGGTTCCCCCCTGCGAGCAGTGACCCCAGAAAATATCTTCCTTGCAGCGCCGAGGCTGCGGTTTGGCTCGTAGTGCCGAAACACAGTTGCTGGCTACAGTCCCCAGATGTCTTTCTCTGTTTACATTTCCCCCTATCAAGGCTTTTTTCTAACACCCACGGTATCAGGGTTTGGGGGAGGCAGGGCGATGTCCTGGGACTACCTCAGACATCCATTTTCCAGCACAAGGGCTGGGGCCTTTCGATGCCAGACAGCCCTGTAGGATGCGGAGGTGATTTTCTCTCTGAATTTGCTCTCCCCGTGTCTCCGGTTCGATATCTCAAACTCAGCACCAAACTCTTTCCCTGATAACTGTAACTAATGGCTTTTGGGTTCCAGGGGGATGTTTTGGAAAGGACGGAGCATAGTATCTCACCAGGTCAGGGTCTGCAGAGAGTTTTAGTGATCCGGGGTTGGGTCTCTGTGCCTTCCACGTGTTGCTTACACCCGTGCTGATGCATCCCGTGAGCCTGAGCATACTGCCCTTTCTGAAGGAGACCATGAGATAGGGGTGAAGAGGAGTGGGGGAAGAGGACACCCAAAAGGTGGTGGGTGGGAGAAGAGATGGAGGGAAATAGCACTACTGCTCAGGTGTGAGAAGATGAGCTCTTGTGATTCCTTCTTCCTTTGTAGTCCAAGAATTTCTTCTAATAAATTCATTGAAAGCCCCTCTACTCTAACGAGAGCTCCCAAGAGGTTCATTGAAACCTGCTGACTCTTGGGACCCAAATGAGTCAGTGTGTCTGCACCGTGGCATCAGATTTGGGGGTGGCAGGGATGACTGGAAATCACGTAGGCACTTAGGAATTTACAGCCCCTTTCCAAAAGCAACACAGGTTCTTGGAAACAGAGCTCAGCAAGAAAAAAAGGACCGGAAGAAAAATACCTGAGTAAATTACAATTCTGAAATTGATATTAGTTTCCAAGTGCTTTAGAAAAAAGAATACTAAAAGTATGTGTTTTGTTCTGACACTTTGGGCTACCTTTTCTTTGCTTAAGTTTAAACAAAACATCTGAAAATGAAATGTCAGTTTGTTTCAGGTTAACCTAAAAACACTCTCTTCACTATTTCAGTCCAAAGCATCTTTTCTTAGTTGTTCATTAGGCAGTAAATAAAGTAATTTTGTGCTGATACAGATTAACTGCTTTTTAAATCATGAGCCAACCCCCCCCCCCCAAAATAATCATACGTTCTTGCTGCTCAACTTACTTAGAGCTGTCATGGAAGATCGATGAACTTGGGCTTCCCCATCATGCCAGTATTCTTGAACGCTTAATGCATATGACAATATTTGCTTACAGTTCCCGAGTTCCCAAGTCCACAGTTACATTTCCAAATAAACTAGCTTCATTTGCAGAGGGTGTGTGTATCCCCTAAGTGGCTGAAACTCCCACTGAACCTGCTGGGTTGTTGTAATACCTTGGCATCATTGAAAAAAAGTCAAATCAAGTGTATTTAGTGTATATGGATGGCTTCTGARACAGCTTTAAAAACTGCCTTTAGGGCACCAAATTTCAAACTTTAATCCAACTTTAATATATTTGCTTACTTGCTCTGTGTGCTGAAATACATTAGTGGAAAGGGGATGAAAGGAGGTTGGTTCAAAGCAAGTTGTCTTATTATGTTACCTCCCCTTATCCACCAAGTCAGAATGAGGGTTTCAGCTTATAACAAGCTGCACGTGTTTTGATCAGCCAAAGATTTTCCACAGCCAGAAGCTGCCTTGAGTTTGAAACTGCTTTGCTAAAAACTGTTATAGATAGCACTCAGTGCACTGGGTGGAAGGTGTTACCACTTATAATGTGAGCAACAYGAAAGAGATTGATATCCTGTATTACAAATAGAATTATTTTAATGTCACGTGTTAAATTTATCAGGAGGATTTTTCTAGTATTTCAAACCATTGTTGGAAGAGTAGAACATCAACAAAACTGATTACAGCGTGAATATTTTCAAATAGTCCTAATAAGATCTTCTGTGCCCCACTATTTTTCAACCCAGCAACGAGAAGTAAACATATTTGCACCTCAAGAAACATATGGGCCATTTACAATTCAAAATATTTTCCTTGCCTTCTACTATGRCTGAAAAGATCWTAATAGCAGATTTGATTTTTTCTTTAATCCTTTTGAGAAATTGAATGAGCTCTGACATCTCTACTTTTTTTCCAAAAAGTGAAATCTTTGAATCAATTTTTAATAAGATTGTAATTGACAAATCCATTGGAACATTAGTGAACATTTAAATACTAATTAGCTAAGGCACTGCTAATCTCTCCTCAGCAGAGCTCACAGACACAAACGTCAATTAAACCTGAGTTTGTCCCCAAGGAAAGAAAGGTCAGAGGGTAGTGTTCAGTCAGCTGTGAGATTATGTTAACGCAGTGTTAGGAGTAATAATCTCTGGGAAAAAAAAAAGCTAAAGTTTCTTTTACTTTTTTTTTTTTATAAATAATCACATTAACTATWGGGTGGAGAGAGGAGAAACAAGGGAAAAATTACAAGAAGTGAATCAACAACTGTTGCCTCTTTAGCAACAAACCAACCAACCATCAACCCACTGCCTAAGGAGTTAGGAGACAGTTCTTTCCCTGCTCACAGCTAAACCATTGAGTATCTCACGCAAACTCCYGCTTGTTTCCACCAGGCTAAGATTTAGGTTTTTATTTACTCCTGAAATTGTTGTAAAGTGTTTAAATTTGATATTTTTTCCTCCTTTAACAGCCCCCCTACCCTTCCCAAAAGAAAAGCACATCTCAAGGCCTTGCACTTCTCCATCTGCCCCAAGACCTGCGGATCTATTTGCTGGCACTAGCAAATACAGCACAGCAAAATAAGTGGTGTGTGCTCACTTTACTCTCCCAGTTCGCTTCCTTTTGCTTTTCAGAGCACTTTATTCCAGTCCTGCACTTAGGCAGGGGGATGGTTGTGAGCACACAAACAACCCCATTAAAGTCAAGGACTTCTCCTGCACTTCGAATTACACAGCTCCTTAAGTGCTTCGGTAGACCAAAGCCATAACTCATTAGGACTGGCAGCACAGGGGTATGTTTAAGTATATGTTGCAATGTTTCTGCAGATTATTTATTGTGCATTGATGGACTTCAGCACCTGTTTAAAGTTAAGCACTTGCTTCCTCAACAAGGGACTCAAATACCTTCTTTTCTAGTTATATCTAGCATCCCTTCTTCCCCACACAATATTCCAAGGAGAGGCTGCCATGGAGAGCATCTCCTGAGACACGGAGTCTCAGAAGTGCAGCTCTACTGATAATGCAAAATCAATAACGTCAAACTAGGAGGGAAAGCACACGATAGATGATTCCTGACCCCAGCCGCTGTTGTGAGAACTGTATAGATCAACAGTTCCCTCTTATCAGAATGTGGTTCTTCTATCAGCCTGTTTTGTCAAGATCTTATATTTTATATAAAATTTGTGCTAGAGTATGGGCAGCCTACAGCATGGTAAAGTTGAAGTTAGAGCCAATATAAGGGCACATGGAAAGTGCAAACTGCTAGGGGAAGTGTTCTGAAGAGCCAAAAACACTGAAGTGACATAGCCTGGTGGGGCCTAATGTGCAACATATGGATTCTCCCTGTTCTTGGAAAGCTTTAGCATTACAGCCTCTTAACTGTGCTTAAAAAGAAAAAAACCCCAAATCTTATAAACCATTCTTCCAAAAAACAAGATTAAAAAATCCCCAACATATCTTAAAAAAAAAAAAATAATCTGTTCATGTACCATGCTGGTTAGTAAGCTAAGTATAAGTTGATTTATTTAGGAGCTTTGGAGAAATCTCAGCAGAGAAAAATATTACAGCTTGCTGTCATAATTTCCTAAAGTTTAAGTGTTCATAGATTTGTAATGCTCCAAGCTAGGAGGGGCCTCTCTGTCATCCAGTCTGACCTGTTATATATCACAGGTCATTACATTTCACCAAGTTACCTTTGCATTGAGTCCAATAAATCGTGTTTTGCTAAAGACTATCTCCAGAAAGGCATCCGTCTGGATGTAAAGACTTTAGGAGCCAGAGAATCCACCCTCCCCCCTGCCCCTAGTGTGTTCCAGTGATTAGGCTCACTCTAATAAAAACACGTGTTATTTTCAGCTTAATTTGTCCAGCTTCAGCTTCCAGCCACAGATTCGAGTTATGCTTCGCTTCACTGGACTGTAAAGCCCTTTGGTGTTCAGCCTTCTCTTCCCGCGAAGACGCCTCTCTGGAGGACCTTTATGGAGGATAAACACGCATAAGAAGCTCCATCTAAGTCATTTCTCTCCAACCCTTGATTTTGTTTTACAGCTGTTTCTGTGCTCTCTGGGTACACACCTTACAAGCAGAACTTGCTGAACCTGCAGTATTTCAGTATCGTTCCCACCAGTCCCAACCACAGACGAGCTGAGAGCTCAGTAACATCTTTATTCATGCAAACGTTATTGGAGTACTACGCTGCAATCCCCTGCTTTCCTTCTGGTCCAATATAACCCGTAGAGTCTTTTGTTTTTGAGGGTACAGCCCTCTTTCTTGTAGATGAGGTCTGTAGTTTTTATTCTAAGGTATACAAACTGGTATTTAATTGTACACTTCGTTTCACCACGCTATGCTTACCAAGTCATTCAGACCGGTTTATATCACTGCTTAGTCTTCCTGACTTTTACCATTCAGACAGTCTTTGCCTTATCTCCAGATTATGATTTTAATTCAACTCACAGACAAAAATGTTGAACTGCCAGGTCAAATACGAATTGCCACTGAACCAAACCAGAAAAATCCACACTCAGTTAAAATTCCTCATTTACTTACAACTCCTTCAATGTTTAGTGCATCTAATATATACCTTATTAACAATGTGTAATGCTAGTTTATTTCTGATAAATGACATGYCTTGCAAAATTGTATTATTTCTTCTAACAATAAACTTTGTAATTCCAGCAGAGGAGGACATCAGCTTTGATTTAAGAACTGATCCTAATTCTGTTCCTGTCCTTTAATACTTCATTAACACACCCTTGTAGAAATTCATCCGTTATTTTGACTGAGCCTGATGTTTGGTTAACTGGTTTAAGTTATCCCACTTATTCTTTGTGGCTACTGACTGTCTATTTAATATGTAAATAATGGTAGTTTTACAGAGTGTCCCAGGTCTTCCATGGTCCAAAATTCACATGAGATGAGCCTGAACTCACATATTTATGGTCTGAAGATGCCTATTTTGCAACCACTTCAGCATGCAAAGAACCACATTCACGTGGCCTTGCTTAAGTAATTTATGGGTCTTTAGCAAGAGAGGTCTTGAAACACACTCTTTTAAAGCCACAGGAACCAAAATCAGAGGACTCTGAAAGAAGCAAGGTGAAGCTGCATGATTAATACAAGTGTAGATTATCCTCACTTGAGAACATTTACATCCTGCAGTCATTTTACACGCAAAACGTCTACTGAGTAAACGCGGCTGCCTGAAGATGCTATCTGTGCCTGGGAGTCTGTAGGTCTAGAGAAACCCTAATAACTTTACTCCAAATGAATTAAATCCACCGCAGGGTATCTCCAGGCCAGGAAGACACATGCACGTGCTGAAATGTTTATTTTGCCATTTGTTCTGACGCTGGCAGCCCCRAGTGGCGGAGCCGCAGCGGACTTATCAGCTCTTCTCCCACTTGAATCCCACATGCCAGCAGGGAGCATGTCCATGTCCCCATCCCGTATGGCTGTCTGCCGCCCCGCAGTATCTTGTTGCGTTCCAGGCCTTTTCCTTAAAGTTATCACGTTCTGCTTCCAGTCACCGTGGGTCTAAATCACGCTTGCCAAAACTGATAGAGTTGCAATTTTGACATGTCAAAATCATTACACAAGCAGAACTCTCCTTGTCCCCAATGGCTTCCCCTCCAGCATGGACATCGTTGTCCAATAAAGCCTACTTTTGCTCCAAAACTAAAATGATGCAGATGCGGTTTATACTGTGCAAGAGAGAACACAGCTGTAAGTGTTGCACAAAAATCCCGACTTCAACTCTAATCTTCAGATAACTCCTGCTATGTAATATGCTCAGCACCAGGGGAAATATCTAAAGGCACTTCCAAATGATATTTTCACATAAAAACTTGCTAAAYGGCAGACCAAATCCTCAGCTGGCCTGCTCAGTGAAGCCACGGAAGTTTATCTCACCGAGAATCTGGTTCAGTATCATATACATAGAATTAATGTGGCTTTTCTTGTCACTAACAAGTAACAAAATAAAAATAAAGTCTTCAGGGCTATAGCAAAGTGCCTGGGGATTTACCTGAAGCACGTGTTGATCTTTTAACTTGTGCAGAAACTGGGGCCTGAGATGATGGCCTTAGTGTGGAAACGTAGATTGATTAGATACCTAATCTGCAGGACATCTTTCATCCCCGAGTGGTTTCCAAACGTTATTGTCACAGCTTGCTTTCCTGACAGCTCTCCTGGTACGTGATCACCCTTTTTCCCAGAGGCCTGGGCTACTGGTTACAAATGCACACAGGGGCCACCACTTTGGCATCAGGGCTGCAGTTGGAGATCTTTTACATTTCCTAGGCACATACATTTCTGGATCCACAAACTTTTGGGGCTTTGTGGGACAGGATGACCTGGAGCACTCAGACTTCAAGCACCAGGAACTGGCACTTTCCCTGCCTGTGAGAAGTTTGGAGGAGGGGGAAGCCCAAGGAAGTGGAAGCCCAAGAACGAGAAATCCCTGCTGGACCCCTCCACGGCCAGTGGGGATGGGTGAGCTAGACCACAATCCCTGGCATGAAGCCCTGGACTACTCTAGAAAGGGGGCTCTTGCTCCCTCCATACTGCCCGGCACATCATATATTACAGACGCTAGCATGGACACCACCAGACAGGTCTCTCCCCTCTGCAGTGAGCATCCTCATCATCAGCTGTGCTCTCCTTACAGCGCAATCAATGTGTATTTCATGACACAAGAAAGACTAGGTGCCCAAAACAGGGCATGCGTTTTGCTTAGCTGGGCAGCATCTATGCACCTTTAAAAACGTAAATCAAGGTACCTTGTAGATCCCAAACTTTTCAATCCTGACTCAATAGTCCAGCAGAGCCTAGACAGGACCATTATATTTTGAATATTTGCCTGATATGCTAGGAATGCGTCAGTTTTGGGGTCTGTGTGAATGCAGCTGATTTTATACTTGGAATTTGGACTCTTGCCACCACTCCTTTCCTTCTGCTGTCCCTCCTTCCCCTCACTCCTGTTTGACCTTTGCTACTGCCCCCATTGATCCTCTTGGTGACGAGCCCTGTGCACCCACCACATCAGCCCCACAGTCTCCAACCAAAGCCAGAGGAGCCCTCCTCCTCGATGGGGCAGCTGCCGAACACAGGCAGCTCCGGACCCTCCATCAGCTCCCCTTGGCACCAGGGCCAAGTGCTGCCTTTTCTCTGCAGAGGGCGTGAAGGACCACTGCTGTGGGATCCACAGAAATCTCTTTTGGCACGTTATTACCGCACTAGCAAGCTGCAGTCTGCAGCGGTTCCCACATCCTGGATAAAACTCCCTCCCTCCTCTGATTACTGCTAACTCATACTTTCCAGAGCTGATTTATCCCAGGCCTCGTAAAAATGCTTCAGAGCGGCCAAAGCATGTTGCCTTCAGAGCACACCAGATTCCTTCCAGCACCAGGTATTTTAAAAAGATGTATCCTCGGGGAGGATGCCTCTCCCAGTCCAACTCCTACGTACAAAGGCTTCACACTTACCTTAAATCACACAGGGTGTCAGCTGGGCTGAACTATCATCGCTGCTATTATTATTAGCACTGGCAGGGTCAAGACTTGCTTATTCTCATYCCCGCCTCTCGCTCTGAATGGGCAAAAAAGAGGGGAAGGGCGGGAGGAGGGAGGAAACAGCTCAGCTTCTCGCAGGACCATGGCAGGAGAGTGGCAGCTGCTGGAGTAAAATGTTGGACTTCCCTAAATCTCTGCCCAGCACCCTGTGCATTCGGTCACTTACCCTGGGCATTTGGTCACTGACTTACTCTGCATCTTCACAGATGTCCTACTCCTACTCTGCATCTACTTTCCAGGAGCCATAGGTACTTAAGCGAGGTGCAAGTCACTGCAGGTGACTACAGTGCACCTAGGCTACCATTAGCCAAAACCATCTTTGATGAATAGATACTTTCACCTCAGTGGGCCAGGGGCAGGCAGAGGAGGTCATCTGCCCATGCTCAGCTAGGACTAGGATGCACTACTCCTAAGATCATGCCTCCAGCCCTGTATTCTCCTTGACAGCAATGATGCCAAAAAATTGGTTTCACCGCTCACTCCAATCAACTACTTTCACTCTGTCTAATACCAGGCTGGTTTTAGCTACTCTCTGTTTATTGTAACACACTAAAAAATGGACCATTGTCTTCCACTGGCATTACTCTACAAAAGAAAAACATACAGAGGTAGCAGTATGCTAAAGCAGAGCCAAGGAGCAGTAAAACATCACCCTGTTACACCCTGGGGAAAGGGTCTACTAAGAGGCAGCAAGCTGAGCCTCACCTGGCTTCTCTGAATCCCCCCAAAACCTTGTCCTGTTCTTTCAAAGACTTCACATTTCATCTGGAGAAACAAACCAGAGAGAACAAATAACCTTAAACGCTCCCACATGTAAACATGCTCCCATAACAATGAAAATGGAATATACCCAGCAATCAAAGCCCTTGACTTTCTCCTAACTCGGCTGGTGGGAAAACAGACAGGCAATGAAAGAAGAGTAGAATACAGAYCCTTGGTTTTCTTGTTTCCTACAGCCCCCACCAGCACATCCCTTCCACCCCAGCAGAGCAGTACCATGTATTGGCACCCATCACGCAAGGGGCTGTGCAGACACAGAGGAAAGGACTAGTCCCTGCTCCGGCCATTTTATGAACTAAGTAGAGTTTAGACATTAAAGTTACTTATTCCTAATACTACACCTGCTTTCGAGGGGTAATGGAGATGTGTGYGCCGTTTTGCTTCACTTTATATCATGTAGGCACGTGTTAGTCTCACACAAATACAACAATGCATACATTAATTTAAGTAGGAAGAGTCATCTGCTTCAAAGGACATTAGATACAGTCCTCTGAGTATGATTAAAACCAGTGGGACTATTCAGTGGACTCTGGATAAAGCCCTGCTTTACAGGGTTTCTATGTTGACAGATCAGTCCAGCTTCAGCAGTGCTTTTCTCCACGAAACGGCAGATCCCCATCATTCCTGACACCAGGCAGGAYACCATAGCAAACAATCAGATGTCTGCAGTGAACAACATCTCTCCTTAGCCAAAAACCCATCCCACAGACTTAACATAAGAAGTTATTGTCTTCTTGAAAAGCAGCAGACACACTGATCACCCTCATTAAGGAAGCAGGACAATTTTCTTCCATAAAACTTCAGCCTTCATAAATGTTGTAACTGGTCCAAGGGGAGAAGTGGAGTAGTTTAGTAGCCAGAGGACAAATTCACAGCTTCCCCATATGCTGTTGCCCAACTGGGGRAAAAATGAAAGGGGAGGGGGGAATTTGCAGTGCTGAACTTCTCTTTTTCTTCTCTTTTTCTTGTTTTCCTTTTGAGAGCACCGCTCTTGCCATGGGGCAGTGGGTCACTGGAGGGATGGCTTTCCTCTCAGCAGCCAAACCGAACGCATCAGTTCAGCTTGCTTTCMAGGCTCATGGCAAAACATCCTCAACCAAGGCCCTTGGCCTTTAAAATTCACTGCCCCTAAAWATCTGACAGGGCCCCCACTTGGCAAGCTGCAACCTGTATTATAAAGCTTTTTGGCTTAGYCTGCTTTTTAATTATGTTTTATTTTTATTTTGTTGCCACGAGGGCAGGCAAGTGCTTAATGGGAATTGATACGATGGGTCTGTCTCTGAGAGTCGGATATGTTTGTTTATATTGAATGGCAATATGCTTCCCTACATCTGCGAGAAGTACAGCTCTAAATAGATGCATTAACAARTAACCTCAAAGCTGCCTGGCAGCCAAAATTGCTTTCCCTACTTTGTTGTTTTACATGCATAAAGTGGACAACAGAGATGCCAGCTGAGGCCAGGTAGGGGATGCGTAGGAGAAAAATGAGCGGAGATGCAAAGCCGGAGCTTTTCAAGATAGGGAAAACCAGGGAAAGGTGACCTGAAAACACCACCAGACACTTCCTCTAGCATTAAAGCCAGCAAAACATTTGCTGGAGAATTGCACGTGACCCTAACTAGCATAGCAAGTCCCGGAGGGAGGGACATACATCTATGGCAGTCAGGATCCAAATCACTTTGGCTGCCTGCATCGCACCGCAGCACGACCCCATGCCCGTGTGTACGGTGTGCATTGCGGGACAAGCAGCTCCCTCCTTCAGGAGGGGCCAAGAGCATGTGAGGTTTGTCAAGAGAGAGTTTTCCGAGTCCCAAGAGGATGGAGGGACCACACATTTTTAGGAAATGGTGCTTGCCAGTGGGCATCCACCAAGACTTTGGGTTACTGAGCACTGCAGCAGCAAGCTGGCTTTACAACCCTCAAGCACACACTGGGTCTTTCTCCCAGCGTTTTCCCAGAGTTTTCTGGTGAGGCTCCAACCTAATAAACAGAATGGTGAAGGGGCTGTACCCAAACTCCCACCACCATGTAATTCCAGTGGGTAACAGATGCTCTTGGGTAGTTTTTGTGGTGACCAAGAAAAACAAATGCACCATTGAAATGGTGGAGGCAAGGACCAACTTTTGATCCTTTGGCAGCTAGAAAATGTATGTATGGTGATTATTTAACATGGGATTAAAAGGGATTCCTTGTTCTACCGTCATTCACCTTATGTTTTGCCCATCACTGAGATATCATTGTATAACTAATTTTGTCATCTGAAGGAATGAATGCATGCCAGGATGCCAAGCCTTATTCTGAATTAAATCTACAAAAACCCATAGAGAATAAAGATGCTTAGTGTGACATTATTCTACATTAATGCAATAAATGAACAGCTGTACACCCTGAGAGTTAGAGGGATCTTGAGCTATTAAAAAAAAAAATCATATATAAAAAAGCCAACATGCCCATACAGCTACAGCTGTTATTCTGCTTCTTTATACAGTCGAAACAGCCAAAACCCTTTCTAAAAGTCTAAGAAGATGACCAGTTAAAGCTGACCACCCTAATTTGTAATATAAACACTTTATATTCCTTTTGTGCTTAATACAGAAGTACACATCCATTCACTTCAGCTTAACCTTCCAGTTCCTTCTTCAATCTCCTTCTTATTTCTCATGATGGCATTCCATTTAAATACGTATGTACACACACCTGTGTTAGTTTCTGTTACAGTGGGAACATAAACACTTTTTACTAAAATTTCACCATCTTCCTAACAGCAAGGGTTTCTGGGGGACAGTAACAGCAGTTTTGCAAAACCACCTTGAAGTGCCCCAGTGGTACAACTGCAGATCCATTTTATCCAGTGATTACATTGTGTTTCCTCCAGCTTCTTTACTACACGTTCTGTTGGATAAATACATTGCCATTTACATTTGAATCCCTTTTGCTGGTGGTTTTAAAACAAAAACCTCAAACCAGAAAAGGATCGACACATACTTTACTTACCTGAGCCACACAAAAATTGCTGGCATTGCAATACCAGCAATAACCAGCAATTCCATGTCCTTTTTCTTTACAGTGTTATTCTTGGTGCACAAACACTGTTGGCTTTGAGACTAAACTTTGCCCAATAGGTTTTCCATCTCACATAATGATCTTCTCTTCCCCTTTTCCATTTTTTTGTTCTCTTCATTAACAACTAATCACACCCAGTATCTGCAGTCTCTCAAGAACAGAAATACTCATATTTTGGCACAGAGTCATGTACCTGGTTATTTCAACTAGCATTTCCTGGATCTGAATGCATAAAACTTCTGAGGTCTGATGCTTTGCGGTCACAATGGCAATCTAACATTGAAAATGCCCTATGGGGAACTTACGTCTTTTACTATGGCTTTGTTTACTTGTTTATTGAACAGATTTGGTTTAATTGTTAGCTATTCAGATTCATAAGTTACACTGATCTAAATAATTCCCTAGCCAAATGGCAGACAGAAACCTTGAGGCTCTGGGCTTTGGTGAGATTAAATCTGTTGTGTATTAACTATGTTTTAAAGCATTTGATGAAAGCGCATTCAACAGACTCCCCCAAAGACATCCTCTTGCTCACCATGCTCCAGTCTGCTGCAGTTTTCTATGGGAGTGGTGGCTGCGTATATCTACGATAACTTAAAATTGTCCACTAAGTGTGCCTGTGTAAGCCTTTTGCATTAAGAGAACCTTGGTTTGAAAGTGGTAACTCCAAAAACTGGGCACATAAAGTGCTGCCAAAGCAACACTTTATGGGATGCTTTTTTTTGCTCACTTAAAGTTTCAGCCTTCTCTTACAGCATTACTCTTCAAAATATAAATCAGAATTTCAGGGAGTGTGTTGCCTATTTACTATCTCCTTGCACCCCTCTGCTCCTTTCACATAACAGCATATTTTAATCCGCTTCTTGCCTACTTGCCATACAACTGCTTTCCCCAAACTCGGCAGGCAGCTCTTCGTAGTGCTACTTTTCTGCTTTTACAGAAATTATAGCAGAAAAAGAAACTTGTGCAATGGCTTATCACACTTTCACTGTCCCCGTTTAAAATAAGCTAGACCTTTTGAACAGCTTCCAGGCGTCAGTTTGTTTGCAGGTATTGTTTTCTTTCCCACAATGTGCACTCCCCCAATTCTTCGATTCCTACTACTATTTTAGTGGCAAAGTGAATTTTTGCAGTTTTGTACTAGGACCAGGGAACTAGAAGGAGAATTATCTTTAAATGCCTCTATCCAACTTTATAAAACATGCTACACAGGCCTATTGCATTTACATCCACACAAAACAGGAGCAGCATCCCTGAAATAGCAGAAAGAGCGAGGGAGAATCAGCCGCATAACATTAAATATCGACTGCACTGATGCATATGTGCGTGTGTACGGATCTGCCCAGCTTGAGCTTCTGTGGTATTTGAAAGGACAGTAAACCCTGAAGAGCCTGAATGTTCACAGGGGAGCTTATCAGTTGTTGATGAGGCCCTGTCCAGCCTTACAGACAGCCAGTTTCCTTCTGCACTGGGGCACTAGTTTGCTGTGGAGCCAGCAGAAAGGTGATAAGCTGCGGAGAAGATTTTTTCGGAGTCTTGCCTATCTTTCACACCAAGTGGCCAGAGCACATTTTCCACAGTTGCCACTTACAGATAGGCTGGTTGCTCTCGGATAAGGTCAAGAAAGAAATAGGAAAATGGGTTCCAGTTTGCTTCCTCTCACAGTCCCATAGGACTCTGAGGTTAGGCCAGATTTTTTTCTTTTTTTYCCCCCCTTTTTAAATATATAAATCTCCTGGAGCTTATAAGTGCACCAGACAAGGTAGCTATGGAGTCAACTCAGAGCAAGAGACAGATTTCAGACTGGCTATCAGCAATTCCCTGTCTGCAACTGCCAGGCAGGAAAAGGCTGCAAGTTCTGCCAGTTGATAGCAAAAGCCTCAGCTAAACTGAGCTGCAAAACTTTTGCAACCCTCTCAGAGGAAAGGGGTTCTTGCAAAATTTACCTCTTGCCAAACCACAAGCGACTCTCTTTGGGTCGGGCACCTAGGTAAGGGCGGCACAGAGCAGGACGGCATCGCYGCTTCACCGGGAAGCAGCGTGCAATGCCCAGCTCCAGGGCAGGGCAGCCTCACCCCTCGCTCCCCAAGCTGGTTCTCTAGGTAACGTGGGAAAGGCAAATATGGGGTGGCTGAGGTTAGCATTCAGGGGAGATAACATTAGGAAGCTCCATGGGGGGCTTAAGCTGATGTCTCAGGTTGCTGTATCTTCATCTTTGAAACTTGCTCTGGATGTTTGACCCCCTTGCAATTGCTAGAAGCATACCAGAGCATTATCCTGGTCACTGCTTTCCAGGGTTGCAAACTTGCGCTTGCAGGTTAAAACATTTTACCCTCAACTTCTGATGATGACGGGTAATCTCAAGTTACTTGCATACATTTTTGTTTAACGATCCCCTTGCGATAATGTTATTAGCACATAACAATACACAATCAGTATAAATCTGACGTCCTGTAGGACTGCAGTGGTATTGCATCGAGCAGGCAGTTTTCTTTTACAGCAGTGAGAAACTCTGCCAACTGCAACATTGCATTAGCCCCTCTCAGCATCTAAGCGAGCCATCCTCATCATTGGCTTCCACCAAAGAGCCTCCCAACAGAAGAAAGAGATTTGAGCAAAAGGCTACGTGATGCTTCAAAGGGTTAGCTGAATCTTTGCTGCTCTAAGGCATAAACTTGAAATAATAGAGAGTCCTGTGTTCGAGYGCTGCTGTGCCAGCCCTTTCAAGTATTGCCAGTATTTTGCGGTCAACGTGTTAACAAGGAAATGGCTGAAGGGSAAAAAAGGATTTCAAAAGTTTCATTCCCAGTTCAAACTATCTCTGGAGTCCRAGGCCTGAGTTTTCAAGCTGCCCGTGTGCTGCCATCTCTTCTGTTTCATGAAAGCGCTGATATCTTCCACTTCTTGCCAACACAAATCAAACACCTCACAGCTGAGCTCCTCTTCCTGCAAGCTCCTGTGACAATTTTGTTCTGCTGATGCACAGAGGTTGTCCCCAAAACATGTTCGCGCTGGATTCGTGCAGCATCAGACACGAGGTGGCCTCAATGTGTACCATAAAACAGCTTTCCCGCCTCTAGCCTACAAAGGGAGTGGAAAAGGAGTTTATTTCAATTTTCCCACGGTTTCCACAGGGCCTTGCGGCCCCGGACTGGGTTTCTCCCGCCCACGCAGGCGCAGTGGGGCACTGCCAACATCCTCCACGGCTGGCACCCRCCGCAGCCCCCGCAGCTTCACCCCACGGTGTGCAAGAAGCTTCGCAGCCCCACACCRCTCCTTCGCAAAGTGATAACGTTTCAAGTTAGCGCCGAGACCTCCCAAAAGGGGGGCAGAGGTGGGATGGGGGGACACGGAGGTKGCTGGGCTGGGGCTGCCGTGCTCCCGGCGGTAACAAGGAGCTGGGGCTGGAACAAGGAGAAGCTGGGAGATAAGAGAGGGCAAGAGGGGAATATTTTGCTGACAGAAAAGAAATATGCTTGGGACTAACGTCTAGTGCCAGTGATATTTTAATCTCATTGGCAGGGAGCTGCTCTTCCAGGCGGGCAGAATTAATTTGGTGTTTTCGGTGTCTTCCCTTGGGTGGACGGGCAGACGGAGGGACACGTTCCCTCTGCCGCGCGCCACCCCGGCGCTGGGGGCAGAAAATATTCCCTGACCCGGCAATCAAGAATTCATTAGTGAAAAATAAACTTGAGGCCCAATTTTCCCTCGGGAAGACTGTTATGTCGGTGTCACCAGTAACTGCAGTGAAGTGGCTGCTGACCCATGTGGTGCAAAAAAGGGAAGAGCCAAGCCTGCAGACTCCCAGGCCCCCGATCCTATTTAGCAGTGGCAATTAATGAGGCACCGCTACGGCTGAATCGCTCACTGCAAGACCACCTCCATGACCCCTATGTCTGTCAGCAGCAACAGGAGCACTGACCTGGCCAAAACGTTTTTGGTGCTACCAAGAAAGCTCAGCACAGGGGTGTAAATCCATCATTCAGAAGGGCCCAACACCAGAAGATGGTATTCCTGTTTTATGGTCTGCAACCAAAAAACTGCACTAGGTGCAGGATAGAAGAGATTTTTTGCCCCTTTGCTCCTCCAGATACCCAATGGATCCACACACATGCACAAGGACATCCCTGGTAGAGCCATCCATGTCATGAGGACAGACATCATACCATCACAGCTACAGCAGTGTTTTTCTACATCCCCATTTGCAAAATACTTGTTCCCTGCAATACCTTGATGTTGTCCTTGTGCAACATTTCCCGCTGACGCAGAGACAAGAGATCGGCACCAGCTTCTCCTACAACAGACCCACAAACCCCTTCTCCAGCGCAAAAGCATGTTATCTTAAAAGCTAGTTTTGCACCAGGGAGATTTTACTAATTCCTGTCTTATACCTCATAATGAAATAGCTCAAAATATAGGGTGTAGGAAAGAGGAAGCTTTTGACTGAATTCATACCACTTTCTACAGTTCCTAATTTGTTGACTGTCTAGCAATTAAAAAAAGTAGTTGTATAAGTTATTTGGGCAGRCTGTTTGCGATGACTGCCTGGGTTAGACCTGGGACTATTAAAGCATCTCAGTTCACCTAGGGTGATAAGAGCAATTCAGACCACCCCTTCTACATGGGTGGATCAGTGGATCAGTCTCAGTGTCTGCTGCTGGCACCCAGTTCAGCCTTTACGCCTAGCTGCAACATTCACCCAGAGTATTCACTTAGCACAGCTAGATGAATTCTTATTATGGATGAACAAGGAAGGAAAAATACGATTTTGCTCTAGTTTAATTTCTGGAACATCAAAGACTGATCCGAGGGAAGAAAAAAAAAAGTTCAATTTACTCTTTGCAAGGTAAAGAAACTAGGCCTGGAGACATGCTGCTTTGATTTGTCAGTGTATCGCACGCYACTACTGAGACCTTTCACTGTAAAGAGCCTCCAGTGTGGTCTGAAACAATAACAGGGTATTTGTCAGGCAGGAAGAAAATCCACAGAGTTTCATTGTGCCGAGGGACACCAAAAACTGGAGAACAGACAGTGGAAAAAACACATTACTGCAGCCTGGGAGCAGAGGTCTGCCAAATCCAGAGAGTGAAAAACAAAAGGCCTGTAACCTATACTGGATAATATCAGCAACTACAGTAAAAAGGTTAAAAGAAATCATCCCTTTCTACCACATGTTTAGTGCCTGCCTTTGTTTAGGCTTACAAGCCTGAAGGCTCATTTTTCCCTCTTGCTCACTAGTTTTGGGRATTTTTTTGTCATCATTTTGTACAAGATGTTGCTTTTCTTCAAAGAGCTCACATAGACTTCAGTGCAGAATTAGGACGTTGGTCACTCCAGGAGAGGAAACACCAAATGAGTATACAAACAGGGGGAGAAAAAAACACATCCCGAACGAGACCAATCCAGCAACAGAGACACGCACAGGCTCGCTCGTAAAATGTGACAATCAATATAACAAAGAGAAATTAAATTCCTGCCAACCCTCTGATAGACATTGTGCATGCTGGGCCTGGATGTTTCCTCCTCTTCCTCTCTGACTKGAGAGGGGACATTATTTGAGCCAAACATGAAGCTAAGCCTGTCAATAAAGACTTATTGACTTGCTGACAAAGTCTACCAGCTGCCGGCAGCACCATCACGGAGAGACTCAGCGAAGGCAGGAGCATAAGAGTTGCTCAAGAAAGCATCACTCAGACTGATGGGAACTAACCATTGTGTATGTTTGCCTAAACTACCAGCTAATTGAGGTGGGAAATGACTTCTCAAGAAGACGGACACTCCTCCTGATCTTGATTAACTCCCTTTGTATTGTGGTTTACAGAAATATGTCAGCGTTCTCCATCAATCTGCCAGCAAGTCTTTTCTCTAACATATTTCAGCTTGCCACTTGGCCTTTCACTGCGGATAGGTGCTGCCACAGCTGATATAGCTCCTGCATGACATCGGGGAGTAGCGCTATCTCTTCCCGCTGGTGCTGACCTTCCTCCTTCACAATAAAAATGAAGCAAGTCAGCAACTTCAAAAAAAATGGTGTCCTGGAGTAGTTGTAGTTGTGGATTTGGAAGTGAATACTTCTCAGGTGTCTTTTCAAATCCTCCCTAGGACTGAGAATAGTTACAAAAAGTAAGTATCAGGGAYGATGCCATTGAAGAGTATTGGTGCTGCTTTGAACACGTATCTATTGGTATCATTTGCCAAGTACGATTATAATATTTTAACTCTTAAAACAATTATTTTTCTTGAAATTGATGGGGATGTTATGACATCTCAGTAGGGCAGTTTACATTGCACTCAGGAAGAACTGAAGTTGCAAATCCAGGTTGGGAAMCACCTGCTAGGGCAGCCTGATGGGAAAGGAGGTGGGACTTACAGCTGACCATGACTACTCAGAAAGCAGCAACGTGTGCCTCTGCAGACTGTTTGGTACGTCACTGTGCCCTCTGTACCCATGATAGTGCTCCACTGGAGTACTGTATTAGATATCAGGTGCAGTACTTCAGGCAAAAGTAAAGATTTCTCAGCTGTGCAGGCAAAACGCATTTACAGTTACAATATAACTCGAGGGAAGGAGAAAAGGGACCCAGGATGGGGAAAGCTGGGCTGAAAGTCATTGTCTTAAAACCCTCTTCTACTTCTAGACCCTTCCACGCATCCTCTTTTCCTAGGGCACCTTCCTCTTTCTGGACCACCACATTCCTCTGCTACCCCAGCAGCAATCCGTATGGGGGCTAGCGGTTTGCTGCAAGAAGAGACATGGACTGAGGAGTCTAGAAGAGAGTATAGAGGGAGCAAGCAGAGACTAGAAAACGTGGCTTCAAAGGAATAGTCAAAAGCATCCAAATACCTGCTGTGTTAATTTAAAGAGACATGGGGAAGGGATATTTAATTTGCTCACAGCCTATCAGAAATGATGCAATATATAAAAAACAAAAAGGGAAATGGTAACTAAGTCCGTACATCACTCAGATTCCTAATAACGTTGTGACTACAACATATACTGGTTTCAGGTTGGGTTGTCAGATGAATGGCATCCTTGTGGATGTTCTGTATTGCTTCTTTGGGAAAGACCTCCTTTATTGTCTCTATACAGCATCTAGTTCAGTAAGGCCCTGTTCCAAAATGAAAGTCTACAGGCAACAATACAGAAATCCACTTAAGAAAAGCTAGACAGTTTTAAATAGCTGGAATAATTGGCAGGGGTTATTCTACTTGCTTAATCTGCCATTTGGTCATCACTAAGTCTACATAATATTCAAGATCCAAAAGAAAAGCAGCCTCAAAATCCACATTTGTTTTTTTCCATTGCCTTGGAATTTAGGTAGTTGGCATTTGAACTTCATATATATATATATATATATATATATATATGTGCCAGATCATTAGAAGAGATTAAGACCAAGAAAGCCTCAGTTAATATGCAGATTAAGCTAAAACTTTTGGTATGTTTTTTTTTTTTTTGAGTTCATCAAAAGAAAAATCTTTCTCATTCCTAAATGTAGCTATATAGCTAAATATTAATCTTTTATCATCTTCACCACTGCAGAGTCTGTGTGTCTTCCAGCTGTGCCATAAAAGGTCCAAGTACCTTTTCTCCTCCCTTCCCTAAGGGGAGGATGTGCATGCAAATTGAGTCTACATGAAAGATATCTGCTGCAGTGCTCCACATGCTAACATTACTGTGAGGGAGGAGCATGTAGAGAAAGGCGAGCACACAAATGATACATCAAAACCAAATGGAAAGGTTTCTAAGCTGGACATTTTGTAATATATCTTCCTAGTGGGTAAATTAACAGGTTAGTTTCTTTAAACTTCTCAGAGTAATTTTATTCCTTCATACCTTAGGARGGATGTTTTTTAAAGTGCAAATGTTCCTGAATGGCTTGCTTTCTTGTAGGTGACAGAGCCAAAAGGTGCATAAATGATCATCTTTGATCGTCTTACAACCTGTTGATCTGCACCACAGACAGAGAGAGGATTTCTCATTTAGGAGGAGGAAGCAACCAACCTGAATCGATTGTGGACCAGCCTGTCTGCAATCTTCTTTCTTTTTTTTTTTTTTTTTTAAGATAGGAATGGTTAATTTTCCAGTTCTACACAATTTATCTGTGCTGAGCTGGAAGAGTGTTGAGTGGGAAAGGGTTTCATTGTCCACTAGGGCCTTATGGCTCTTCAACACCCACCACTTCTGCCTCATGTCAAAGAAAAGCAAATAGGTTTATTAAATAGCTGTCAGGCCGAATGAGGCTGTACAGAGAACAAACAGAAGGGAAATTGGATTAGAGGCAGAGTACATGCCACACTAAACAAGGGTACAGATTTACGGCTTTCTATGCTCAACTGGACAAAGGACTTTGAAGATGAGTTTTGGGAAGGGGGGAGCCGAAGTCTGCGGAAGAAGGGGCAGGCGACCTGCACAGCCCTGGCAGGGTAGCAGTCATCCTCCTCAATAGCTGGGAGCACAGAGATGAAGGTACCCCTCCTCTTCCAAGCTCCTGGCTGTATTTCTCCAGCATGTCCTTTCAGCATGTGAATAGAAAGCATACCCAGCCTGTCCCCTGCCCACCTCCCTCAGGGAAGATGCCTTCACCCCGACCTTCCCAGGCATCAGTCCTAAATCACACCATCTAGCCCAGCACAGGCAACAAGAGGGAAAAGGAGTCACGGCAGAGCTACAGAGAATGAAACTTTCCCCGATAAAAGCTTTGGCTCACAGGCAGGCTCGGGGAGGTTGGGCTCTTTTGCAAGTGGCTGATAGTTATTCCCAGAGAGACCCCAGCCAAATTCTCACTGCGGAGGAGGAAGTGCTGAAATATTTTCAAGTTGTTTGTAGCTGGAAGAAAAGGGATGAAAAACGCGGACATACTCACCGAAGGGACTGCGCAGGCTGGTAAGGTCAGAAGGATGGTAATGCACCAAGCAATGTAAGGAGCTATGTGTTTTGGGATGGAAAGCTGCAGACCTCAGCTGGTTACATGTGCAGTAACTGGAACTGACTACTACCTCTGTTGTTATAGCAGCTTGAACTTTTCTTATACTGAGTGAGGAAACTATACCACACCACCCGGAGCACAGTAACTGACTCCACAACGAGAAGAAGCAGGTCTTGAACTGTTTACCCTTGCACCCTCCTTCAAAAGCTGTGGTTTTGTCTCCTACAGCCAAGCTTGAAAGCAAAGCGCTAGATCCCAGGTGCTCCTCCACMTTCTCTGGGCCTTTGTCTCAGCAACCCACATCCAAACCACATCAGGCAGGTTGGGTTTTCTTCACACCTCCATCCCAGCACAGCACCATCATCTCAAGAGCACAAGGCTTCATGAGGGCAGAACCCCTTCAACGTCCTCATCACCTTTACAGCTTAACTCCAGTCTCTGTAACAGTGCAGATAAATGTGCTGCTCGGCAGTGCATTGACCCGCATGTTTGCATCACCAAAGTGCTTATAACCAACATTTCTAGTAGTTTGAATTGACTGGCACTGGGATTTCTCCTGATTTGCTAGCATCTGCTAGTAGAGCTTGTCCAATCCTCAAGAAAGGTAAGAAAACATGGGAGAGTGAATGCATAGGGTGAATTTTCTGAAACAAGTTGTCAGATTTTAGTTTTACATTTTAATTAATTGCTTCTGAGCCAAAAGAAATTCCTACCTCTTTCCATCAGAAACGTGYAATAAAAATGTGAGCAGGGGGAACCCTGTACTTTCCTACAAATTTCCAAGTTACCATTCTCCTAGTGACAACCTATCTTTCCATGTCTTTGCTCATTTAGCTTGAATTTGCATATCATCCTCTGAGTTATTTAAGCACATGGTGGCTGTTGGGTTTTCTTCAGCGCTTGACTGTATCACGTGCTGTGATATTTCTCACACACAGTGATTTCAAGGATCATTTGTCTTCAGATCAGTGTGCATTTGGAGTTATTCTTGATTATTTAAATTGCAGGAATTTTACTCTGAAGAGCAGTTGTCTGGATTGACACCAGGCATTAAATACATTATTTGTAATGGTGCAAAGACACCTTGACACGATGCATGGTCCTTGAACCATATTCTCCAACCCAAGYTCATCTAACAATGTCTCAAATGTTTAATATAGCATAACAAGACYTTAGATGATGCATTTTCAGTCACCTACATACAGCAGCCAAGATAAAAACCTTGGCTCTTCTGTACTCCAGCAAAAACATTGAAGTCTAACAAATGAACCAGTGAAATTCTTTGAATAACTACTGTATTAGCATCTGTAAGATGACGGTTGAGAGCATGAGGAAGCATTCAGATATTCTGGTAAATAGAACAAGACAGAGAAAATTGAAGAGTTTGGGTTTGGGTTTTTTTTGAAGAGGGAAATCGCAATCAAGATAGCCTGTGTCACACCGGTACTAAAATCTCTGATATCTCAAGGTCTTAGCCTGAAAACATCAATACTCCTTTTACCATTAGGGGCTGGATCAAGACCTGTATTCCAGCTGACTGAAACATGAACTAGCTTAGGTCCTTAAGCAAGCAGAATGTGTCGTCCAACTAATAAGGTCATTATAAAGATAACCAGGTCGCTTGAGGGATCCTGACAGTAAGAGCAACAGTTTGGGTACGAGCGGGACTACCCAAACAAGTCGGCAATGTTTTTTCCTTTGCCTGGAAGGAGCAGGGAAACATCCCAGTCATCCGATCCCGCAGTCGGGCTTGGCAGCCTCCCCGCAGGGCCGTGCCAGAGGAGGCTGGGGCGAGAGACACGGTACGCCCAGCCCCCAGGGCGCCGCCGGCTCTCGGGGGGACAGCGAGCTGTCATCCCCGGCACGTTATCTGCCCTTCGAGTGACAGGCGCCTGTCATCGGCAGCCAGGCAGAGCGGTCGCAGGTGCTGGTCCTCCTGGTCTGGGGACTGCTCGTCCAAGGCACCGATCAGCTTTGGCTCACTGCGGAGGCCAAGAAATCAGCTGCTCGCGCTTCAGGCACAAGTCGGTGCCYCTCTGAGCTTAGTAGGTGTTGTCATAAAACACAAAATTTAGTGTTATGGTGGGGAAGTGCTTTGCACAGCAGTCACGCGGTGGCGCGCGGTAAGGACGGTGTGCTACGACGGCAAGAGAGCCCAGGCAAAATCCGTCCTGGGACAGCTCAGGGATCAAGAGCTAGTTTCGCTTACAAGAAGTCATATTTCTTTTATCTCAACACTGCGAAAACGCAGAGGCTTCCTCTTCTTCTCCCCACCAGTTTGTCAGGAGACAATGCTATTGTGCAGCTGAAAGTTTCCCTGATGTACTGCAGGAATTGGAAGCAAAAGGCTGGTTTCGAATGCATTTTTTGCAATGATTCAGTCGGTCTGGTTTGGGATGCTGTGGCTGTGCTTAATTTCACGGTCATATTACATGCTGATAGATCTTACTTTTTTTTATTTCACTAACAGAAAGCATCAGTATCTTGCCCATGAATTATCTAAACAGTTTCAGCTCTCTCGATAATGAAACATAAATCAGACGGCAAGTTGATTAGCAGCACGCTTGTAAAATATTGCACATACGCCAGCACTGGCAAAAGCRTGTTCAAGCCAAACGTTGTAGGCTTTAGCTTGTTTGCTTGAAATAAAACAGCTAGAACTACATAYGGGTGAAGTGTTAATTATTTGTACCACAGCAGGGCATACAGGTAGTAGCTATGAACTGGGTCAATACAGGGATAGAAGGCTGGCCGTACTTTATTTGGGGCTGAGAACAGGATGAATCCGTATTTATAACGAGAAAGATTTTGAGGAAGTAATGACTATTGGTAAGACTCTTTCCTCGTCATCAATAGTGAGGCTCATCCACTTTATTAAGAGCAGATTTAAGCCTACATAAGCTTCAACAGAAAAAGGGTTAGGTTAATAATGGTCCCTRCTGAAAACCCCACCCATTACGCATACACCAATACGAAATTAGCGAGCAACGCAGTAAAATCGCAATAAATCAAATAATGATGCAAACACAGCAATAAATCTTATGTTACACATCATTATGAGTCTTAAGTCTGGCGTTAAGCAGAAAATGTGTTTAATTGAGATCACAGTAGAGCTTTCCTCAGAAGCCACAAAACTGATAGTATTAGTGTTACAAAACCAGGCTGTGCGTAAGAGCCACCAGGCCTTGCTTTTTCTATATGAACTAAAAAAAAAATCAGCAGATAAATGTACCATTAAGATGCTTTGTGGCTTTGCCTGACCAGAGATTTTGCCTTGAGCAAGTTTCCTGCACAACTGGGCACATGATAGGCCTGCAGACAAAAATGTTATGCTAGATACAGAGAACAGATTTGACTGATTAACATATACTACAATATAGAAACAGCTATTAAAGTGTTTGGAACGTGGTAGAAGCAGCAGATTGATAAGCTTCCAAAACAAGCCGTAGATCATGTCCGGTTTCTGGTAAAAGTATGGTAAAGAAAAAACAGCCAAACCCCAGAAGCCACTGAAAGCCTAAACCGACCAACCAAAAACAACCTACGGATTGAGACAGAGAAGTTTCAATGATCTGTGAAATTACTGAAGCAATAAAGTGGAAGCAAGTGAAAAGAACATGCACCACAAGTTAAAATCTCAGAGAAAATTAAGGCCAGGTCTGCATTAGCAAGCAATAACACTGCAGTAGGAGGGGATCTGTAGAGCAAAGCAAGTGGTGAGAACTCAACTTCCACACTGCAGGCAGCTTGGGTGCTTCAGCCTGGCTCTTGCCTGGTTCCCCCAGACTTAGCACCCCTTAGCTGGAACGCATCGGGCACATATCTTCTGCTTCCAGTCCATCCAGAAGAAACACAGCCTGCGACCTCCAGGACTGCCCCACAACACAAACCAAAGCATGCTAAGTGGGGACGTGTGGGAGATGGACTTCAAAAGCGCTCTTGCCCTACACTGATATGCTAACGCAGGTGCAGCCTAGCTTATCTAAAAGTATACCTGCATTGGAGAAATTTTCTATTAAACTTTGCAACGTCATGTTTTTCATTCTGCAATGGAACTTCTTTTAGGGAGTGTATTGATTGCAGTATTCTGCAGTAACTAGTACAAAAAAAAAATTACCCTGATGTTAGATGTCATGACACATACTTTAATTTTTGGTCAGCCCTGAAGTGGCCAGGCAGTTGGACTAGATGATCATTGTAGGTCCCTTCGAACTGAAAATATTCGATTCTATTCTAAACATCACGATCATGCCTGAGTCTGACAAGCTGGAGCGAGCAGATTTTATAATTATGTCTCTTTCAGAAAAAAACACTGAACCACCTGATTTCAGCATATATGGGAGCTGGACTGGCACATGAACAAGGCAGGACAAAGTAAGCTGCTACAACACTTTGCTGACTATAGCAGCATGGATGCACGTGTCTGAGATTCATCACCCAGAGAGGTTAGAGCATTCTTCCTACAGACATGCATGGAGAAGTTTGCTCATCATGCTAACCAGGCTGCTCGTGCTGGTTTACCATTTCCATGGCATCTTTGAACTACCACATAAGGAAATAATCTAGGACCGGCAGCAGGAAATATCTGTGATCACCTCCTGGTAAGCAAAATTATTCCAGTCTCCACTAGCAGTTCCCCCCGCTGCCTTTTTCTAAGGAGGGACTGTTCCTTTTGACTAAGAAGTAGATACCAAGATGCACTGGGCCAAATTTAGCCTTGCAGCGCATGGGTTCATACAACGGGTTTGTAGACAACCATACAGCCTGTTGTCTCATACCAGACTCTATGTTTCAGGTAGATCTTATCAAAAGGGCAGTTGGTCACACCATTTTCTCTAAGCAAACAGTTTGTGACCACACCAAGAAGTCTAAACCCATAACCATGAATTTCCAAAAATGAGAGCATGCAAGCTACATTTAGCTCTCTTACAAGTTTTAGAGAAATTTGCTCATCCTGTGGCATCGAAAAAATGTAATGCTGAACTAAACTGTCTGAATTTTGCAAGGTGGTACTCTGTCATGCAGACAGACGCTATTTGCCTGTCATCCTTGGGGGGTGGCCTATGGGTCACAGAGGATGGATAGGTCTTGATACTGGACTGCTCTGAAACCTCTTTCATAACACAATGATGGAGGAAAGTTGGTTAATGCCAAAGGAAGGATTTCTTTAGTAGTATAGTTCTTTTTTTGCATGGATCTCACTTCAACTTTTATATGTCAAAAAAATAAACGCATTTTAAAATAATCACCACCAGCTCACTGGTCAAGGACAAAGTGAGGCTCCCAAGTTAATTTAACATAATTATGTTTGATTTGAATTTTATCTACTATTTGATAAAACATGGCCTGTCATGATTCAGGGGTGGTTACAAGAAAAAGAAGTCCTGAGTGACAGACGATGTCCCCTGTCCTTCACCCTCTCACCTTCCGGACTCTCTGGACCTTGAATTTTGATTTGAGTTCCTTCCCAGGTAGGATCAAAAAGGCAAAAGGCTTTTTCTCAGACTTGATAGGCAAAGTCCCAGAAAAGTAGTACATTAAACACTAACCTGTAGCTCCAGAAAAAAACAGGACTGGTAGTTGTTTGCAAAAGCCTGAATTAGAGACTAGCGACTTGAGATAAGATAGGCAATCAGCTCTGACTCTGCCACTGCAGACTTCTGGTCTACTTGCAAGAGAAGACATGTCATCATTTCTCTTGACAGTCCCCAGGATTTCAGGGAGATTGCCTAGTAGTCACAGGAGAAAGGGGGAAATGAAAACAGGACTCTTAAGGAAGAATGAAGGACTTTAGGAGGGAAGGTCTTAGCTTTATTTTTAACAGAGAGTCTACACCAACTCTGAGTAAGGTTAGATATGGTTACATATGTCATGTCCAGATCCCTGGGCAGGGAGACTGCGGCATATTGATGCAACACAGATTTTGCTGTTGCAAGAGTCCCTTACATAAGGGTCACAGTATCAGAGAAAGCCTGAATAGGAAGGTCAGTTTATTTTTTTGCACTGTTCAGTAGTTACTTGAATAATATCCTTTTTTTTAATTAGAATTTCTTCCGAATCTGACTATGCCTCATGTGCAATTACATTGCCCGTCTTATCCCTGGAAATGCATTTTCCTAGACACCTTATGTAGAAAAAAGRTCACGTACAGCTTCTGTCCACAGCTTCTGTCAGAAGAAAAAGGATTGCAAAGTAAATCTGTCAGCTGTACGTTGCACTTAGTATTCAAACACTGAAGCAGTAGGACTGAGGTGGTCGGTCCACAGGACTGGCTTGCTAGGCATGCTTTTGAGGCTCACATTAACCTCTCCAATGGATCGACAGCACGGCAGAACCCTGGATAGCAAGTGCCAAATGTGAGCCGCTAGCACTGCAGCTACGCAGCAGCTCCTTTAGCTGTCAGCTGTGGCAGGCTCTATTGCAGATGACTAGCTGCACAGAGGATGAGAGGAAAGGTGCTAGCCTATGAATGGTTGTAAGCTGAGGAAAAACTCACTTGATATTACTTCTTTTCTGCAGCGCAAATTCATATACAAGCACATGTCATTAAAGAAATAATTGTTCCACTACAGTTTCTCAGGAGGCTACAAAAATACTTTGTACCCACATGTAGTTACCAGAGATGGTACCTTATTCCATTGTGGAGGAAAAAGTGTTTTAGATAGGATACTCTAGCACAGAAGTTTCACTTGCCCTGTTGTTCTTGACTGGGTGAGGTAGTCACTGTTCTCAAAACCAAGCATATACTGTCAGGGGTACCCAGAGAAATACAATACTGCTCATCCATAGCCAGACCATTCCTTGGACTGGTACCAGAACCTGCAGAAGAAAGTGGYTATGAATCACAACAGGGTTAGTGGAGATGGGAAAAGGCAAGAGGGCTGTTGGAGGGACTTCCCCCCATTATGGTGTACAGTCCCAGTCACGCAGAGCAGACAGGTCTCTGCCCGGCTGTGTGGCCCCCCATTTCCCAGACTTATACTTGGAAGCTGGAGGCAACTACACTATCACTAAGTGCACCACTGCTTTCTCTCCATGGTACTCATGCTGCCAGGTGTATAGTTAACTTGTAAACCTCCTTAGCCCAAGTCTGGGCTTCTTCTATCACCTCTACTTATGTGAGGGCTCTAGCTGAGCCGTTTATCACCAAACCCACTGCACCTGTCCCCAGGCTTCTTAGTAACTTACTCAGCAAGTACTAATTGAATTGGAAATTATTCACAGGAGGATTCTCCCTTCCTCCCCTTTCTTCCCCAAACGAAACATCTCCTCCTGTTGTATGCTCTCTTTAATCCTGACACTATTCAGAACAGAAACCTAGGAAAAGGGTTATTGCAGCAGAGCCTCTTCCTTCTTTCCAGAAACAAATAAAATGAAAAGTTCAAAAGTCTCTTGCTTTTGGTCACAACCTTCAGGCCAGTTTACCAGGAGGCGTATGTATGTACATCTTTATTTTATACAGCCTTTCTTCTTCCTTCCCTCAAAGCAGTCCTCTAAAGACCACACAGTATGCAGCATTTGGAATTTTTTTTTTCTTCTTTTTTTCCTCTGGAGCTCATTCTAAAGTGCTTCCACAGATATTTTTCTTGCTTTATGTTGCATTTCCTCTATAAGCCTTAAAAGACTTGGCAACACAACTTCCCTGGCTGGTATAAATACAGCCATAGATATTTTTAAATCACAAAAGCAAACCTTCCTACTCCCCCTCCCTTCTCCCCAAAACCCATATCATGCAAGCATCTCTCTCCTCTTTCTGATGGAAGTAATTTCATTATTTTAAAAGCACTTATGCAACCAACAGAGGCGACACCATGTGTGCGTGCATACACGAGCCTCCTCAGGAGTCAATACGATTGTGCCCTCTCTCCTCTCCCTACTTTCTCCTTTCTCTATCCTTTATCAATATTAATATTTTTCTTTTACATTTTAACTAGATGCAGGTTGATAACTACTACATCCATCTTAAACATGAGTTTCCAATGTACAGTGTTAAACCCAAGCAGGTCGCTACYTTCGGTGGAAATGGCACAGCGAATGCCCTTTCGAAGACTTATACAAGTCTGGCTTCATCATGGAAGTCGCTTCCTTTTTACAGAGCAATAATCCCACAACCACTGTATTAACTCTGCACACCCCCAGCCCCTGCGCATGCTTGAGGATCTTCATTTATTGCAGTGGTTCCCCTTACTCTGTAGCAAATTAACTGCAGTGTCGCTTCTTCCCAGTGTTTGGAAAAGGTGTTTGCTGATTTTTGGTTTGGGACTGGTTTTGAGTGGGGAGAAGTGGTGGGGTTTTTGTTTTGTTTTGGTTGATTTTTTTTTTTGCTTTTTCTTTTTTTTTCTTTCTTCATTTAGAGCACAATTATACTTGCTGTTTCTTAGGTTTGAACTCAGCACACCTCACATAACATTGCTTCCTACTGAAGGTTTCTATATTCTTGTACATAAATTACTTTTTCCGAAATCTAGTTCTACTAATACACTTGCAACTAACAAAAGCAGTTACCCACACTATATATGCCCTGAAAGCCAGCACAATAAGCAGTTAGAGACAATGTTGACATAAACAAAGTGAAGCAGCCCCCATCACTGAGCCAGGGCAGTCTACCAGAAAGAGCGGACTGAGACAGTCGTTGCAGATACAGTACTCCCATTTCAATACTTGGTTGTCTCAGTCAATCCATTTTCCCTCCCATCC
Organism: Oceanodroma leucorhoa; assembly: GCA_030449065.1. Classification (NCBI taxonomy): domain Eukaryota; kingdom Metazoa; phylum Chordata; class Aves; order Procellariiformes; genus Oceanodroma; species Oceanodroma leucorhoa. The sequence continues at coordinate 995,854 of JASVER010000190.1, forward strand.
CCTGAAAAGTTAAGCATCCTGAGGTAGGAGAGGCTCTGGGTTTTTTGGCCCTCCTTAGTGACTTTTGTCAAGCAACGTACAATCCCAACTTTGGGAAGGGAATTTTTTGTACAGCCTTTCTTCTGTTATTAACAGTTGTACTTAAACGTACAAGGCTTAGCATGAATAGTGTGACAGGCAGAAAGGGGAACTGTGGTATTCAGCAATCCCACCTTTGCCTGGTGGGCTATGGGGAGGAAGAACTCTGCTATCCTCCTCTCTCCAGATGTCAACATCCCCTAATCAAAGCTCCTCATGTCCCTGCAGAGCAGAAGGATCTTGGCACACGGTGACAACATTCAAAGAGGGCAAAGAAAGAGCTGTACACTCTGCGTCTTAGCATCCGGCAATACYTGAGCTTCTTCAGACTAAGAAATTATAAAGATAGCCTGAAAATTCCAAAGATACAAAATTAAGATTATTTCAAGATTATTATGTTAGAGTTTCTTGTAATGTATTTTTAACAGAGGAAAAATGTTTCTTTTAAGTATTCTGATTCCTCATGCAATTCCTGCTCTCAGGTGTGTTTAGAAGCAGAATGCTGGAAGGGCTCTATAGAAGCCCTTAACAACAAATCTCTCCTCCCTGCTTTGCAGCCCTGCACTGCATGGAGTGTGTGATCCCCACCAAGGGAGCTGAGCTACGTTCCTCCAAGAGCAGGGGCCTTGGGCTAGTTGGTACTTGCAGTAACCGTGAGTGAGAGAAGAGTCAGTGACACAGTGGTCATTCAGCACACCCTAGCATAATGCTCCCCTCCTCGTCTCATTAGGTACTTTAATGTCCATTAAGTGTTAGCAAGTCCTGTTGCACTCTGCTTTGCTGGCCTCAGAGCTTCTAMTTCAACCAGCCCTCCCCGGTACTGGTGTTAGTTGTCTACTTGTATCCCCAAGTATCTGGGCTTCCTCTCTTCCTCCAGATAGTTCTCCTACACCCATCATCTGTGCTCTGCGTTTCCCAGACATATARTCTGAGCTACCTTTAAGCACGTCTGAGTCTCCCAAGCTCCAGAGCACTGGAGGAGGCAGGGAGCAGTGAGGGGCAGGGCTCTCCAACATTAGGCTTTYGACTAGTTGTGCAAGGGTCAGCCTTAGGAGACCAAAACTCAAGTTTGACTATAAGCAGAGCCGGCACACAGCTATGGCGATGAATCATGCACACTGGAGTGTGCTCTTCCCCTGAATGCACGCGGCTTCCCTGCTGTGGGAAGAGCCATGGCTGCCGGAGGGCAACGGAGACTGTCAGCTGTTTAAAAGTCTTGCCATGCGTCTGCTAACTTTTATTATTCAGCATGATTTCTAACAAGAATATTCAATTTTTGTGGGAAATTATGGATTTTTTTTTTTTTTGTAAGAAAGATAGAAGAAAGTCTCTGTACACCTCTCCCTGTTCTCAGTGAAAGAAGGAAAGGTGGTGAGCACTTCTTGCCCTGTCAAGAAAGAAAGAAAAGACACCTCGGAACAGTGATGTCACTGCAGCTTTTAAGTATAAATTACTCAATTTCTTCGCTTCAACTTATTTTTACCTGACCCAAACAATGCTTTCCATTGTTAGAGGAGTGAATTTAGTATTCAGGTTATTTTACAAATATTACAGAAAACACRTACAAATTCTATAGTAACACCTTATTTTTCTTAAGCCTTGCAGGCTCCAACARTGTTTCTTTGCTTATACGTTTGATCAAACGTACAAGTAACACTGAAAAGACAAGAACAAATAGACAAGCAAATATTACAGGAAACAATTGTCAGCGTGAGAGAAACTCCATTTGGAGAAACATCAACAGAAGATCTGTGATGGACCTGCAGACAAACAAACCTGTAGTAGATATCAAAGAGCACAAACCTTTACCAGGACYCCCATAAAGGCAGCATGAATACTGTGCTACTCCATGGGGCAAAATCCTTCAAGAAAAATGAGCCATACTGTGCTATTAGCTCATTTTCCAAAGGCAGGCTTGGCAAGGGAAGACTAGCTGTGGAATAGTTGTCAAGAAGAGTAAGAGCTGGGGAAGCAATGGCAAAACAAACATAAAGAACTGCCTCCAGATGTTCRGGCAGATCCTCTTTTCCCCTCATCAGAGTCGTGGAGCAAAACTGCAGCTGCTCTTGTGTCTGTTCAAGATTTATATTAAAAACGAAAGCATCAGCATTTGCCCTTCCTCCTTCAGGGTGTGCTAGAGTCACCCAGGCTCCAGCAGAACATAATCTGCACATGGAGGTTAACATGGTTGAATCAATCTGATCATGGATGAAAATTCAGCTGCTATCGATTCCCCACTCTACACTGATTGCCCTTCCCGGGTCAGAATGGAGACCCCTCCCATTGTTCAGTGAATACAGTATTCTGTTCACTACATCAATTACCCTGACCCCAGGGGGTCCAAAAGCCTCCCCGCTCACCCATTTACAGTGACAGCTGTCATGCTAATGAATCCACATTGACATTATAATTAAACCATTACACAAAGTGAGGCCTCACTCTCAGCTGTACAGCAAACACACACAAGGCCACTTTGGAGAGGTTGCCTATTAGAAATGTAGTGTAATAAGATGAGGTATCCCTCAAGTTTTAGAAGATGAAAAATGCAGGCAGAAGATGCAAACTTAAAGAGGGATTAGAAAACAAGGACAACCCTTGAAGAAGTGACTTTTGGTTTCCTCTTTCAGACAGCTTTTGCTGAAGAAGTAGTTTCATGACAGATTAGCTTCCTGACAAGTCTCTTTTTGGAGTACACCTTAGAGAAGAAGGAGCACTTCAGGACAACAAGCAGCTCCACAAGCAGAGTCAGAAGCACAAAAATACCCAAACYCTCTGCACTCACCTCACCTGAGCTAGAGTTCTCACACTTCACAACCAGTCCGAAGAAAAAAAACCTACCCAAATATACGCCAGTTGATGTATATGTATGTCAGTTGGCTAAGAGGAACTGGGGGCAGCCACATACTGCATTTGCATTCTGCTTAGCAGAAGCCCTTTGCTCCACAGGGGCACTGCAACTGCACCCGAGCCATAATCCTCCCAGAGTTCATTTGCATCCATGCACCCTTTTCAAGTTTGGCCATTATTGACCAACAGTTTCACCTTAGAAAGTGATGTGATTTTTTTTTTTTTTTTGGTGTTAGTAATGGATTCGGTGGGTAGAGAGAGCTTCATATCATTCAGAGGGCTGTTGCTCTTTGCAGACCTGAACGTAGGAGGCTGGAGGAGGTTGAAAAGCAAAAATATTGATGTCTAAGAAAAAAATTGCTCTTTTGCTCTATTCTGAGTACTGATCTTCYCAAATAATATTTACAGTTATATGGCAGCCTATTACATAAAACTTAATATTGACTGAAAGATTTTCTTCTAAGGAAGTATGAATTAAATAGTGCAATAGATAAACAGTGCTCATCTAGATGTAAAGTGCAATCTACAGAAGGCAGTGTTAYGTGGAGCATGAAGGTAGGCAATTTGGTAGTTTGAAGTCGTCACAGTCTGGCCTCAACAGCACAAAAGGGTACACTAACCATATTGAGTTTATCAGAAGTCTCTCATTTGAGTCTGAGCACCAGAGGATTTTAAAAGCTGTTTTGTTTTTGTTTTTGTTTTAATACAGTGCATTCAAGTACAGGGGTAAACTCTGGGATGTTATTGCGTATTGCTGTTTGGGAGCAAATCCTCATATTTGAGTACTGAAAAGCATTCAGTACAACGCTATATCTCAGGCTTTCAAGTTTGGTAAATTTAAGGACATGGCTGTTCTTCACCAGAAAGGATTACCYGAACTTACTTTGAGACCTTTGCAGTCATCCTGAAGTGATTTCGGATCTATCAAACAAAGAGGAATCMATGAGTTTCTGGGACTATCTAGAGACTTCTGCATCTGTACTGAAGATGTTTAGCAGAATTCAGCTTCCACATAACCCAATGATTCACGGTGGTAGATGACTGAGCCCTGAAGACTTGAATTCTCTGTCCTGTCAGGTCATTAAAATCTGCCTGAAATGCCCCTTGTTGGTTTCTACTACTGATGAAGGTCGTACGGCTTCTGAATACACCACGTTAGAGATGTTTCCCCCAAAGTAAAACCTGTGGCAAAGAGCCACAGATTTCCACACCATCCCTGCCAAMGAAAGCTGGACTTTATATTCTTAATTACTCTGTCGGAGAATACATTCAAAATTTAAAATAGAATAAAAATCTAACCAGAAACTTTTACTTCTACCTAGAATATTCAGATGTCCTACAATAAATGGAGATGTTCCAGAAAGACTCATTTTCCCTATAGAAAGAGAGCAAACTTCAGCACTTCCAATTGTTTTTATTTAGTTACCTTCTCTGACTGATAGSCACCATGTTTCTTTCCTCCCTTCAGCCCCTCAATATGACACATTACCCCATATCCTAAAACAAAAACCAGAAAGGAACAGACATATAAGGAGGATCATGGAGTTAAGCATTCACAAGTTGGGAAGTGCAGGAACCATGGCTAGCCTGCGACCCTCAGATGAGCCCATGGGTGCGAGTACGTTGCATTGTCTTYAACTCTATGCACTTGCACAGAGCCCATTCAGTACACAGGGTATATGCCCAGCTATGCAGAAGCCATCAGTAGAAGAACATTGCTAAATTCTTATAAACCACAGGGAAAGCTGAGGAAACGCACACTGGGAATATCATGTGGCATCATGCAGTCTTCCACACAGATGATCAGAAGAGCTAAAAGCCTTAGAACTCCCATTATCATATTAAGCCAGTCCAAAGCAAACATTTAGTACTGGAAGGGGATATAACCTGGCAAAGTTATGGGCAACTGAGAGCTGGACCTTGGTCAACAATTTCAGCAATAAGTTACACTTCTGGTCCTACTTATAATACCGCTGCCGCACAAACAGAACAAGATCTTAGAATTTTCTTTTATTTTTTTTTAAATCAGCATAGTTCCTTTGCCTTCCCTGGGGCTATGCAAGTCTATGGAAGCTGAAGACTGCCTATAATGTATGTTGTGTTATTCTGGTTTCCTAAACTGTACTTTGAATGATGGATGGGAGGCTGAAGTAGCTGATAACAATGCTAAATGGTGAGAGACCAAATATGTACCAGTAGCTCAGCTGAAATTGCGTAGCTGGCATAGAGCTGGGCTTGGGCTGAGAAACAGATGAAGTGTCCTGAAAGCGTGTCAGCCCTGGAGTCCTAGAAACRGAGTTTTCTTTTGCAAAACATCTTTCTTTTGGGGGATGGGGTGGAGGGAAAGAGGGGGACTTTTAAAAGCTATGAACATTATGACTTTTAAGCAAGGATGCAATTAATATATCAATAACCGAAGTGATACCAAACAGATCAAAGGTACATGCAATCAAGATCAGCCGCCTCCTCTGTGGAAGGTGAAGCTGCACAGATAGGGAGGGCACAACGCTTCCACGCTTTGTGCTACTTTGTTGTGCCCAGGGCAGGTCCACCCATATGTTTCAGCAGGAATTTAGATCTTTTTAAAGAGACCTAATATTTTTACAATGGGGTTCTTCTTTTCCATGCTCTGCATGCTGCACCTAGATGAAAAAAAGGCTTAGGAGCCCCGTTAGGTCCAGCTTTACTCTTCTGAAGTCAGTCTTGCTTTCTCAGGGCTTGAGTCAGGTGTCTCAGAGGCTCCTTTATAAAGACCTGCCTGCTGCAACCATTGCAGCCTGGTGCAGCAGCAGTATTTGTCAGTGCTACCTCATAATTTCAATGTACGTATTCCACTGGCATATCTACAGGAGCTGTGGTGTCTATCCTCTAGTGGGACAATTTGCTAAAAGCACCCCAAATCCACAAGTATTGACAGACCAGAACATTAATGTTTTCCCCACCAGAACCTCTTTGCATGTGGATAAAACTCGAAACATTTTTACCAAGCTAAGTATTTACAAGTGTTGGAACATYGGCAAAAAAGAGTTTCCCTCTGCCTTGGTGTATTTAGTAAATTATGGTGGTAGGAGAGACATCAGCGACCAAGACAACACAGAGTTTTGCTGGGAGATAGCTGGTCCCAGCTGAAGCAAGACGACTTGAAGTGAAAGGCAAAGTTATATGGAGGGAAGAGTTAACAGAACTCCAGGATAAGRTACTCCAGCAAATAAATCCAAACATGAGTTTTTAGGCTTGCTTTTTGGTTCTTAATATTTTATGAACTAACATTATTCAAACACAGTATTTACGAATTCAGCATGTTTACACAACGCCTGAGGCCTCTGGACAGTTCTGAACTACAACCAATCAATGATATTTGGATTTGGGCATTCAGTCAAGAAAGAGGTGGAGAAGGGGGCAAAGAAGCCASTATGTTAAAAACCTCATTTTTGCATTTCAATATTTTTCCTCTATTCATCTGTGCCAGTCTTAACAATGAGAAGAGCTGCTTTTCAGTGCCCTGTCCCTTTTTACAGATGGGTCCCAAAGATCCCCCCAGTGTAATCCCCACTGCCTGAAATTTTRCAAGATCCCCACAGCTCTTCAATTACCTTCGTTGGCCTGTCAAGACTCCAGCATCTCAAATTCAGTTAGCTGGTGTTTGGACCTCCGCCAAGGGCCAGCCTTTGCTCCTAATGACAGCCAGCTGAGGGGACACTGAGAGGGGCTGAATTCAATTTGCAGGCCCTCTAATCTGATTAGGGGAGCAGGGTTTTTATTTTCTCCAAAGTTTGCAGTAGCCAGGATGAATGATGGCCAAAGGATGAGCTGTCAACATCAACAAAGGCTTGGAGACAAAAGGAAAAAAATGAGGGGGTATAAAAAAAATTTTTTTAGAAGAGAAATGAGTCTGCTCTGATTGACAGCACAGCGAGCTGTTGAGTGAATTGTTCAGGTGACAATGTTGTGTTTGCAGAGTGTCACTCTGTGTGGGCTGTTAAAGCAGGAATGGATCCAGCTACCAGGCAGATGTCAAACAAATTCCAAGGAGAGCTTTTCTTTTTTTTCTAAATAKATCCAGTGTCCAGCCTCTAATAAATATTGCACTATTCTCCCATCTGGTCTAAAATATGTAACACTTTCTCCGTTTTCTACTTCATTATACTCTATTACAACTACTCAGCTGCAACAAAAACTTATTATATAGCCACACATACTCTTTATTTTTCATTGTTGCATATCTGAGGGGTTTTTGTCTTACTGAGTGGACTTGAGCATCACTCAGCTAAAGGCAATATCTCTTCACATTAAAGCACTCTCCTCAAGCATCCAAGCTGTATTTGCTTCACTTTAATACAGTTATGACAGTCCAACACCACTTTCTTACTATGGTTTTCTTAATGTTTGAACACCTCGYTTTTCATAGTTGCCCACTCAGTTAATCTTTAATGATATATTTTTTGTATCRCCAGAACATGAGCCTGGAGGAAGAYGGTGAAGCTATGGCATTCTGCAGGCTCTGCTCTTCCTCTTGCAACACCCAGCATGGCACATTCAACACAGCTATGGGTTCCCCTACTAACTCTGCACATGTTTATTTCTACTCACTTAAGACAGATCCTGGGGACAATTATTTAAATAAAAAGCCTTCTGTGATGAACAGGCACAAAGCAGGCTCRGACACCAATCCAGTACAAAAGGCTCCGTAACACGACATAAGAGATATTCATACACTCAGTATTTCCATTCAGAAAGTATTTGTGGTCTAGAATACATCCCATAAACCACAAGGAAAAATGAGAAAATTTGGAGAAAGAGATGCCAGGGGGAGAACTCTGGTTCCAGATCTGACCCTGCAGTGTCACAACTTCCTTGGCTTGGATATTTGAGTGACACCAATATGATTCGCAGCCCTGCAAAGACCATGATGACTTTAGCTATCCATGGAAACCCCCGAGAAGACCACATTTTTCAGAGACAGGACTTCTGAAACTCCYGACCAGAAAGGTAAGAGTCTGCCAGCCCCTCAGAGTACCTTCAAGGCAATATATWGGTTAGCAAAAGACCCAGCTCTGATGGCACATAACACTATCTTTTCTCATTAACCTGTAATATCCACCACAAAAAGTCACTCTTTCATCCTGTGAGCACATCAACTGGCAGAGCAGCAYTGAACAGACAATTTTGGGTATCAGACTTGAGCAGAGGACTTGAGAGCCTGAAGGAGCAGCAGAGTAGGACTCAAGACACCATCACCACAGCTGCTTCACCTGAGAGCAGGAAGACAGGCATGGGCTCAGAGATGACCAAGCAGGCGCTGGTCATRTCCCGAGAGCTACGTGCCAGCCGTGGAAGAAAGGGAGCCCAACATCCTGCAGGCAAGCAGCACCATAGTCCTGTGAAGGGGCACAAAGCAGTTGCATCATTGCCTTAGTGTCTGAAGRCCTGAAACTGGCGGACTGGCATTAAGATATCTTAGAAACAGGCTTCAGAAAGAGAAACAAGCAGAAAACCCAAGGAGTGTGTATGATGGAGAAGGGACYGTTGCCGAAACCACAAAGAGGCCGAGAGAATTAGAACAAAAATGGTAGTAATTCTCCTCCTAYGCTCCCATAGGCAATAGCAGAAGGTATGCATAGGCTGCCTTTCTAGCAGAAGGCTCACTTTGCTAGCAGTTTTGACTCACTTGCCATCCTGAAGTATTTCTGGGCACTCACCTCAGGTAAGACTTCCCTTAACTTTGTAATTTGGTGATGGAGAGCTGGTGGGGGGGTCTCCCTCAGCCACGTGCAGAGCTCTGAGGTCTCCTGTGCTTGAGATTGAAGGCTTAGCATTTGGGAAGTAGCTTGTCGTCTCGTCAAGGATGTGCTTTCTGCCTCTGTCCATATTTGAAGCCTCTACAAAAACAAATTAGTGTTCACAAATGCTCAGCTGGAACCTATTAGCTTGTCTGCAAAGATCCYTGATGGTCCCTTGCTCTAACCTCCCTCAGTTCTTGCGTTCAACCGGATTAGGCTGTCTCCACAGAACATCCCAGGGCTAAAGGGCCAAGCGAAATGTTTCTTGCAATCATTCTTCCTGCAGTCTTTTCTCCTGTCTATCTGGTGCCTCCGTGGAGCCAGACAGGAGAGCTGGCTGCAGGGAAGCTGCCTGTGCTGTGCCCTCCGCTTCCCTTGTTAATGCTCTGGCAGAGAAGAATGGGAGCAGCCTGACAAAGGTGCAGAGGGGTGAATAAGCAGAGAGGAGGAAGGAGAGGGGAAGATGAAGCTCAGATGAATGAGGAAAGCGCATAGGAAAGGAGATACAAGAAAGACAGGAGCGGGTGTGGACACATAGGCAGGAATAGCAGCAGCTGGGAGGAACAATTTTGGAACAGGAGGGGTAAAGAGAARCCAGTGGCCTGCTAGAGCCTGGAGTCAGCACCCCAAACTATTGCCTTTCCTCCCTTGTCAGAGGATGCCTGTGAACATCTTACTGCCCTTAGCAGTCTAATAGCAATAATAGAGCTCTGACCTCTTATAAGTTACATCATGAGCTCAGCTAGTGCAAGAACCATTGCACAGATTTACCGATCCCACTCCTGTTGTGGGGAGCAGGCAGGGAAATCAGTGCAAAGGGTACGCGATCACGTTTTACTATTCTCAATATGCTTTAAATGCTATATGGGTAGGAAATTACAACCCAAATGACACGTTGGTGAAAAGGAAAGGCTGCAAATCCAAATACCCTAACGTTAGAAAGTGGCAGAATTAGTCACTCATATTTATGATAAATAACCCATGCTCTCTCAATCTGAAAAAGTCATAATGTTTTCAAGAAAGCAATATCCTTTATGTCAAGAATAATATTATATAATGGCAAAATAGGGAGTCCCATTCATGGCTTGCTGAGTTCTTTTGATCTCAGCCTCATGATAGCCTGTGCAATGAAACTGTCACCTGTGTTTGTTCATTTCTTTGCATCTTTGTTGAGAATAAACTGACCAGTAATGGATGCCTTGCCTTTGTATTGGCATCCATCCATTTAAAAACTTTAAAAAATTACAGAACAGTATCAGCCCATCAGTAATGCTACAAGTTAGATGCCAAGTGGCCATTCCATATTCTAGATCTACCTTTGGAGTCTAACAAGACTCCAAAAAGCCAAGCCAACTCCACCAGACAACAAATGCAGATGGAAAAGACAAAAGCACTGAACGTCCTAAAAAGCCTGTGGATGACAAAACTTCAAAAGACGCTGCATATGTTTACATCTTGTTTGAGGCCATTAATGCAGTTACACCATGGGAACATTTGGCCCATTATTCATAATATCCAGAAGATGAAGAAGAGTAACACACTTAATTGAAACCCTTGTCAAAATGAAAAATTAATTATCCTCCAAAGATTCTCTGTCAAACTGTCTCTTTCTATTTGCTACACCGGGGCAATATCAGCAAAATAGCTCTGCAAGTCCCTGCTACCAGCAAGTATATTATATTATGTACAAGTAACGAATGCAGAAGGAGCCAAGTCAGGAATTCTGCGATGAGGAACACTTTCATCAGAAGATGCCTATTCCAAAACCAGACCTATTTTAGGAGGATATGGGAAAAGCATCAGGGATTGCAGTTTGAGCATGGCTGTGTCTACTGGAGAGGAAAGTTTCTGAGAGGCAGGAAGGGTCATTGCAGAACTATAAGACAGCCCAACAGCCCGGGCACTCTCCCAGCTACGGAAAGCCTAGGCTCTGCTTTGAGTAAAAGCAACAAAAATCTATGCTGAAAGGAAGGACCGTGAGGTCGTCGGCTGGTTTGGATTCCTGCTGCCTCTGTGAAAAGCCCAGAGATCCTCCAGGGGAACAGAAACCAAGGACAGGGACTTTCACATCTCAGGTACTGCTGCAGAATGGTACAATCATTTCATGTCCATCCCTTTTCTTAACCAGGAAAGCAACAGCAGCTCAGGCAGGGCTCGCACCCCTCCGACTCCGTGACCCCTTTTCCACAAGGATGGACGAGGAAAACTAGACAGAGAACTTTGATATCAGGCACAGATGACTCCAGACAGTGGCCGTCTGCCCAGACCCAACCAAAAATATTCATTCAGTTTCTAAGTCTTCCTGGAGCAAAGGCCTACAGTTTCCAATCACCCAGGTATTTGCTTTGTCCCCTGCTAAGCACTAGCCCCAGGACAAAAAGAGAGAGCAAAGTCCCAAGTGCCTGTTAAAGGCCCCAGTCTACCAAACCTAGAGCATAGCGAGAGTGGAGAAAGACCCCTGGCTTTTTTCACTTGCGCCACATTATCACAGAAAGGTGGATTAGAAGTTATCTCAGCTCTGCTTTCTTTCAGAGCTCCTTGGCAACACAGCCACCAAGATATAAATATGCACACACAAAAATTTGCAGCAGGCATGTGTGCACGCACACACACAAGCCAGTAGGCAAAAACATTTCAAGGCATGGGACAGATATGGCCAGGAAGGCAAAGGACTTCTGGAAATTCTGGGAAGAGGAGGAAAATAGGGGAGAACTTTTTTATCCTCTTTGTGAGATTTAGCTTTTTTTAAGGGTAAAAAAACCAAAAACAGTCACCTTGGAAAATAAAAACTTCACAGCTGTCCTACCTACCACCAACGAGCTTCACACAAATTGCAAGGGGCCAGCCACAACTTCAGGCCTGCGTTGTGTAAAATATAATCTAAATTAAGACAACCTAATTCTGACTGAAGTAAGGCTGACAAAGGACCAGCTTAACCTGAGTACTCAATACTACAGTGAGTAAGGGGGGGTATGCAAGAGAGCTCCCCATTCCTGAAGGTAGTAGGCAAGTAGCATTTCATGGTCCGTTTATCACTTTTCTACACTTTTCTACACATTGGTGGCCGTTGGCACTTGCACCAACTGCAGGGCCAAGAGGCATATCACATTGGTGTTACCGTTCGTGTTCGTCTATGGTAACAACACAGTAGAGCAATATACACCAGGCAGGCATGCAATATACCTTAGCTGTCCTGTGCAAGAGGGAGACCAACACGCTGCTGTCACTCATTACGCTAATACCCAAAAGTGGCAAACAACCTCACCACACCAAGTCCCTGTGCACAACAAGTGACAGTGTCGTGGCTTAACCCCAGCCAGCAACTAAACACCACATAGCCGCTCACTCAACCCCCCCTCCAGTAGGATGGGGGAGAGAGTTGGGAGGGCACACACAAAGGAAAACCCACAGGTTGAGACAGAATCAGTTTAATAATGGAAATAAAACAAAGTAGAACAGTGATAATAACAATGCTAACAACAACAATAATAGAATATACAAAACAGGTGATGCACAATGCAACTGCTCACCCCCCACGTGTCACAAATGGATCACGTGTGACAAACCCCCCAGAGCCTCCCCTCTCCTCTCCCCGAGTTTTATACTGAGCATGGTGTCACATGGTATAGAATACCCCATTGGCCAGCTCGGCCAGCCACCCCGGCTATGCTTCCCCCCAACTCCCCCTGCACTTGGCAGACCATGGGAGGCTGAAAAGTCCTGGTGCAAGCACCACCGAGCAATAGCCACAGCATCACTGGGCCATCAGCGTTCCTTTCATTAGCAAACCCGAAACACAGCACCCCCTCCAGCTACTGGGAAGAGAGCTAACTCTGTCCCAGCCGGAACCAGGACAGACAGCCCTCACCTCAGTGTGTAGCACCTCAAAGTCCCAAAAGCTTTTCTCAGCAAAGACCAAGATAAGGGCTGTTCACCACAAGCTTCTTAAAGCCTTGCTTTCCTCCTGGCCAGCTCTGGGCAGGGATGGCCCTCCCCTCCTCTTTGGGAGGGAGTTTTCCCACAGGTGATGGGTGTTGATGCAATCAGACACCTGGAGCAGGTGCTCTTTCTCCTGCGTTAGGTGGGACACAGATTTGGCATGGTGTTTTAGTATCTCCTGGCTCACAGTTCTTGTCCCCAGACACAGGGGAATCTCTATCTGCTCCCTAATGGGCAGCACAGGGTTGGGAGAAGGAGCAATTGTGTGAAGAATGCAGTGCTAGGAAGGTCTTCGGGCTTGTGCAAGCTCTTCCCTTGCAGTGGCCAGGAAGGGATTGTTTATCAGCTGCTCCTATATCTCTTTCCTTCTTTATGTGTGTGCAAACTGTTTACATATTGAATGTTGTGCAATAAGATTAAGAAATATTTATTCTGAGATGTCTATATTAACCATTCTTAAACCAAGAGCACACTTAATTTTGATCCAGGCTCTGGAAACCCTTCTGTGGCTCAGCTTTATTATTGTGAGCAGTGTTTCTGAAGTCTGCTTGGCTCCTGTGGTCTTTGAGGAGAGCACAAACATGAGAATTTGCAGTGGAACATGAGAGTCCTGCAAGTGGAACATGTTCATCAGGAAACCCAGGCTCCAGGAGGGCAGAGAGAGGGAAAATCTTGCTGATTCTGGTTTACTGACAGGGCTTTTTAGACAGGAAAGAATCAAACAGAACCAAATTTATTGTGAACAGACTCTTGGCCCATCACTTGGAAAAATGTGGAAAAAGTCCCCTGATTTTCCTGCTTCATGACTTTTTTTCTTTCTACAACCTTAGAAAGCTTCATTATTTGCATTCATTTCAAGGTTTGAACCTAGTATTTGAATCCAAGTATCAATACTGATTATGAATTTGGTAGGACAGAGGGCAATTCTTTGGGAAAAAATCATTACAGTTTTTTCCTCGCTTCACTTCCTTTCCTTGCCCATGCAGCCATGCTAAGGTCATATGTATCTACTCCTGGATGTTTTTTTAGGCAGTCTTTCAGACCATCATCCATCTCTTCTGAGATACCTCATGAACTGCCATTTCCAAATGTTATTACTGCCCTCTAACATGCCTCTTTCTGGTCCTGCTGGTCCCCAGGGTCTCAGACAACATCTGGCTGGGTGAACTGCTCTGCAGTCCCTTTTGGTTTGTTTTGTAGGAGCTGATATCCTGCAGAGTTGATACTTCACCGTGAAAGAAGATCAGACTCTTCCCCTAACATGAGTCTTCATTAGTGAATTGCTCTATCACAGCCCTTTTATGTTTAATCTCATCAATTAGTTCAAATAATGAATTTACTGCCAGGAAAGTTTATAAAAGCAGATGATTTTAAATAAATATTCCCTAAGTAAGTAGTCACTAAGTGCACTTGAAACCTGTATGTGCTCACCCCAGCCAAAACCAGGACAGCAGGGGGGTGGCTGCAGCCGCTGCCCTATTGCTGCTGCTATTTCTGGGCTAGCCAAGGGAAAGGAGGGCTCCAAGCTTCAGTAAATCCCTGCTTATTATTTGTGGGTGCTCTGTTTTACCCCCAGCTACCTTTTGGTATCAATATCCAGGCATTTGTGAAGATCTATTAATATTTCATTCCTAGGAGAGCTGCAGGTTAGATGTTACTTGTGTATGTTACCTGTCAATTTAAATCTCATCTTCCTTAAAACTCTCACAAAAAGCACAATACATTTTCATGATCATCTGCAAAGGCAGAATGATTTGGATAAATTAGGTACTACTGTTTTGTCTTAAACCAGCAATTACTGACAAAAAGTAGTGCATTTTATTTCTGTGTTTTGCACACAGACCTCGGAGGTAAGCGATTTTCAATGGCATGCTTTCCTTACAAATCTGGCTTAAGTGACAATGAATTCTTTCAGGAAATATTCTTTGTTCAGTTAAACAGTTCATCTTCCAAAAGCTCTGAAATTACTTGGTATTTTGGAAGATGTTCATTCCACAGTATTGAAGGCATGCTTGCCTTTCTGCAGGTTTTTGCTCTGATTCTTTTCTTTTTATCTAGAAAAGCAGATAATTACATAAATTTTTAATGTAAGGTTTTAACAAAGAGACTAACATTTCCGGTTTAAACATCTTCTTTGAACAGTTAAAGCATTTTCTCTTCAAGGAATAAGAATTAATACCTTGAGATTTCTTTCAAGCAAGAAGAGAACAACAGAATAAAATGAAATAGGGAAAAAATATTTTTCATACTTCTTTACTCGTCTGCTATGCTAATGCTGGAAAACCACAAGAAGGTAAGGGAAAGAAGAACTTTCCACAGCCTAAATTGTCTTAATTTTCCTGTGGGATCAAAGAGAAAAACACCCATTCTTCAAATGTTCTAAATGAGGATTTTTCTAATGAAAACTATTTTTCCAGTAAGCTCTACTGGGTCTAGTTCAGGGTAGGATCCCTATAACTTGTTATTACGATTTTGAATATAGAGTGTCTCCACTAATGTCCCAGTGGATAGCTTTCTATGTGTGGCAAGATCTCCCTAATCACTGTAGGAAGTTTGAATCTCTTCATGTTTTGTAGACCTGGACYCACTTACGGGTTTGACATGTTCTTTTCAAATAGAATTCACTTTTTTCTAAGGGATTTTTAGAAATACATTTTAATTATCATGGTGCAACACAGACCATTGAGGCCTTGACCCTACGAAGCACTCCATGGGAGAGGATGTAGAGTCCCCTAATACCTTGGTGGGACATCTGGGTGATTCAGAAGGGCCCTGCTCAGGTGGCCATGCATAAGAGCAAGACTTGGGACACAGTGTGTCTAAACTCTAGAAAGATAAGCCTGGATTCAGAAGAAACCCAAAACCTATCTCAGTAATACCATGGATTTTAAGGGTAGCCCTTAGCTTGTGGATCTACTTGATTTTTATTGAAATTCTAATGCCAAAAACATTAGGAAACCTACTTGCTGTCTCCTAAGTGTTCCTCCCAGCCTTGGAGAAAAGGTCAAGGTTATTATCCCTTGTAATCCATCATGAGGAATTTTCAGACATTCGGCAACAACACTTTGGTAATTTTTTGTGCCACCTTAAGCCCTATGACTGCATATTGTTTTCCAGGCAAGGATAGCAAATAAACCCATTAGTTCAAGTACCTGCCACCTGGGTCAGGAAAGCCGCATCCTCCTATATACAAACCCACATATATATATACATAAATAAGAGAGAGGGGGCGACACAATTTCTCAGTGGCTCTTAGAAGAAAGCTCTTTCGTGATGAAATTTTTACTTAAGAAAAGCTCCTAAATCAATTGCTCCCAGGCAAGGAGGGGAGGAGGGAGGATGAGGGGGATTGCGTTTTCTCCGCTCAGCAGTTTCCCACTGCCCTCTTCTCCTCCCTCCCTTCCCCATCAGCAGGTTGCAGGCAGTGCCTGGGGTCAGAAAAAGAGCTGGCCCCATGGTGAGGCACCTCGGGGTGCTTGGGTGGGTGGCAAGGGCCTCGTCTGACGATGCCGAAACACATAGTGCCGGTCTTTTTCCACCACATTTCCTTCCAGCGTGGCGAGAGCAAGGCTCCCATATCAGTTTAGCATACCAGAGACTTAGAGGGGCTTACCAGGCTGCTCTGTTTAGGGGATAAAAGATGGGAGCTTGGCAGGAATAAACATGTCACTCGGGGAGCCTGCTCCACGGGGCCTGATTTCCCTCTCGCGTCGGCTCGCCGCTGGCGCAGCTCCCCAGATGCCGCAGCACTAATCCTGATTTATGCTGAGTTTCGGTGGGCGCGGGACCAGCCCCTGCGTAGCCCCCCAGGCATGCTGCTCCCCCTCGCCCGGGCACTCACTGGCGCTCGGGAGAAGGGAAAACGTGTCCTCCTTGTGCTGGTGGCAGGAGCAAAATATGTAATTAAAGCAATTTTCTAGCTTCTTGGGTGAGGGCACATGGCTTTGCACATGTTTGTGAAGCGTCATTTAACACTGCCGGTATTCAATGCATGTAGCAGGGAGCCTGGCGATCCCAGTGCTCAGATTGGGAACCGTGGGGGTGAGCTCTGCTCCTCTGCCGTTTCCCCTGAGGTTAGGTTAGCAAAATCAGCTGTGATTTTGAAGCATCCCTGGCTAGGAACATTTACAGGGCATGCTCTCTGGTGAGCGGACACCTGGCACTTTCTGCCGGTGAGGTGGCTCACGGGGGCTGCACCGTCCCCGAGACGCACGCCGTCTTGCGAGGCGGTTGGAGGACTGCTCACATACCTTCCTGACGGGAGTATTGGGAGAACGAGGTCATTTATTTATGGCGGCTCTGAGATGCTTGTAGGAGAGATAACAGAGAGTCAAGCTGGCCCTTAGCACTGTTTGCTTTCAAATCTCTAACTTTCCATTTACAAAGGGAAGGCTGGCACCAGTGTTTCCATGTTGGTTTTTGCACCACTTTTGGCTTTTGGGTCTTTCCCTAAAGAGAATAGCAAGGGAAAAAAAATCCCAAGACTTTACAAAGGGTCTTAGTGGGCTTCCCAAAGACGTCTGCTCAACAGGACCAGCGGTCCTTCACCACCAGCCCGAGGTAGCCGGGCGCACGGAAACAAGGCTTAATCCCGCCGTCCCTATCACACAATGCACAGAGCAGCGTCTCCCCCAGATCTCAATGGGGAGTCCACCGAGGGCAAAGCCCTCCTGGAGTTTTTTTTGGAAGGAAGTTATCGCTCTCCCCTTTCCCCGCCCCTTCCCTCTGCTCGGTCGTGGCGGCGCGATTCGACTCAAGCCTGTGCTCCCCCAGAAACTGCAAGGTCCCTCGCAGATGTTTGGTAACACATCAACGGCACAGCCCAACACAATGTAATGAAATTCCCCCCCAATCTCCCCCAGACATTACCTAATTGATAAAGTGGCCGCCCCGCGCCGCAGCAGCTCCCTCCCCAGCTCGTGCGACACAGCCGGGCTCTGTTCCCTTTCGCCATGACATCATGCCGGCACTCGCCGCCCATGCATCATGCTGCCTGCAAGCTTCCTCTTCCACCCCAGATAAACACGGCCGAGACAAACTCCCTGAGCAATACAAGGGAAAAAAAAATTTWAAAAAAATTAAAAAACCCCCAACTTTCTGCAGCTCCTGCCCCAGGCCCTCTTTCCTGCCCAGGTCGCGGGTGAGAGCTGCTGGCCGGGGGGTCGGATATGGAGCCCGTCTGCGGTGGCCTCGAGCCTCCTGCTGTTTACTGGCAAAGTCCAAAGAGGGAAAAGGCTCAAAAACGCAAAGGTTTCTGCTATAACTTCCAGACACAAATACCAAAGCTACTCTCACTTACACAAGTGCGCACGCGTCAGCGGCGTTTCCACGGGGTCAAGTATTTGACCGCATGAGACCATTAGGCTCAAACTGGCAAAAATCTGGCATAACTTGGTTGGCGGGGCTGTAGCTAAGTTTGCAATAAGTTCAGTTTACTGTGTACTGCACCTAATGCAGAACTGGAAAACAAGGTTGTGCACAGAGAAAAATGTGTGCAAGTAGGTTTAGCAGAAAAAAAGCCATTTTCTTATTTTCTTGTTAGTAGCTTTTGATTTGAGATTGCCTCCCAACGTTGCCCCGATATATAGTTTACAATATCTTTTTGTAGTGGAACCTCCCCCACGATTTGAAAACTGAATCCAAAGTTATCCTTCACTGTCTAGTCTATAGATCTGTCATGAAAAAGATAGCTCTAAGTTCCTTATCATCCTTATCATCCTTATCCATAGTGGGTCTTAGCAAACTTTTCACACAAACGTAATTACTGAAACTTGCAATTATGCACTGACCAAAATCATCTATAAAACCCTGTGGAATTTAGCAAATAAGGTCAGAAAAAATGGATCCAAACACCTGAAAAATTTTCTTTTCAAAATTATATCTTTTACAAAAGGAATTTTAGTTTTTAAAAAAGTTGGGTTTCAACTACAAATACCATTTTGTTTCAAAATCAAACACCCTTTTTCAGTTATAAAAGAATACCCCCCAAAATCATGCAACAGAATGCAGAAGATGTGTTTTTGTGTATGTGCACACATACACACACACATAAGCATGCAGAGAGAGATAGAGAAAGTGGGAGAAAACCCACAAAGAAAATCAGCTCCTTTTTATTTAAGTCAAAGCTAAGCCTGAAGAATTTTTCCTTCTGGTTCCTTAGTTCAGATATCAAACCAAAAAAAATAGAGGTTAGCTATTCACTCCTAATGCTTATACACGATATCCTTTATTTCCTCCCTTGCCGAAAAACCCACAATGAATATCCAGGCTCTGAGGTCTAAATCTGCRTCTACGAAACACAGGAAATAGTAAATTTTTGAGCCTAAAAGCAAAAAAATAATAACAACAGGGGTTCTCTTCTGTTAATGCCAATCATGTAATTAATGCCCAAGCGCTAATTACAAGCATTAATTGCCACTCACTTAATACAGGGCACTGTGGGGTTTTGTGGGATGTTTAATGAAGTGGTTGCTCAGTCACCATAACATTCCTTATCCCGCATTATCTCTGGCTGCAGAGAGCAAAGCAGTTTTGCATCCAGATCTGGGTTGCCACAGTATTTCTCTTGCCTCCTTACAAGAGCAAGAAATGGAGCCAGAGCTCAGGGCTCGGCTGCTGTGGGCAAGCTGGCAACACGCATGCGAGCAACAATGTTTTCCTCATTAATTAATCCCTTCTAGTGAGAGGAAAATGTTTAGCTGCGGATGCGGGTGTGGGTTGCTCCAAACCAGGACTCGCTCACCCGCAGCCGTGCCCGCTGGGGCACAGGAGCTGGCTGCAGAGCCCCCTAAGATGGAAGCACCCCAAGGAAGAGCGCTGCATCCGATTGCATCTTAAATCCTTGGCATTATTCTCTCCGACTGCMGGAACACAGGACAGATGAGATACAAACAAGATTTTATTTTCCTCTCTCTCTCACTCGAGGAGAACATGCCCATAACTCCACCGAGAATAAACAACCCCACAGCTAATCTTCCCACTCCTCAGGACAGTTTGTTGAAATTAGTGAAAGGATGCAGACGTTGCGCAGACTGCTTGATAAGAGTTATAAGCACTGGTTTGTTATTATTAAAGAGAGGGAGCATAACTTTGCTGTCTCCTATGATTTTAAAACACAACATTCTCCCTCACAGCTATCTTCCCTACCTACTCTATTTACATTAAATAGATGCGTGAGTCAGTGTGGGGACGTGCATATGGAAGGAAAAATAAATGGCTTCCAAGGGGAGGGTGTTTTGTCTATTGTATACACTGTTTGAGGATGTGGCAATATAAACCACAAAATCAAAAATGAGAACAACTCAGAAAGCACCACCAGAAGTCAAAAAAAMCCCAAACAAACAGCAGAGCCTGGGGGTACGGGCAGCTTATTTTCCTTGAAACATCAACACAGATGCCAATAAGGAAATACAGGTATCAGTCAACAATGTGCATCTAGGATTACCCAAGCTTGCACCTCGAGCTTCATGTAATGAATAGTCTGGGTAATTTCACCTTGATCCTTCTCAGGTGCCCCTAATGCTAAAATCAGGCTGCTAGTTTATTTGGTAGTTTAACTCGAATACTAGCTTAAAGGTAACACCAGCAGCAGAGTATCACCAGTGCTGCTTTAGGAGTGAGAAATCAATGTCTGTTCAGGCGGGTGCCCCATTGCACCCCATTGCACCCCATTGCCTAGGGCGCTAGCGATGCCGGGTGTTGAGTATGCGAGCACTGGCGTGATCCATTTTCTGCAGCTGTCTGCGGGGTGAGATACGTGACACGTATTTAGGCTGCAGCTGCTCTGAGGCAGACCGAGAGACTGTCTCTATATTTCCTATCACCCCAAGTGCYGCAGGATCCCTGACCGAGGCTCCTCGGAGCTGCGGTAACAGAGATAACGGGCTGTCGTCATCTCTGTTGGCTAGAATAGACGTAAGTGGAAAAATCCTTCGGTAAACGTTGATCTGGCACTTGCTGAATGTGCAGGGAAGGTAGAAAGATGGAGGGCAGCGACTAACAACAGGGGAAAATAAAAGTAGGATTTTCCATATCTGATTTCACAGACTCTTGATGGCTTTTTTTCTTTCTCATTGTCTTGTCAGTGGTTTTGCTACATTTATTTATACCCTAAAGAGGCAACTCTACTGCTGCCATTTGTTCTTTGACCAAACAGCACCTAAAAAGGAACTTCATACTGTTGTTAAAATTACTGTTGAATGAAGCACAAATTCATTACAATGGCTTTATTAACTATGGCTATGTTTTTGGAGATAACTTTGGGTATAGATTATTCCAATTTAGTTTTAGGCAAATTCAATACCAATTGTAACTTCAACACAGTTGAAGTTACAAAAATCAATCTGTAACATAAGAGTAAAAACGACATAACAACATCAAGTTTTAAGAAGAATGTATCTGAATGGCAAAAGATTTGGAGTGAAAATCAAGCAGAAACTTGTCTGCCTTCAAAATCCAAAATTTATAATTAATAGAGTGTGTGTAAATCTGTAATGGCTGTTATTCTTTAAGACATATAAAATTACTGAAAAATACATATCATTCTGTCTAGCAGATCAGTTGCAAAAATATTGCAGTGCAGTCTTTGTAACCACACGCTTCTGTGTGGTTTTTGCTGGTACAGCAGTGTGGGAGCTGGACAGCAGGCACCGCACACCTCACTGCACACCTTGGTGCAACACAAACCAGTGACACAGTATTTCTTATTGTGTCACACACAAAATTATTATTTTCTTATTATTGTTTGTTTGTTTTTTGAAAGGTAAACATGAAAACAATGTAGTCTGAATTGTATGGGTTTTGACTTTATATGTAAAAAAATGATGGATAGCCAACAGATATTAATTCTGCACTTTCTGAGAAGCAATGCAGGTTATCTAGCAACCAAGTGCATGAATCCTGCCACAGTTCCTGGGATTTCACTTTATGAGCTTCTTTTTTTTCATTATTTCTTTAATATATTCTAAAGTATTTCCTTCACACAGACAGGACAGTTTGAGCCAAGTCCTGTATACTATTTAGGGTCTGACTATAGCCTTCTGTATGTACTGGTACCACAGAAATATATGCAGGTGTGTGCATGTGCTTATACATATTTGTATGTATTTGTGTGCATATACATGCAGTGTGTGTATATACACACAGAGTCTCATATATTTTATTTTGCCATAGTAAACCAATTCATTTGTAATAATAGAAAGGAAGAATGTGATGTGCTGTTTCCTTTCTGTGCAAAATAAGCTACAAAGTTTGGCTTTTTAAATTTTGCTGTAGTGTTAGTTACTTGCAAGTGTTGTCATCTCACAGAACGGTACAACTGGTGATATACCTTCAGCATAGCATACTTCCTAACCCTGTCACTTTTGTATGCCATGCAGTCATGTGTTTGTAATCAGAGGTCCACGGGGCTGGCAAGAAAATCACTCTCTTTCCAGCTGTTCTGTCCTTTTACCGGCATCACATTTGGAGAGCAAACTGTAAATAATAAGGAGTTGATGAAGCTTCCATAGCTAGCAAATTTCCAACTTCAAAAGATTTTCTGCTTCTGAAGTTAATGGTTGACTTCCCTCTGGGTTCACTTTTCATGCTTTTACTATATGCCATTCTAGACCACTAATAACTATCGGTGTTTGTGGCTATCATACAAGGACTCAAAAACATATGACCATTCTTCATGGTTCGGAGTTGCAGATCGCAAGTGTGTTCATAGTAAAAGGCTAAACGAGTGTTTCACAGCAAAGCCTTTCATGTTACAAAACTGCTCTCAGATTTAGAAGATGCAACAAACCTTTTTCAAGAATTTTTAGAGATTTCTGGACATTTAATATGCGCCAAATACACCCAGAATCTGTGATAATCAAGCTCTTTCAGGTACGAATAGCCTCTTTGGCATTTAAGTTCTGGGGCTAAACTTGTGGGAGCTGATGGACCTTCTGTCTGAAGATCTACCCTCTGCTCAATGGGACGTGCACATCCATGCTGGCAGTGAGGCAGCACCCACCACCTATATCTCTTTCGTTGCTGCATGCAAAGCAGTCTTTGAGGTTAAAGAAGAAGGTGGGTAGGGAAGAATTTGAAGACCACTGGGGATGGTGTTGAAATATTATTCTCTCTAGAAGAGCAGGATTTTGTGGCAAGACATAATATAGCCCACTATTTAAACTTCAGATGCATAGTCATCAAGCCCATCTACTTCAGATTCAAGTATCAAGTTTCTAATAAACAATATCAGCAATATTTTTAAAACAACTATATCCCTGAAGAAGAAAGCAACACATTTTTTTTGAGTTTTAAGTTATGAGAGAGCACTAAGCAAGTATTCCACTTCAGAGCTACAGAGTACGAAACATGACCACATCACAGAAGCACAGAATTGCTCAGGTTGGCAGGGGCCTCTTGAGATCACGAGGTCTGCCCCTGCAGCTCAAGCAGGGTCACCTAGAGCAGGTTGCCCAGGATCGTACCCAGTTGGGTTTTGAATAACTCCAAGGATGGAGACTCCACAACCTCTCTGGTCAACCTGTGCCAGTGCTCAGTTACCCTCACAGTAAAAACGTGTTTCCTGATGTTCAGAGGGAACATCCTGTGTTTCAGTGTGTGCCCACCACCTCTGGTCCTGTCACCGGGCACCACTGAAAAGAGCCTGCCTCTGTCTTCTTCATTCCCTCCTGTCAGGTATTTATACACATCAGTGAGAACCCTCAAGCCTACTCTTCTTGAGGCTTCTTTATCCYTGTGCCTTTTGCTAGACTCTCCCCAGCATGTCCATGTCTCTCTTGTACTGGGGAGCCCAGAACTGGACCCAGGACTCCATCTGTGGCCTCACCTGTGCTGAGTAGAGGGAAAGGATGGCCTCCCTCGACCTGAGGGCAACACTCCTCCTAATTCAGCCCTGGATGCTATTGGCCTTCTTTGCTGCAAGGGTATATTGCTGRCTCATGGCCAGCTTGCTGTCCAGCAGGACACCATGGTCCTTCTCTGCAGAGCTGCTTTCCAGCCAGTTACACCCCAGCACGTCCTGGTACATAAACTCTCTCCATTCWAGATGGATCAGATCAGGAGAGTGCCACCTCCTGTGTGCCAGGTAGCAGCTTGCTTCATTGAGTACAAAGCATCACTGAGGACAATGTAGAGAGAGGTACCACATGGTGAGTTGACCTTCCCCACACTGAATATGGTGGRCAAGATCCTGCTTATCGTCACCAGAAGTTAATCAGAAGTAAATCCATCCTGGAAGCCAGACCCTTCCTTTCATCATTGATTGATCTTTGATGTAGAGCAACAAAAGGACAAACGCAAATAAAAATCTCACTCTGCAATGTTCTTAAAGTGGACATAGCCTTTRCAGCTGAGATCACCTATGAACTAAGACGAGGGTTGGCACTGCAGGTACAAAACAGGAGAAACTCGGTCCCTGTCCTGAAGTCTTACTACCAAATCATCAAGATAGTYCAGCATTTGAGCCTACATCTCATAAACGATTGCTTCTTTTTCTGTGATAAACAAATAACCTTCTCCCCCTTTGGTTTATATTCTCTCTGATCTTAAATAGCACATCCAAGCCTATCAAACACCCAGGTGAATATATTCACATCCCTGTGATCCAGCCCAGATCTGAGCATGAAGCCTGTCTCAGCAGTTCTCCAAGAACATCTGYTGAAACTGTTTACGAAGCTGAGTTTCTTGATTGCTTTTCTTCTCCCTCACATCAGGCTATGTTTACACAAAGAATTTCAGCTGTTAATATGTAAAATCTACATATTTACAACTGTAAACCAGTTCGGGACAAATAGCATAACAAATTCTTTCCAGTTTGCTGTTTTCTTATTTATTTGCRATTCTGCCCACAGAATCCTTGCCTCAAAGATGTAGTGTCACCCTTATACTATGTACGCATACAGAAGTTGGTAAAAATAATTTAGCCAAATATTTTATCTTTGCATTGCTCTAGACAAAACACAGAGTAAGAAAGTGAACAAGGCTGTCAAGCCCGAATGATCATCAACATTCAAACACAGAGATAGTTGTTTTCAAGACTCAATGGACAGAAGTGGCTCAAATCAACTGCCCTTGCATAGGCACCCGACTGACATGCCCCAGGGCACCTGGGACATTAGCACAAGGCTGGCAGATATGATATAAAAGTACGGGAGACCCAGGCCAAGTGACCAGCAGCTGAAMCCCAGATGTGGTGCCCTGGGGACATATCAAACAGCACACAGACATTTATGGGTGAACAACCGAATCAAGGCTAGCCATCTCACAACTGCCTATAGCCAGGCAATGTGTGCAAGGAACTTATCCTCTCAAGTTCACCAAGTGGTTTTAAAGAAAGCACTCTTCGGTATCTATCCCGTTACTTGAGCAGATTTGAATGATTTAAATTCAAATCACCAAATTGTAGGTTCATGTAGGCAGAGATTATYTTTCAGTAGTTTCTGCAGTTGCTTTCCACCCTGTATGAAATAGTTATACAGTGAATGAGACAGGCGCCAAACACATGCCTCTCCTAAACTACTCCACATGTAGGTGAGTGCCAGTTCCCAAAAAATCTAGGTGCTTTATGCATAGTGGAACATAATCAAGGGACCGAACTASAGAAAACTTTCCCCAGCTATGCCGTATCCCTGCAGCTGGGGCAACKGCTCCGTGTGCCTGCATACTTTCTGGTTACAATGACCTTTGTATCAGGTCCTGAGTTAAAAACTACGATTGCCATGAAATTTCATTCATTTCTGACTGAAAAAAAAACAAAAAAGGAAAAAAAAGAGACTAATTTCTTCTGAAATAAGTGACTTAGTTTCAAGCATTTTTAAGGAAGAAAAATGAAAATATGTAAATCATCACCGTGAAAAGTTAAGTTGTTCTCAGCTTTTTGCTCAACAGCCAAACCCCAAAATCTAAAACAAAACAAAAAAATTGTTTACCCAACCCTTTTAAATTTAGATGAAATTAAATTAACTTTTGATTAGATTAAACTAAATCGGATGCATCTTCTAAAAATGGAAATGAAACAAAGGAAGCAGAAATTTGACCACAATTACAGACAAGCTAGTGGTAGTAAACATGGCTTCCAAAGATGTTTGGAAATCAGGTATCCACAAAGTTTCGTATTCAAACYTGTGCCAGAGCAACAAGCTCTGACCTTGATAAGACTCGCTTAGKATCCTATCTGTTCAAGACAGTCTTTTAAATACAAAGGTGAGAAAGAACAGAAGCAGAAAGTGGAAGAAACAACCCTACATATTTTGTTGAGTAGGTCACCTTCGAAAAGTTGGCAGTTCCTGTCCATCCCTGCCCCCCAAAAAAAAGTTATACAGAAAATGTAAGTAGGAGGTCTCATGCTGAGTTTTGTGGGGAAAAGTGTACATAACAGAAGACGACAGGATCTGCTAGTATACAAGGCTGTCAGCAGATATTGCCAGCTCTGAAGAGGTATATCTCACAGTGATAGAGCACACGTTTGCACATTACAAACATCCATGAGCATATCTATTTTACATACAACAGAAGACTTGTATTTCAAGACACACTGGCAGACAAAAGCAGACGTTCCAGTGAAAGTATGTTTTTATATSTACAGCAGGTTTTTTATATTTATATAGCAGTTATTGCTATATAAGCATGTCTTGCATTCTGCACGTAGGTGACCAAACCGTCCTATGACTTTTAAACATCAATGCATTAAGGCGGCTTTCCTGCCTAGCTGCCATTGCATGTGACAAGACAAAAATAAAACCACGAGCCTCTTATAAACTTTAATCACCATATTAACACCCATGAGAAAAGCTTTGGGTGATCCCAATCTTGTTTAAGAGGGTTCAGCTGTAGATACTTACAGGATGTTCTGCCCCCGCTGATTGCTCATTATCCAAAATTAGCTCTCAGAGCAGTCTTTGCCATAGTGTCTGGCAAAGTGGAAGCTGGACCTGTTTTCAAGAGCTTTTGACATTCTCAGGACCTCCTCTCTTCCAGGAATGCATGCCTTCACGGAGCAGGACGTTACACAACTTTCTGCAGGGAGAAGTYAGGAGCGTTGTTCCTCGACGAGGAAATAAACCCCTAGAATAACAGGGCAATGATGATTTTGTTGCTTTCCTGATATACTCACCAGCTTATTTGGGTTTTGGCTCCAGCTTAATCATTTTCAAGGCTAATGGGTTAAAGCTCTGTAATAGGTCCAAGAGGTCTTGGACACAATAGGTCCGATCTTGTAGGCTATTTGAAAGTAAAATTCCTGCTGATCTTAGTGATGTTCTCCCACCATTCAGAGGAAAAATGAATCACTTGCGCTTTCCTCAAAAAATATACCTGCACCCTCACTGAAAACCTTAGATTACGAAAATACCCTCAAAATGTGAATACGCATGCCTGCAGAAACAACAGCTCTTCAGTCAAAGCAGACCAAAAAACATACGTCTTTTATATACATAAAATATCTTCAGTGCATCTTGTATAAATTATTTTAGATGGTAATTCAAATTCCTGTTAAGGACAGGCTTGCGTTTTCTAAGCTCTGAAGACCTGTAAAAACAAATTATGTTTTGAGGATTTCTTCAAACTTTTCCTTAGACAAATGGAGGTTACAGTAGCTGTTGATTTAATTCTAGTAGGATGATGTGCTGATGTAGTTTATTTATTAGCTGTAACAATTTTCAAKGATACTTGTGGTAACTTTTAGCTGATAAAATGCTGGAGAGGTTTTTTTCTTACAGAAAAATACATTTTTTSCCAAAACCTAAGATATTTCGCAAGATTGCTCATCAGTAGAGATCTGATTATTTTGTGTCAAGGCTTGTTTTGGTATTGCCAAAACATTTACATTTGTATSTTTTTCATTTATTGCTATATTATAGTAAAATGTTTATTTTATATATGATATATATACATCGCATACTACATTTAACAAAACGTAACCTGAATCAAAACTGATCAGAACAGCAAAACCAAAGTCAGCATTTCTCACCTTTTCAAGATGAAGATCTGGTTTTCCAAGTGAGATATTTCAATTCTTTAGCTTGACAGTTTTTTTCGTGATTCCTCATGAAAGTTTCCTGTAGAACGCTGTGCTTCCAACTGGCTTTGTGATAGGAGTGGAAATGTGCTCGCTTTGAGCACTTAAAAAAAAAATCACATCCTCTTGTTTAATTTTTTAAATTTTTCCTGTTTCTTTTCACTCCATATCATTAATATATTTTTGTTAAACTTTGTGGTAACCGTTGCTTGGTATTGCTACATTTTTCCATATGAAAATTTCTTTTAATGTGGCCATTATGTAAATAAATATGTCTAAAATATACTTTGCTATGTTACAAAATGAAGCTTTAAAACATATGCTTCTTATAACTCTTATAAAAATTAATGAAACACTCATTCTTACACAGTGGGTCTAGCTTAACTTTGAAGAACTATGTGAAAACACTGAACTAAAATAAATGAGATTGCTGTTAATGTAAAATATCCATTTGAAATACTTTGGTATTTAAATTTAACTCATTCAGCCTCTGGCGTATGAATTTGGAAGTAAGCCAGTTTCTCTCAAAAATAATAAAGTACTATGCAAATCCAGAATGGATCGTTTTGGAGCAAAGCTGTGCTTGTATTGCATCGACTGTCTTTGGGTATAAGTGAGGGCAAAAAGTTTCTTAAACATTAAAATCGTGGCGCAGGAACGCCAACAAAAAGATTTTTGCTTTTCCAGTTGATTCTGTCTGGCATTTCCCAAATGCTGACAATTTATTCCCACGGAAGCTGTAGTCTCCACTAAAATAGCTGTAATTAAGAAAAGCGATTCTGGACTGGTGCTGGTCCCAGCATGTGGTCACGGCACGGCTGGACGGCAGCAAGGAGCCCGAGGCAGAGCCGTGCGCGGCTCCGGGCTGCACACACCGATCGTCTGTGAGTTACACACACAAAGGGCTGTTCCTCCAAAACACAGAGGAGGTGATGAGCCTGTCCAGCGGCACCAAGAGGTGGCTGTGTTGGGGTCCCCCTGATCCCACAGCCCCAGCGCACCCAGGCAGAGCCAAGCAGGCGGGGAAATGGGGTCCATTTTGGGGAGCAGGCGTCGATCCTGCTCACTGTGGGTCTGTCGCCCAGGTGGGGAAAATGATGTTCATCATGGGGTGTCCCTGAGGTATGGAAGGCCTCGAGAAGTGCCACTGCCATCCCACATTTTAGGCTGGACCTGAAGACCCTCAACAGGTCTGCACGGGACTCGCCTCTACAGGCAAGTTGAAAATATTACAGCAACAGCACGGGTGATGGAGGAGCCATAGTCGCTCATTCTGGGCAAAACCACAGAGAGAAAGGTGGGAGAGAGATGTGTGGCTCTCCAATGATAGCACTAGACAGAAGAAAACCCTATTCACTGTTTAAAAATGAGAAAGACTGTCCAGTGAGTGTCTTTCTGACCGTGTCTTTGTGGTAACTCATCTGGCAGCCCCTCTCCACCGAACTTGTACTCCTCCTGAGCAGGCATTGCATGAAGAAAAGGGATACCCCACGGCTCAGCACGGTGGTAATACCTGTGGGTGAAGCACCCTATACAGTGTGTATCARAAATGCATGTTTTTCTCTGCTTGTACAAAAAAGGCAGAATAAGCAATGCATTTGTTATCAGGCAACTGGTGAGGGAGCAGGTACATAGGGAAGAATTAAGGACAAAGTTCAGGAAAGAGGAGCAGAGAGGCATGGTTCAGCTTTCCCCGCAGAAGGCAGATCTCTGTTTTTACACTCACAAATAAGACAGRAAGCGATGCAGCCTGATCAAAAGGCAGTTTGAACCACATACAGCTTCCATTTAGAGCAGCCTGCAGCTGGCCAGCCCTTTCCAGGATCAGATCAATATTTGGCGCAGGCCACTACTGTTTGCTTTCAACTTGAGTCATGAAGAAAGACCAAAGTTTTTCAGGTCATATGGACAATTCCTCCCTGAAGGGAAAGTGAAAAACATGAGTATTTGCCAAGTTGAGGGATATAAAAATGATATAACGTTGTAGTTGTTTTACAAGAAGAAACTTTTCCAAACATTACACATCCTTATTAGGAACGACATTAACCCACTTAGAAACAGTACTCTACATCAACGTTCAGGCGAATTTATTCTTGATCAGCCTGCTATTATCTAGGACACTCCTCGAATCAATCAAACCCTCTTGTAATGGAAATATTCCATAGCAAAAAGTGTCATACCTTGTAAAAAGGGAAATCCATTTCACTGCTGGATATATCAYATCAATAAAAAAATCACTTATCACTGGACAAGAAGATAGATTTTTTTCGAAGTGGCTAGGATGGGTGGGGGGAGGAGAAGCAGAGGTTATGGTTAATTTTATTAGATTAGGACCACTGTTTGCAACTTACCTTTTGAATGATGTATTATGTTATCCAATGAAGCAAATCTACTGTGGCTTTCATCAGTTCCTCTTTTAGTACTAACAGCAGTAAGGATGATGCTCTGCATTTTTGTAACGAAAAAACACAAACAAATGAAAAAAAAATTATAGCTTGCACATTTTTTTCCCCTACTATCTTTCTTGGTGTTCCCCATTTTTCCTCCAAAGGGCCAGCAATGGCCAAGGATGAAGGTTGTCCCTGGGGACAGCTTCCCCCCACCTTTACATCAGATGCACAGGGGTGATGGTGCCTGTGCTCTGAAAACCGCTTTCCTACAGGGGCTTGTGGAGATGAGGTAGATCTTCTCTTGCAGCAGTGTGGTCGCGCAGAAGCACTGAGATGGGAAGGATGGAGGAGTCTGGCTGGTACAGGCACGCCGAAACCCAGACCCAGGTCTTGGACAACAACCAAAGCAAATAAACCCAGAGTTACTAGTTTCAAAAAAGACTTGAGATAGCTGAGAGCGTCAAATATGTGCCGCGCAGGCACAACTGCTGCGGAAGTTAGGTGCGGGCTGACCTGAGAAGGGCGGTCACGGTAATTCACCCTGCCTTAAGTTGGTGCAGCGCTGGTGGAGGAGACAACCGTGTTTCAAGATAAATTTGATTTAGCTTCTCGTTCAGCAAAACAAAGCAGATTTTTCTGTCGGAGGTTTGAAGTTGCTGTCAAAGTGCACAGAGCATCTGCCTGGGATTTGTCTGGCTTTTCCCAGCTCCTTTCATGCCGAGGCTAAAGAGAAAAGGCTGCGCATATTCGGTTACCTCCGCCGGCGGGGGCTTGCTAGCACTGTGTGGCCTGATCTGTTTGCTCAGCGTCTCYCCGGTGCTCTTTGGGAGTGACAGGCTGGCAGGTACAGGTGGGTAAGAGGATGCCGCGCTCTGTGCAGGCAGCGGCGAGTGGGTGGTGGGGAAGCAGGCAGCGGCCCCGGCGGGAGGGGAGCAGGACTGGGGTGCCAAACAACGGGTCCCAGTTCTCCCAAGCCCCCAAATCAGATAAAGAAATCCTGCTTCAGCACTGGGCTCAAAGAGGAGTGGAGGGAGCCAGGCATGGAGACCAACCATGCAAACCCCCTCCCGCTTGGGGAGAGCACCCTAACAATGCAGCACGAGGCATCTGCAAATTGGTACGGGGACAGACCTCCCTTACAGGACTTTGCCTGGGTAAGGATTCATCCCGTAACAAACTCATCACACAGCATCTTTTTAATCTAGGGCTCCCCTGCCTCTGGTTTTGCCTGGATGCATCCTCCTCCCTGTTTTCCCCTCAGCAGATCCCATGTGGGCAGATCCCAGGGGGTCACAGCAGTTGTCCCATCACGGCAAGAGCACGCAGTTGTTTCAGTGCATGCATCAAAGGCGACCCTGTGTCTGGCGGGCTCTGATCCAGCCCTGGTCCTCCCTGTCTGGCACTTGTGTAGAAGGGCACGGAGATGCCAGGTACGTGTGCCGTGGATAGCTGGGGAAAACCACGCAGAAACCGAGCAGCTCTACTAGTCAGAAAAAAAAGCTATGTGGATTCAAATAAGCACAAATGGGGCCAGACCCAGCCCTAAGCAACGTTGGCTTTTTGCTGGGGCACTGTCTTGCTGTGAGCCTCACCAAGAGGAGCGTCTTCGAGCGCTTTAGGAATGGGAAGGCTGCCGTGAAATTCAGAGCCTGACCTGCAACACGCGGTGCTTTAAGGCAGAGCCAGCGCCGAAAATGCTCCAGACCTGAAAAAACTTCTCCTTGTTTAGCCCTAATACCCTCGTGTGAATGCCTCAGGACTCAKGCATGGCTGCTCTGGCATGACCAGAGGCTGTCTGGGAGAGCAGGGGGCTTGTGCTCTTCCCTCTGCACCTCCCAGCTGCCAGCATCTCATCTCTTTGGTGGAGGAGCAAAGCTGAGTGGTAAAACTCTCACACAGGCCTTGCACAGCGATGCTAAAATGGCTTTTCAGCTAGCTAGTGARGGTTGCCTGAAGCCCCTTTCCAATGCATGTGGGCATGTCTCTGAAAAAAAGTGTGGCAGGGTAGYACTGCAGGTCCTCTCCGGCTGGCAGAGGAGGACAAGGGAAGAGGGGTGAGCGCAGATCCTGGCATTTTACAACCATAGAAATAATTTGACATCATAAAATGATTTGTTCTCATGAATTCCCCCATAAAATGTTGATAAAGCCTATACGTTCCTACAACATACTGAAATTCACGGATCTGCTCCTACAATGCAAACTTCATCAAAACTTCTCCACTGGCCCTTTTTTAAACCTTGTGTAGCTCCATAACTGGAGACTTAATTCAGGTGAAGCCTGTGACAAAACTGAGTTCTACAGAGGGAGATTATTTAAATTCAGCTCCTCTGCAGTTACAAGAAAAGCAAGAAATTCTGCAGAACATCCTCTCACAGTTCGTTGCTCTCCCTAATGCTTTTAATTTCCATTCAATCGTTAYGTTAAAGCAGCAATTTGTGAAAAAACCAACATACACACGCACACATGCAAATTCAACCAGAAAAATGATTGCAGAAAACAGACTTTTTCTCCCATATAAAATACAGAGTCCTATCTTACCACCCTTTTTTCCAGCAAAACTCTCCCTGGAGCTGAAAGGAGGGCAGGATTGGCCCCCAGTCATGGCACAGCAATCCACCCTACTTTTACTACCTGCTGGATGTCTCCCCATTCGCTTCAGGACCTCAGTTCTTTGGTGGTCTTCTGTTTTGACATCTGCTTACCCTTATCTCTAATCAGTTTTGCTGATAGACATTTCCCCTGAGTGCGGAGACGCTGCCTAATAGATTTTTTTAAAACCAACTACTACTTAGTAGTCAGGAAATTATCTTTGTGGCCTGCAAGGGTGAGAGACGCTGTTCCTAACATTCCCATGCAGACAGCTAAGTCTCACTCAACTTTATCTGATTTGCTCTATTCTGCTCTTTATACTCTCATAACATAATGGCATAATGACCGCAATACATTTTTGTTAAACCTGCAACTAGGCAGAATGCACAATATCCCAAGGCACCGAATGATCAGAGAATGCGCTGTAAGTAATTGTTAAATAACGTGGTAATTTACTACGGCTTGTATCAAGAGTTACACCATCTGCCAGACCAAGGAACTGAACTTGGAACATGTTGCTTAAAGCGAGGAGGAGCGGTTGTAATGATTTGTCACTTGGTGTAAAATTCTTCAGGAAAAAAGTATCAGACATCAAAGTGCATGGTTTTACAGAAAGAGAAATGGGTAAAATGAAATGTTTTGCCCTCAGTTGATAMAAATGCTTACTAGAATATTTTGTTCTGATGGTTGTGCAAAAGACAGTGGCTCTCCAACAGATACAAATGCCATAGCACCCCATAACAAGGCATACGTTCTTGTGATTTAACAATGGTACCTTGAGTTTCCAGCTAGACAGCTATTGTGCACAATGGACAAAAAATGAAATAAAAAGTGGTYCCAACGCCTTCTGAAACCTTAGAAACCGTAATATGAAGCAGAGTACTAGAAAGTATACTGTGAAGAAGTTATTATTCATTGGCAGGATGCTTAAGAAAATCCCTGACAGACTTCTTGTTGTTGACTTTAATAAAGCAAAAAGAACCACACAGATATAAGCAACTGAGACCTGATTTCGATTTGAACTTTCAATGGGAGTGGGATGGTAAGGAATGTCTGCATCTGGGCTTTTAAATGGTAGTCTTTCTTTAAAAAAATCAAATTTTTCTGGGTCTATCAAACGTAATTTTTATTGAATTTCCTTCTTCTGGTTTGTTTTTATTCCATTTCAGTGAAAACAAAGATCACACACTTGCAAAAACACGTCTGAGTCCAGACGGTCAGTGCAGGAAATTCCTGCAGTTCTGGTGAAAACTGGGACTGGAGAGAGGAGGGGGGCACATACTCAGCGCCTCTGCTGAAGGACGAGCTATAGCACGAATCCAAGAGACACCTGGCCGTTTCGGGTCTGCCCTACCATCCATAAGCACACAGACAGGTCAGACTGCCAGCTGGCGAGAGCTCAGGTGTGGTGACATGGACTTTTACCCGATGGTTCAGGTGAACGCAACAGAACTGTGCTGGGAAGGGGAAAACCCAGGCAAACGTATGCAAGGAGTGACCTGAAGTTGGGGCTTCAAGGCAGTACTGGCGCAGGAATCCATAGGAAATCTGGGGTCCTCAATTCCAGTGCCGCAGTATAACTTGTTTTCACTTGTTTCTAAAGTATCATGCAAATCTAAAAGCTATTTATAAATTCACATATCTATATTCACAACTGAAGCAAAGGACGATGCGGACCCATGCAACATCCTCGACATAACTCAGGCTGCTCCTTTCCCCAGAATGGGTAACGACTCTATGCCTTGCTAATTACAGTTTATAAGGTCATGTGATTAAAGTAAGTAAATACAGCAAAGCCAGGAATGCAAAGCCTGTGCTAGACGTTGGTGTTTTGATGGCTCCTCATCTCTGGGCCTTATCTGCAGTCTTACCCGAGCAGCTGGCAAGCACCGTCTCCAAAGTGCTGATGTCTCYGTGCAGTTGCGGATAGGGAAATAACACCAGATTTGCTCCCTGGGAAAAGGCTATGCAGAGCCCCAAATTGTGCGGTCAGTTTTCTTGTCACTCCTTGTAAAGTRGTGATCTCATCCTTGCCGTCTCCAAATTTTCTATCTCCAGTGTAGGAGAGGGAGGCAGCAAGGGACAAGGGGAGAARGAGAGTGAAGCTACGAAAAGAAAGATCCCATTGTTAGAGTGCTCTTATTTGTGTGAATGCTTGCCAAGACAACAAGATTGGGTCTGATGACATGAACTCCGAGGGTCAGTGGGGAGCTGTGCAAAAATGCCTGAACTCCTTGTGCTCATGATCCTTAGGAAAAAAAGCAACTTCCAGATGTGAGCGAGCCTTCTTTCAGCCACCCAGTCCCCTCAGCCTACCAGATTATATGGCCTGAAGATGCCTGCACCCATTTGCATGGCTGAGCAATTGCAATATTTGCCTTGGAAGGAGAACTGCATCAAAATCCTAGACCCAACCACAAAAGCACTTCAGGTGTGTTGGTATTGAACTAAATTTGAATTAAACTTCAGGAACACGGTCATAAAGGACAGGACAAATCTGGGATCCACCGCTAAGAAAAGGTTGGGAATGAACTGCAAAAGCCTAGGGCTGCGGTGTACATCTTGCATGAACTGTATGCGGAGATCCAGCCTCTCTCTCTGTCTAAAGGCAAAAACAAGACTGAAAATATTCAGGTACTAACATCCATTGCGAGAAAGTCACATTAAGAAGTCAGGTACAAGCCTAGTGTCAGGCCTAAGTAACTCTCTTCTACACCATCATCATTTAGGAGGGAATTTATTCTGAGTTCAGGTCAGTTTACACCCACTGAGGATGTGCCCACCCCGCATCCATCCATCTGGGTCTCACCAAAAGCAATCACAGCTATCAGGGGAACTTGGTGCTGATGGGGCTGATAGGGTGCACTGACAGAGCAGATACAGCGCCTGCAAAAGCCMGTATTATGGGTTGCATCCAGGAGGGAAAAGCCAGCTCTTATTCCAAACTAACGTTTGCTAGATACTGGGCTCAGAAGGGGCTGCTAACACTTAGTTATTAATTTTAAAACAACTCTGAAACTTGCAGTGCCTCAGAATCACTCATCTGTGTACAGCTGCCAGCAAGGGGCATCTGCCTTGGTATAAGTGTGGYAGATGGAGAAACCAAGCCCCCACTCAGAGAAGCCTCTTGAAACCTCACCCTATCCTCAGGAAAAYGATTCACCTTGTGCTTAGCATGGGCAGTACAGCTTCATTGCCTACAGCTGGGCCCAAGCCTCAGCTTTCGTCTGGAAAAGAAAAAAAAGCACTTTTTGCATAATTTAGTGAAGGGAAAAAGTGTTGGGTTGTTTTGTTTGTTCCTGGGTTGTTGTTTTTTTGTGGTAAAGCACATTTTGCAAGACGTTTTTGCAGCAAGTGCCCATGACTTTGCAGTGAATGAGCCGGTCCTGCTCCAAGCCACCTCCTTTCCGCTCAGCCCAACACCGCCTTATTTCCTCTGCTCCCTCCTTTCCAAGGGTGTGATTGAATGAGTGCTTGTGAAAGCTGTAAGCACTTGCTAATTTGGGGTTTGTCTGGTAATAGTCTGGTGGGTCTGCGTTTCCAATGTCTGTGGAGCCGAACTGACGGTTAAATTTTACTCCCAATTTTCCCCTCCTCCTCTGCAACTTTTTCCAGAGCCTGTTTCTCGCTGACATCCACCTCTCTGCAGCCCCTCTCTCCAATTCTCCCCCCTCTTTTTTTTAATCGACCTGGTCTTTGTTGTACTAATTAGATTATCTCTGCCTGAGGGACCCAGAGAGCAGCCCCAACAGAGCACAGCCTGGAAAGACAGGACACATAATCCCTGTTATCAAGGGGRCTGTCATTTGGCATGTAGATCAACTAATTCTTTCAATACCATGGGAGCAATTGTACATCTTAATATTGATTTTCCCCCCAAGATATGATCTCCTACATTCCTACATCAGTCTCTCTTGCTCTGGCTAAAAGGCTCCATTTATTATAAGGCAATACAACGTGTGCATACACCCCCCCCCAGCTTTTTGAATTCACAAACGAGAAGGTGCTTCGTGGGGAGGGCGAGAGAGCGAGCAAACATGGACGAGGCAAGTTAACACAACAATTTCAGGGAGGAACGAGGAATAAACCAAACCTGCTGCACTTTCACTTTGCATTACGAAGTAATTAATTCAGAGCTGACTGACATCGAAGGCTGAAGGCCAGTCATGGGAAGGGGCRTTAGCAATAAATCATATGCTAAAAGCAGTAATGCTTTGAGTCAAGCCATGTTGCTACCATTCAGCAGCCAGCCTGTTAAATAAGTTGCTGCTTGTTTCTCTTGTTCTTCCTTTCCACCCACCTCAGTATTAATTTCAAGAGATGCTATTCATATTTTGTGCTCCATACAAATCATCTATAGCTAATTGCAAAAAGGATAAATACAACAATGGAATGACTTTCACTTGAGACATCAAAATGCTCTAAATGATAGTCAACAAATGAACTTGCACAGGCACAGACCCCTTCTTCCTGATGCCCCTTTCAAGGCTAACCATGGTTAACTGGATTCTCAAGATACTCATTTCTGTCAGTTCAGAGGACTTTTACAGTTGGTGCAACAGAAAATTTCTTAGCTTTAGGTGCTTTACATTATTTTCCTAGAAATGTATGTCACTAGACAGCCTAGGATCAATTGCTTGYACATAACCTTTTTTTGTACCAAATTACATCCATATCATGAGTCTTAAAAAGCAGGTTTAGATGATATAATTCATTTTTTACACTCAGCCAAACTTACGTTAGAACCAAAGAGGAAAGAAATAATTCCCAAGCAAAGTAAGAGGGAAAAATTGCTGCAGCTCCACCATCTAAGCAGCTCTCCTGACTTACACCAGCTGAGGACTACGCAGTTTTAACAAACAGCCTGTAGAGCCTGATGTTGGCACCTGTTAATACCATCCACAGAGCTGAACACATTTTATTGCCAGACAGGAAACTTTATCCACAGCACTGGGATCATGTCCTTCTCTTCCAAAAAGTGTCATAGGATCTCTCACTTCCTTCTGGACAGTCACCAGAGCCAGAAAAAATAGGACCYGGGTCCAGTGTCTCAGCTGAAAGCAGCCCTCCAGCAGTGCAGAGCTTCCTGCAGAGCCTGTACAACTCTGCCAGCATCAAAGACAAATACATGTCGYGGTTTGAAGACCACTCTTTAGTTTAAGGACTCCCTCTGCCTCAGTTACCTCCTTTCCCCTCCCTACTAGCCTTTCCACTTCTGCTTTCCAAGTACCTGACTTTTTYAGCTAAACGTTGGCCTGTTTTTCCAGACTGCAAGGATCCACACACCTAAATTATATTCAACATGTGACCAACACATGGACCTCTATAAATATATGTATATATATAAAAATCACAGACATCTGTATTTGTGCAATGCAGAAGGGTGATAAATCAAGAAAACATTTTATGTCCACCACCATGGTTCACAAAYATCCACAAAAGGCAACTTCATAAAATAGCATAATGCCTTCAAAAATCAATTCTGGGCTGGATTCTTAATGGGGAAAGAAAAATCTTGGCAAACGAGATTTAAAAGCACCCAACCTGCCTGCCTCTTCTGGTCAGCAGTGTGKTGGGGATATGCTCCTATTCTGAGAGACGTGAGGTCTCCCTGCTTCTGTGGCAGTGCATGGGAGTGTTAGCAATTCAACAGCACCCTGTAAAATAAGAGCATAACAGACACACAGGGCAAAATAGAGGCTCAGACCCCAAAGGTACTTTAAAAAGCAGGGCCAGAGGCAGATGCAATAATCATGGGAGAAGGAGACACGAGGCATTTCTCTCAGTCCCTGACACAGACTACGTGTGCTGGATGGTGCAACTGGAGAAGAAAGAGGGAGGGAAAGCGAGAAAGGTGAGGGAAAGTGAGAGCTTACGTTCTCCTTCCATAACATTACCTCTGAGATCTCTGGGGTTGTTGGCTCCTTCTCCCATCCCGAGCCCCAGAAAACAGCATTGACAATAAACATCTTCTACTGACTGTTAATTTTTCCCCATTGCCTGAGCAGAAGGATGAAAAATRCTTTATATATCATGGCAGTAACTCAGTAACAGTATTCAATGAAAGGCATCGTTTTCAGAAGGGATTTCAGGCAAACAATCACTGTGACTGAAGAGCACACTTAATCAGTGGCTTACATTTCACTCAGGAAGGATGAGAAAAGGGAAGGTAAAGGCAGAGGGACCCTCTTGTCCTTTTTCAATGCATGGCCACAGCCCCATTCATTACAGACTCCAAAAAGGGGATGGAAATTTATAGGCATTAGTGAGGGATCTAAGTGTGSAGGGGTTTTTGAGAGCCAGCCTCTTTAGGAAATTACAGCCCTGCAAGCACTGGGACCAAAGAGAACTGGTTTCCTACRGTTTTGCATCTTGAAGCTGTGTTTTTTGGTGTCTAATAAATGGAAAATTTTGATTGAAATGGTTCCTAATGTTGGAGGTGTGTGCACATTTGAAMTCTCTGGTGTCTATGAAGGGTTGAGTTCACCATTTCCCTCAGTTGAATAGGTTGTCTGTCCTCTAATCAGATATTTACTGCCATGAAACCTGTAAGTATTAAACATCTTTGAACTGTTTGTTTACTGCTGCCCAATGATTTTGAAAGTTGTTTTTGAGGCAGAGGTAGCCATAYACACACCATAAAATGTGCACCATGAAACTTGATGTACCACGTTTCCTTTGGGAGTCGGGCTTAAAAATGGGTTTTGCGTAAGGAGGCACAACAGCAGCTGAGAGAGATTTTCAAGTTTTTTTCTAGTTTACTGTGTTTTGGAAACTTACCTTACGCAGATATTTAGGATTATTTTCACACAAATTAAAAACGATGCCCAAAATCTCAGTGAAACTCCAGAATCATGACTCCAGAAAGACTGTTGTCACGACAGCAAGCTCTTGYTGCGCCTTTACTTTGGGGCTCAAGCCTGCCCGCTTTGTGCGAAGTTTGAGAGTCTCCACAGCACAAGGCAGAAGTGTCCCACCTATTTGGAAACTCCACAGAACACAGGGGCCCTCACTCCAGTCCTGGAAGCAATGATATTTCTGTGGGTGCAATGCTGTGCCTGGCTAATTAGTGCCTGTAAGAGGAGGACGCATTATCTTTGTCTCTCTTTCTAGTATGGTGAGGGAAGTTTGAGGACTTTTGCATTGCCCTCCATGGGGCTGCACAGATACATCCAATGATTCTTTGCAAGAGCTCAGCTCCCCACCACAGTACCCGGTGCCCAGAGCCAGGCAAAGTGCCAGGGAAGGTCCCTGGAGAGCTGCAGATTTCCATTACGCCTGCCAAGTCTGCGGTCCTAGCACAACTCTGCCAAGAAGGGGAAACCTGAGGAAATATGTAACGGCACATTCTTCAGCACCACCTTTCCCCTCCCATGCTTGCACCTACTGTGGCTCAGTGCCACATGACACATTTGGGGTAGGGGAGAGCTGCACTGCACTTTTTGCGGGATCGTGTGCCTTAATGCCCTCCTTTTCCTTTGCCACAACCCAGTTTTCTGCTCCATACCTCAGAGGTGGAGCCAGGTGCAGGGATTATGTCCCCACAGGTCTCTGCTACCTGCAGGGTAACCAAGCCTAAATGCAAGCTTGTCAAAACATCTTCGATAATAAAAAATAAAAATAAAATCCTACCAGCTGCCCATAGCTACTAGGGCATAAGACCCAATTTCACACCATATGGGGAAAAGGACACATGCAGCCCCACTCCATGGAGGGCTCCAAGGCTTATCTCCTGCTGGAAGGAAGGTCTGGGATGTATTCTGCGCATCTGCCCTGCAGCAGAGGAATGCGATTGGCGAGAGGTGGCTGCTATCAAGCCCGACACATTCAGCAAATTCTTTGGCTCTTGACACCTACCCAATGGCTT
Source organism: Oceanodroma leucorhoa (assembly GCA_030449065.1). Lineage (NCBI taxonomy): Eukaryota > Metazoa > Chordata > Aves > Procellariiformes > Oceanodroma > Oceanodroma leucorhoa. The sequence goes on from JASVER010000190.1 coordinate 1,036,360, forward strand.
TTCCTGGTCTTGACAGCCTGGTCTGCAGGGAGCAGAGAAACGGGGGAAGCAGCAGGCAGAGCTGGCTAGCACCATGGTTTTTCTCAGGTTGGCAGCCAGCACTAACACTGGGTGTCTCTTTGGGAGGTGTTCCCTTGATAGGGGCCACCACTCAGACCAGGGTGGCAGAGAAGATGCTGGCCCAGATTAGGAACCGTGCCCTTGCTTTGCTTCCTCCTCCTTTCATGTGGGCCATCTAGTCTTGGAGAAACAAATATCCTGTGCACCCTAAAATGCTGCTAGAACAAGCAAAAAAAACCCAACTCTAAGGCCAGAATAAGGCTCAGAGGCAGACACAACCCCAGGGGCTGTCCTAGTAACACTGGTTAAGCTAGGTTTACTACAAACCTGTTAAAGTTTTCCTGCAAAATTTTGTAGGGGCTTTCTTGTGTTCCAGTGGATTTCTTCTAGGGGAATATCTATTTCTGGCCAAATTTTCAGGTTTTGGGGGTAGGAAAAGGGTGAAGATGAATACACACACATATCTATCAACAGCTTTTTTTCCATCAAATCTTTCCCCACAGGAATAATACACACTGCCCAAGAGATGGGGCAAAACAGCTCCCATGAGGTGTCTGAAAGATTATTCCCTCAATGCAAGAATGCATTTGCACCATATCGGGCATATTAGGTATCTTACTCTTGGTCTCCTCTCCCAGACATGCTAAAGCACGATAAAAAAAGCACTCACCTTGCATAAAAATCATTCAGAAGTTTTCCACATCCTCCACTGGAGAGAAACTCTTGGCAGAAGGAAGAAAAAAATCTTTGATACACAGTTGTTTTGCTCTTTGACAAGAGGAAAACTTCAATGCAGATGACCTGACAACATGGCTTTGGATAGTAAAACAAAGATTATTTGAAACAGAATTTAGATAGGCTAAAAGGAATTAAGAAGTCTGTAAGAATACTAAGCAATGGAGTGGTGGAGAGGAGAGACTCCCCCAGCACCCAGGGAGTTTCACAAAATAGCTAGGAATTCTCAGAAAAAAACAACGAAAAAAAACCCATCCACCCTTAAGATATAACTGTATTTATCCTGGCAATTGCTAAATGTCTCATATCACAAAGCAAAACCAAAAAATAACAGAATGACATTCCAAATCACCATCTGAATGCAAACACTGCTTGTCGGGGAAGAGGCAGAAGGCTGTTTTTTCTCAGATCCCAATTATGTCAGATAGCATAATTTGGTGGACCTAGATCAGGTCCACCAAACAAAGCGCCATGTCAGAAATGCATCCTCTACAACTGGCTCTTCTCAACAACCCCACTGCCTTTCCTTCCTGAGCGTAGGAAACGGAGCGGGAAAGCTGGGATCTCCAGGCTCCAGGGCCATCATTTTATCATATCATCAGTGTGTGTGGCCACATCACAAAGGCATAGAAAGCAGAGGCATAATTTAATAGCTCAGAATTTAAAGGTGTAAGTAGGATAGTTTTTTATGGAATCCCTCTCACTGAAAAAGTTAATTCATATTCATTTAATYAGGTTATTATCCTCACATACTCCAATTTCTGTGCACGAGGCTGAAGAATTGGCAGCTCTGTGCTTTCTGAATGCCAAAGGACTAACCACCAAGCAACAGTCTGCTATTTAAGCTCCCTGACATTTTTTCATCACAAAATTTTATTTTCATCTGCTTTGCAGAACTTCGGGGTGAAGTTTCCATGGCAGCTGTCTGAGGCTGAGCACGTGGTGTTTGCTGAAAATTCCCATCAAGATGGTCCTTGTTCCTTCTGACAACATTAGCAGAGAAGATATATGCTGTATATATTATACCTATGCACATACAGTGCAGCTTTAAGACCTGCAAGCTTTGAAGCAGCAGCTTGAAATTTGGGAGAAGAAAACTCCAGACAGTGTTTGTAAGCAGTGCTTTAAGTGAGGTCAGAGTTGAAATGAAGAAAAACAAGGCAGGATCAAGTGGCATCCAGGGCAGGGGCTCATAAGGGTACGACTTTCACACACTTGCATTGGAAGAAGAAGGGGTAAGCAGCCAGATGAGAATATAGGTTAGGGAAGAAAGTGATGCGATGTGGTGAAGAGCARAGAAGTAGGCAGACTCAGTGGTGGAAGTGGGAGAGTTAGAGARGGGAAATAAACTTCTAAACCTTTGGAGTGGCAAGGAGAAAGGATGCGGGGAATTGCAGGGGAGGAGGAGCAAATGCATCAAGGAGGGATGAAGGGCTGTGCACCACCAGCATCCTCCAGGAAGACATGCTGAGGAAGGAGAGAAATGCAGGCCACGTAAAAGGAGGATCTGAAGTTTGCAGGTGCAGTATTTTGTCAAGCTGGATAAGCTAGAGCTGTTCCTCTTGGAAGAGGATGGTACAGAGGGAGGAGCTCAGCAGCCAGATTGGATTCAAGTTATAAAAGTCCATTTCTTAAAACRGGAGTCTTGCATGCTGTTTCAAATGGTGCACAGACTTCCTCGAAGCTCTTCAATCCACACTCCTGGGTGCGAGTGTTCAGTGATAAACTCTTCACTCCTGGAGACATACCTGTTTTTGTGCCTAACAATTATTCATACAGTAATATGTTAATCTTCCCACACAGATAAAAAAGTGTTGCAGTTCCTTTACATACTCAGAGCATGCCCAAATTACCTATCCCAGTCAGTTGTAAAAGCAGATTTTAGGATTTAATGGGTAAACTTGCTAGATTATTATAACCAGCACGGTATGCAKGCTTTTTCTTATACATATCATTCAAAATTACCCCCAGTAAAAATAAGGAATGCAAGCGACACTGCATTACACCCTGAGAGGCACTACATCATATCGGTCTGGTATACATCAGYGGATTTTGATTCTTTCACGTGTTATATCCGGAGGTCAAGTGAGSGAGTGATTTTAACATACCCAAGTTCTAAGTGTCAGACATCTGAAGCAGATTAATGATGTCTGCGTAAAACTCCTACTGATAAAACGCTACAGTTCGGACCCCATCTCCAGCGTGATTACAGGACTAAAGCAATCTTCCTTTCAATTCAAGCTTAAGGTGCCATTGTTTAGCTTATTCTTAGCAATGGCACAGCMGAATAAAACTTATGAACACGAAGAACTAGAGCCCTCTTCACTCTCTCTTGACTACATCAGGGCTGAGGGTAGATAAAAGCAGAAAAAAACCTGCTTATTTCTGCCACAAAGGCTCAAAAGATTGCTCTCAGATCACACGGAAGCTCATAGAAAGTAAATAATCATCTTGTGGGATGTTGAACACCCACAAGTTGCAGCCCTGTAGGAATTATGGCTTTTCATGATTGCCCCTTCAAGATGCAAAAGGTTTGCTGTAGACACGGCGTTGGTCTGAGTCCTGGATTTTACCCTGGTTCTCCCACTGACCTGGAGAGAGACATGGAAAAGTCATTTTGCTACTGTGTGCCTTTGCCTTGCTTCAAAGTCCCCATCTTCTGCATTTGGCTCTCACCCTGCTTGCACGCTGCCTAGGAAAACCTCGACTGCAGCCCGTGCATTCAAGGGTAACTAAATTATAATTAGTCACCCTGATGCCAGTGAGGTAAATCTGGATAGTCAGTACTTCATTACTCATTTCTATTTATTTGGCTGAGGTAGTGCAAAGCCTATTTTTAAAATAAAGTAATAAAAATGTTGACAGAGGGCTGCTGCTTTTGGAAGAAAAAAATAATCAGGACTTTCCCAGACTGAAAACTGTTTAGGGCACTACTCTCATCCATCACTTCATGCAGCTCCGTGATAACTCTCTCCTTACAATTGCAAGTCATTCTCTATCAGCATACAGGGACAGCTCTCTAGCAAGACACAAATAGAAACAGGCACAAAGCTGCTTATTGGTAAATAAATCAAAGAAGAGGAATTGGGAGAAGGAAACAACACAAAGCTCTCTCTGTCAGGATAGCAGAGATTTATGTGAGAGATTCACTGATACTTCAGGCCACTGGTGCCATTTTCCAGGGTATGAATGGGTGGATCTTCTGCATACTTTTTGCTGGGATGACTTAAGTAAGTCTTGACAACTCTCTTTCCCTGGGGACTAGACTAAAAGTATTGTTTAGAAATCTAATATATGGTTTATTTACTCAATTTGTGCTGAGCACTACAGTTCCTTCAGGCCAGCTTCAGCAGTCCATTACTCCATTAATGCTCCATTACTGAAATTAGTGCTGTAATTGGAAGGAGGGAGGATGATGGGGAAGGGGACACTTTTTAAAGGAGCAGGGCCTGCTTAATCCCATCATGGAAGAAAGCATTAGAAAAAACTCAACTGCTCCCCGCCAAGCCCCTCCCTTAGGGAAAGGGGTAGAGGAGAAACTTTTCTCCGGTGGATGACATGCAATAGCTGTGCAGTGAACAGACAGGTCCRAGGAACGCACCAGCTGGTCCCCCTTCAAATTAGAGGACACAACGGCCACATCAAGATGCCTCCATGCGGAGCTCCTATGCGCCAGAAATCAGAAGATACTTCTGCCTCTCCAGCAGCCATTTCACCCTAAGCTTCTGGTCCTTTGCACGGAGATGGCACTGCTAACGGGGCCGCTGGTGCAGTCTCTCCTCCCAGCATCGCTGCATGGGCAGACTGCAGCTGGCTGTTTGATAGCCTGCACAAGCCTGGGAAAAGGAAAGGGGAGAGACGTGGTGCTAAGAAAGATGGCTTAGCCATGGAGGTGATGCATAGAACTGGGTTTGGTTCCCACCACAAGCCCACCTTGAAGTCGTGGAAGATATAACTGTGTTTGGGGTGGCAGAGGTTCCTTTCTCTGCTTTGTTTCACTCATCCATCCCTCAAAATACTTTGCAGCATGAAGGAATTTGGGATCTGTGCATGAATATTTATTAATTAGCTAAATTACAGCAAGGAAATTTCATGGATGTTGCACCCAAGAATTGTATATGTGCATACAATCATATAGTTTGCAACAATTTTTCAATATTAATTGTAAGGTGGTTACTGAGTAAAAAATACCCTGTACAGATATTCTGGATAACTGAAAYATATACTGCAAATATACATATTTATTGGTTTAGTTAAATAGAAGACCTGTCAGAAGACTAGGCAGGAAGTTAATACAATAGCCCTAGAGAGGTCATCTGTTAAAAGAGACTAAAGAATTCACAATAAGAAAAAATGCCAGAGCTTTTAGCTGGGATGCTGCTGCTTCCATTTTCCACCCAGTGACAGGATTTGTTTTGCTAAGGCTGGAACTGGAAAGTCCCAAAGGAAACCAAAGAATCAAAAGATTTTCCCTATGGGGGTGAGGGACTGCGAGGACAGGCAATAATCCTGAATTTGTTCATGAGGAGCAGACTGGCACAGARACAGACTTTGCTGGAGGAGTCAAAATAGTAAACCTTAGCTGTCCACTATTACAGCATGGTAGGACTTAGGGTAAAGTGCACTTCATATCCTTCTCTTCTCACATTTGGCTTTGTTCCTATCACACAGACTCAACAAGATTTGCTCTGGAAAAGCTGTTTGATTGCTGAGATAAGCCACTGCTGTGAAAAGGGAGCCTGTGAGGTTCCCCCCCACAGCCTGACCCTGTCCCTGGCACTAGCTGCACCCCAGTGAGAGCTCAGCTGTAGGCACAGGGTCCATCACAGGGAGGAGAAGGTAGAGGCTGAAGGAGGCACCCCCTGGAGAAACTAGGTCTCTCCTTCTCCCAACAAGAGAGGTCTACTCCCATGGCAAAAAAATCTACCTAAAAAGAAATCAACCTGTTCACAAAAAAAATCAACCTAAAAAGAAATACACGCAAACCTTGCATCTCACATGCTTATGAAAAAGAAAGTTAACGCTCTTCCTTTGAGACCTCTGTGTTTTGAGGACAGCACTGCACCCCTTACGGGTTAAAGGGAAGATGCTACTCCTTCAGGCTATGCTTCTGATCAAGGTGGCTTGCCCCTAAACCTCTCCCAGGTTGAGCCACATGGGCGGGATAAGAGTTTGTCGCTCCTTCCTTGCCCAAAACCTGAGCCCTAGGCGAAAGCTAAGGATGCAAAGGACAGCTGCATCAGCAAGAGCGAGCAGATCGGCTGAGGGCATGGCTGGAAGCCTCTCCACAGGATACATTGCCCTGGGAGAGCTAAGGCACCCTGGTGTCCCAGGTTGCTATCTCTCTGAGCATCTGGCAGCATCTCGGAGACCCGCGTGTCACCGGTGGCTGCCAGGGAGCAGCCAGGCACCGAGTCCCCCCTGCTACCATGCCCTYGGCTGAGAAATGCATCAGCTTGACAGGATGCTAAATATACTCCTGTTGGCAAACACCACTGAAAGACRACTTTTTTAGAAAGATGCAGACGGGCATTTCATCAAGGTGGACACTGACAGGATACAGTGGAAATAACATTACAAGAATAATAAAGCCTCCATTCTCCATCTTTCTAACTTTCAAGCTACCCTGGCTTTCTCAACAAAGGCTTCAAGAGCAGAGAGAAAACTGGGAGGGACAGGTGAATGCCCCCTCAAGAATTAAATCCCAATTAACACACCATCAGTGACGAAGGACACATTTTACGTGGTCGATTAAAAGACTCCCCCCTATTGATCTTTGCAGCTAATCATTGTCCTACCCCTGCTTAGGGAGTGCAGACACAAACTAGCGATCTAAATTTATTGAGACTCCTGGCAATCAATAGGTCAGACTCCCGGAGAAGCATTATGCAGAAAGCATCTCCACTGACTCATCATGGGCTGGCAAGCCCCAGGTCTCCAGCAGGTCCCTGAAACCTTGCCATTCTCTGCCCGGACGGTTCACATGAARCCAGGGTTGCTCTGCGTATGCTCCTTGTCAAAGCCCAGACAAACAGCCCGCAACAAAACAACAGCCGCRGCGATCGCTCTTGCCTTCAGCTCAGCATCACGGTGTGAGAGCCGGGTACCTGGAGGCAGCAGACGGCCTGCCATATGAGCCCTGCAGTTTTGATTTAAACAAAACAAAAGTGAGTAGCTGTAATTTCACAGATGGGAGCAATTCATTAGCTGGGAAAAGATGTGGTCACTCTAATCGGGAGTGACTGGGGAGCTTTTGATGCAAATGGCCATTTGCAGCTGCTTCTCCCTGCCTCTCACCAGGTCAGTGCAAGGCAATATACTGTAAGATGGAAAAATCAAACTGTGTATTAATTTGATAGCCTGCAACAGAGCGACAGCATTGCCAGGCAATATTTCTGGGACCTGCCATGTGCCCAGGTGATCTGCCACTTCTGGATTTTATAGTACGTGATAACAAGAGGATCGCACACTCCATTAAATCACCTGGACAACTGCTGTTCATATATGACTGCAACCAAAGGATCAGAACTAAAACCCCTGCAAGTGACCAACCTGGGCATTCTGACTGTCCAGGACTGAGGCAGCAGAGGTGGGAAAGACAAGCTAAAACCCAAGCCTTGTCACATTTTAATCAGTCATCATCTCAGCTTGAATGCCTTGTGCAAGGCTGATGGCACAAACCAGCCTTTCCTTGTTCCCCAGTTACACTGCAGCAAAGCATGTCCTCTATAGCACTGCACCCTGGCCAGTATGGTAATCAAAGGGTGAGGAATATTTTTTGGTCTGGAAGAACTTTTCCTGGTTGGTAAATGGCAGGGAAAGTGAGGAAATGAGGGGAAGCATCTATAAAGAAGAGCTACCCACCGCAAAGCCTGATTTCAAGGATGGTGGTACAGAGAGTGGAGGGAAGCATATTCTGATTTCTGTGCATGGTGGTGTGGATGGCTTTTGCCTGGGTTAAGGCTTCAGAAGAAAAGGCCTGCGTGGCTCAACCTGGGATCCACAGGAGTTTGGGATTTTAGCACATGGACACAAAACAAGGGTGGCCCCTGTAACCTTCTGGGAAGAGCGGTCCCTAATCTACTTCAGCTAAGTTAGCCGAATTAGGTCAAAACTCAGGTCACAGCAGGACTGGTCCCAAAAGAAAACAGTTGAAAAGTCTCTTGCTTACTGCAGTAAGCTTTGGAGAGGGTTCTCATTAATGCGGCACAAATAATCTAGCAATACACTCATGTGCTTAAGGTGAGGGAAGAAAGCAGAGGGATGGAAGTGCCAAGTGGTGACCTAGGCACTGTGGTTCTCTCTGCTTTTTCCCAACTACAAACACCCGCTGGTACCAGGGTTTCTACAAGAATTAGACATAGCCCCAGCACAGACCCTTTAGAAGGTGCACATGCAAACTGGTCAAGAAAACCATCTTGCCATTCCTCCTTCAAGTAGAAGTCCTGTTTGTGGGACTTCCAATGAAGGGAGGCATGGATATTTGTTTCCTCAGTAACCTCCAAGACCAAGCTGCAACAATCTCACGGTGATAAGGAATGTGGGAGACATGGCAGTCTGGTGTGAAATGCACAGCAGAAGATTTAAAGAGAGAGAAAGAAAAACTGCAGACAAGTTAAATATTATTTCATTTCTCACCCAACAGGCAAAGAAGGCAGCGCCACTATTGTTGCATAATGTCCTCCTAACCCCCCTCTGGTGAAGTGGCATCCCACGACAAACATCTTTGGGAACAAGCATACAGGCAGAAAAGGGGTAAGAAGATGGGGAATGGGCAGGGTCGTTTTAATTTAGATTACTGAATGACATGAGAAAGCTGCCTGGGGGAGAAGTCCTTAGAGAAAATGGTAAATCTTTATATTGCGTGACATTAATTACAGTTTTACTGTGAGCTAACCCTATTACAGTATTGTGTATAGCCACAGAAGATGGTACTTCTGTGGTGTCCCTCCCAATAAAGAGCTGTCCTGCAGGAGGCCCAGGGGCCCAGCCATAGGGTTTACTGCACTCTGTGTCACAGCTCATAAAGGTTGCTTAATGCACTTCCTTGCAAGTACTTTTCTTTATGACTTTTACCAGATTAGAGGCAGGGGGAGCAGCAGGATTCTCATTAACTTATTCTTTAATGCGAGGTCCTTTAACATGGGCTGCAAATGAGATGTGAATACCTTGGCCCAGACATCCCGGCTAGACCTCTACTGGGGACTGGAAAAGCATTGCAACACCAACGGTACAGGGTATCGTGACTAGCCATATCACTTCTGTTGACTTACCCTCCAACACAAGGCCTTGGAGCAGACCTCAGCAAAGCTATGGGACCTAATCCTCAGCCTGCATTCAGAAAAGTGGSAGAAGTTAGTTCTTCAGTGTGCCAGATCACTGGGAGACCAGCAATGACTACCATGGACTCAGGTGGCAATGGACAACAGCGGAGATTCAGGGCTGGAGCAACATTGCTGGGGTTTTGTTGGAAGCAATAAATGTTAGAGAACAGAAAGAAAAAAGCAAGAGAAGTCTAGACAGCAAGAAAAGTATGATTAGCCAGGCTCTGAGAAAATACCACAAGAAAGAATTTGGTCCAACCACTATCACATAAGAGCTTCAGACCGTGAACAAGAGAAACAGTCTCATAGCATTTGATCCCTCTTTCTCCCAGGACAGTAGGGCTTGACCAACACAAATTAAATTGCATCGKGTTTCCCCTCTCCAAATAAAACAGCTTACAAATCCCCTATCTAAGCACTATTGTGCTTGAGGCAAAAGGTGTAACAGAGATACCAAGCAAGGTGCTCAACAGCAAGATCCAAACAGACCAAAAGCAGCCAGGAAAGCTACATCAAAGTAAATATTTTAACAGAGACCTCAAGGTGCCTAAAACTTACTCTGGTGCCGAGTGATTGCGAGTGTCTCCCTGATAGCTGAAGGAGCCAGACAGGTTGGAGATCAATTAACCCACAGAGGTGCTGGGTGCCAGCAAGAGTGTGTGAGCTGCTTTAGGAGAGCAAGAGCAAGCCAAAGATTTAGGCTGGTCCCCGACATGGGTTAGGCAGCTTGCAATTTGTCTGAGCCACTTTTCAACAGCAACTGAAACGGGCTCTCCAAGAGCCGCGAGCAGGGATATGTGCAGGCAAACCACCTCGTGCAATGCCGCACAGCCTGCGGCTGGCATGCCAGCYTAATCAAAACTGCTTTTTCAAAACAATGATGGGATGGATGAAAGGATGAAAAAGAGTCGTTTGGTACTAGAGAGACAGTGGATCTTCTAGATCCAACTGGCCTGGGCTGGGGACTATCTGTGCACTGCAGGGGTAACCCTTGCTGGAAGTTACTACAACCCCTCCTCTACCAACTGAACTTCACAGGAGACTTCTCTAATACCAGGCTTCCTGCACCAAGCTAACCCTCTGGCACAAAATATTGGGTAAGTATCTTCTGATCAGCTGAGAATGACAGCCAGTATCAGGAAAATACATTCTCTTATAGGCTTAGCTAGATTTGAAAGCAAGTCCTCCCATAGGCTCATACTGCAATTATACTTATGTCCATGAATGCCACATTAGTAGTAGATTTCTCCTCATGTACTGCAGATATCCCATGCTGGTTGCTCAGCAGTGCAGCAAACTCATGCTATGGAAGACTCTTCCAAAAATAACTTCCTGCCCGCTAGAAACGCTTCRTGCACTTGCATACCCAGTTGCTGAGCAGTAACCAGTGCAAGCACATGTACGTGAGAAATGCAACCTGTGTACAGCACTGAACTTGAAACGTGGACTTTGGATGTATGCTTTGCGGRTATGTAATGCTTTTCAAGGCAAAAATGAGACTTGGTCACTGACACATATCTACAGAAAAACTTGGTTTTACAGTTAGAAGCAAAAAAATTCATATTTCAGCAGGAACTTTGGAAGTGAAAAATGTTGGCCAAGTGTAAGTCTTGCTATAATTCAGTGAATTCAACAAAAAACAAAAAAAAAAAGCCATACCTGATTAATTCATTTTGGATCCTGCTTTTTCTTTTTCAAAACCAAAAACGGTAGGGCAAAGCATAGGAGGTGCAAGAGGCCTAGGAATGAGGGATGTACAAATTAGACATGCTGCTCTGGATCAACCATTTTCCATAACCATTTTCATCTGTGATATTCAGCTTAAAAGAGAGCATTCAGCAGAGCAAACATAGCCTGTTTTGCTACAAATGCATGTCTCATAGTCAGGTTCCTGGGTACCTCCTTCAGTGTGTGCCCTGTCAAGGCTTTCCCAGGGCTGGGACCTTCATAGCTCCTCTCTACAGCGAGAGCTGGTCGTMTTCTCCCAGAGAGACCCCCGGTGATGTTTCTCCCCTCTCTGGGACTGCCTGCTTTTACAAAACTTGCAGGAACAACCTACCTCTGAGATCTGGCCTTTTCTAGCTGGGCTCCCACCCAACCTGCCAAGWCAAGGAGTTACCATGGGGGTGAGCAGGGGCAGCCAGAGCATAATCACTCCATCCTCACTTCCTAGAGAAATGGTGGAGAAAAAGCCCAAATGCATGAGCAGGAGGAACATGAAACAACCAAATACAGCAGAAGAAAAAGATGCTTTAGGAAGGGGGAGAAGAGCTCAGGGAAGGGTCAGACTCCTGAACTAGAGAGAAGCTAAGCTAGTACCTCTGAGTTTTATCCCCACAGCTCTCCCATCTGCTTGTTTACAGCTCCTGCCTCCCCATCCCAGCCCGCCCAGCAGACGATCCCTCGTGCAACTTGCCTTGGTGGACTTTTAGCTGATCTGGATGCTCCCATGCAGGGGAGCAGCAAACACCAGAATGGGTAGGGAGGTTGTGAATACCCAGTGCCACTGTCTAGTGAGTTACCAAGGTTTTGGTTTTTTTTTTCTTGCTTCCAACCTCTTGAAGGGCGCCCTGGAAGCAGAAGGACGAGAGGGAAAAAAGGAAAAAGGGGAGAGAGGCTGCGGCGGGAGGAGGGGCAGAATGGAGTTATGCTCACAGCTTTTCACAGCTGAAAACAGACCCCACTGCTGGTAATGTGAGAGGGCCAGAGCAGGCGCCAAATGGATAAGGCTGTAGACAGTGGGGCCAGAGCGCTGATGCTTGCCAGTACCTGCAGATAGGAGACAAATAATTGGCACATGTTAAGAAAAAAAAAAAAAAAAAAAAAAAAGAAAGGAAAAAAAAATGAAAAAAAAAAAGAAGACAGTGAGAGAAAGAGAGAGAGAGTTGTTAGATGTCCGTATTTTCTAAACGTGTCTGGCAGGAGCCTCTGCAAGGAATTTAATCAGCAAGAGTTGTTTAAACTGGGCTTTGAAAACAAGCCCTGTGCTGCTAGTAATGAACTTCATATCATCTGCAACTCCTGTTTGCTGACGACATTCAATTTGTTAATTCTGCAGCTGGTGATAGGGGTCAGATATGAAAGTGACGATTGTTTTTTGACGTTCCAACCCCTGCTCACATCTTTCTAATTAATCCTTTTAGGAGCCACCAGCAGATCAAGAGAAGCGTGGGGAGGGAGGAAAGGAGGAGGAGGAAGAGAGATGGTTTTTCCGCGCCTGCCCTGTGGCTCCTCGCCTCCCAGTCTGGTGGAAAGGAGGCACAAGGGCATAGCTGCTACTTGGTCCTGTGAGCACGAGCCTTTTCAGGCTGTCTTATAAAACTTTAATGTTGGAAAGGTAGGTATTAAAAAAATGAAGGTTCACTTCCCCCCTAAAATAGCTCATTTTAAAATCTGGCRAGTATCTCATATTAACTATCTCCATGGGAGAGGAGATGGGTGGTGGAACTGGTGGTGGGGTGGGAAACCATTCTCCAGCCAGCTTACCCTGCTGATTCGGGGCTGCKGAGATCTCCCAGGGGCCGGTTTAAACAGCTGACTGTGTACAAGCCACTCATGGACCAGCATTTCAGTGCACGCTGTAAGAGCCCCGTCAAACAGACAAGAAATCACGGCCGCAGGAGGTCTGGCAGTGCCCAGGGCGTGAGGTGGGCACGGACATGCAGCTGCTGCCAGGGGATCAGGACAGCCCAACCATCATGCAGGCTCATGGAGCACAGGTGGCTTTGAGGGAAAGAGCAAAAGGGCTGGTGGGCAGGAGAAGTTGCTGGCAAGCGCAGCGAGCAAACAGGACCGCTTTGCAGTTGCCAAAGGCTTAGTCTCCCTCCAAGGAGATTGTAACTTGAGAGCCTGAACTTCTTACCTAGTAAGTTATTTAGGGTGTTGAAGCCACTGCAATGACCATGCGTGTCTTGGAGAGGGCCAGCTGGAGCACAGCAAGCACATGTGAACAGGGACAGCACCATCGAGTGAGAAGGACAACCAGCGAAAGCCACAGAGCGCTGGGCAATACCCTGAGGTTGCCCTTGATCAGATGAAGCCCCAAAGCAGAGATATGTCTCTAAAACTTCTTGTAGTTGGCATCAAAACTGTTCATGCTGTGTTCCTTGCATTTTGCTCATGGCATTAAGCTCACCCCAGGTTCATCTGGTCCCTGGCAGGTTCTGCCACAGGTCCCCGGTTGTGCTGGCAGGAGGAGGGGGATGGTCACCAAAGCTGGTCCCAGTTCATGGTGGATTTTGTCACTACGCCCTATAGCAGAACTTCAATCCAGACGTGGTGCAGTGAAGCCTGCGTCCATCTGCAGAGGTTGGATGAAGAGGCTTTGCAAGGCAGAAAAGCCAGCAGTCAAGAAAGGAGAAATTTTATAAAAGGTGAGAAAAGTAAGAGTGGAAAATTGGCTGAGTGACAAAATTTTGAGARGAGAGGAAGGCCTGAGATTATGCACAGAGATTGCTGGCATTGGGGAAAGGCAGAAGAAAACAACCTCCCTCTGATTAGCTCTAGACTGAAAAGAAAGAATTTTTTAATAGAGGAACTCGGTCTTTCTTTCCAAGTCCACCTCAGCACCGAGGTCTGGACTCACGTAAAATAAATCAGCACCAGCTTCCCTAGAGCAGGAGAGCCCTGGCAGAGGCTGGACCTGTTCTGGGTCAGAGCTGAAGAAACAGCTCCGAGTGCTTTCTCCCACAGGAGGGTCCCCAAGGAGCAGCACCCTGGGGGTGCTGGCACAGCTGGGGACGCACATCTGCCCATGTGCTCTGTCCCAGCGGGACCCGACACTGAACCTTTGGCTCAAGTGCAGTGGCCCTGGTTCCTCTCAGACAAGTGGAGATCTACCAGCTCATTCTAGCTGGGTATCTGTTGCATCCTGCTTTGTCTGTGGCCAAAAAATGCACCCACTTGCTTATATGCTGTCAATGCTCCAGTTTTCCTATAGAAGAAGTTTTAACTTGACTCACTTTATTAATCAAGTACTGCTGTGGCCTCATAAGGGTTTGTCCATCCAGTATAAACTTGCAGTATCTGGTATTGTGAAGAGAAATCCAACCAACCACCACAAATGTTTATCTTCTATTTTTAACACTATGAATTTATCAGTATGAATTGATTTGCACRTGGAAAGAAGGTCTATTGCTCTTTCACTCCAGACTCTAAAAATCAGTAAAACAGAGRCTCAGTTCTGCTCTTGGCGTGTGTGGAACAACACTAGCTTCAATTAAATTAGCCTAAATTTACAACAGTAGGCTCATGAGCAAGCTTTGTCCTTACAGCGTCTCTTCAGTTTGTTCTAAACTTTGTGCAGAAAAGCTAGGAAAATACTGTGCGGGGGGAGAACTGAATGCTGCAATTAATTTGATGAGTCACATGAAAAGATTAACAGCAAAATAAAAGTACTGAGTGGCACTCACCCAAAAAGGACATTATGGATGATCATACTCTGTGATTACCACCCAGAACAATAGACTCACCATCTCCCTTGAGGCCTAACGTTCAAAGGGTGAGTGCCCAGCATGCACTTAGTGAGACATCAGATGTCATGAAGTTGATTTTAGGAGCACACTCCAAAGTGGAGACACCAAAAAGTTCATTGCTAGCCGCTTGAAATYGCAAATCAAAAGCCTTTCAAGCACCAACATCATGTAGTCATCTGCACAGTCAGCAGATGTAAAACCAGATGCCACATCCCAGTGGCAGCAGGAAACTGGTATTTCCCTGTCCTGGGTCAAAAGGGTTCTTTGACTTCTGTCATTTGGTTGGTTGAGTCTTGGCTGAATTATAAAATAAGAGAAGATCACCAAAGATTGATGTTAGCATAAGGAACTCTCCTAAAAAAAAGGATACACTAAAATTTACTTAATGGATCAATGAATAAAATTACACCAAACAAGAACCACGTGATCTGCAAAGGTATTGTTAGAGGTGGAGGTACCTTCCCACTGGAGCATCACTACCTGCCACTAACAGGTAGCTCACTACTGAAACCTGCTGGTAAAGGAAGAAGAGTATCTGAGGRCTGCCTGAGGTTCCTGGTAGACACCAGCCCCACAGAAGACCAAGAGCTCTGCTAGATCTGCTGGTGATCAAGGACAAATGACTGGAAGGAAGAGGACTGCAATGGGACATCAGCAATGCAACTATTTGGAATCAAACAGTGTTTCCCCATCAGATAAGCAGAAAGCAAGAAACCAGAACTGTACATGGCTGAAGGAAGGGGTCATGTAGGGAAAAACTACTAGAAATGACTGAATTTCTCATTCTGTTTGAAACTACATGAGTTGTTATTTGTTAATAGACTTTCACCTGTTGCATTTGGGAACAGGAGCATGGCTTTCACTCACGCAAGATTTATAGGCTTAACTTAGCTGCTTATGATAAAACCTGTTGGCCCTGAACATCTCTGCAAGCAGCAATGCAAACGGAGGCAAGTGGTTCGTGGTACCCACTCTGCTTAGTCAGAAGCACAAAACACTTAGTGAAAAACATTATCCTTTCCAGTGTTTACATTCAGCTCGAGGACATCTTAGCCATTTTATTCTCTGTATGGCTAAGTCCCACAGGTACCTTGTCATGTAAAAGACATGTTGTTTATTATTCAAGTGTTAACAAAGTACTTGAGTGAAAAAGTAATCTATTTTCAGGGGGAAAAAACCCCAACCRAAGCAAGTATGGCAAGAATCACCAGCTTCAATATCAACAAGAATATCTTTTACTGCTCAACCCACTGCTTGTCCCCGTACAAGCCTTGTGCAGGCAGTTGTACCCCTCTAGCTGCCTCTCAGASCATGGCTTTCAACTTGCTGCACCGCTTTGCTCACCCTGCCATTCTGGCAAGATATTTCTTTGAAATCCAAACATTTCCTTTTATTAAATAATCACATGCATGGTTATAAATTCTGTTTTAGAGCAATAGTTCTGTTTTTCTCAGGTGAGAAAAGGCCTTTACATCAACCCAGAATGCCTAACACCATAAGGAGTCACCCACACATTGTCACCCTGTTTTCTTAAATATTTTCATTTTTTTACCAGACATGTCTCTTGCCACAATATAAGGTTTTAATAAATGAGAAAATACATATTTTAAAGAAACAYACCCTCCCTCCAAGACACATACACAAGAAAAAGCAAAGCATTTCTAGATAGAAAACAGCTAAAAGGAGTAAAGTCAACAAGGACAGTGTTTAAGTCATCAGCGTTCCCAGATAGGTGATGTCAAAATGGTAATTATCCTTCCAGAGCTGCCTGAAAATCTAAAGCAGGAGGTAAATGTCCAAAGAACTGTATTGCACTGCTCTCACYCTGTGCGAGTACAGAGTACATCTGGAATAATGTGCTCACAAAATGGTCTTCATCTTCCACAGCCCTCTGGGGCTCTATGGAAAGGGTGTAGGTGGTCCAAAGGGACATAATTACGAATAAAGGAATGAAATTAAGCACAGCAACATTTGCGCTGTTTATCAGGACAAATTCCCAAGCAATGACACATAGCTGACGTGAGGAACAGTGTCCTTAAGGAATCAATGAGAGCTCCATTAAAGGTTATGTAAGATAAAGCAGGCTGTGCTACAACTTGGAAAGAAAAAGTTTCCAAATACTCTGATTTCTTCTGCAGAGTGAAATGGCAGTCTSTACTGGGCAGCAAAGTTTCAAAAACACCTTTAGGTCTCTAGCTTTTTTAGGTTACTGCTTGCAGAGCAATGCAGAAGAATTAGATTGTGTTAAAACAGCATGATTCAGCAGACAAGTGTTATCTTAGGCACTTTGGACCAATGTTATCCTCTTGCATTTACAGCATAGACCGCATGATTAATCATTTACATCTGCCCTGCCCTGTCGCTCCAGTCTTGGAGGGGCTCTGAGGATGCTACTGCAGTACAAGCAGCCAAAGGCAGGTTGGTTGAGGTGGCAGATTCCCAGTTAGTATATGATACTATTTKTCCAGGTCACTTCTATTTAGGTGTCTAGCCATGGACAAAGAAGACTAGCTTTAACCATGTCCTTCAAAAACATTAGGATTTATTATAATATATAATATGTGTGTGTGTATATATATAAAAATATATATAAACTCCTTGACGTTCCCAATATTTGTATTCAGTCATATTAGCCTGAATTCAGACATGTCCTTCCCAGGTAACACGTCACCCTCATGGACACTGCATACTTGCTTCTGAGGTGGGAGCATGTCCTGTCTCCTAAAAGTGACAGGACCCATATTGCAGACCATAACCTGCAGGTTTGGGCTTTCTCTTCTTTCTYTCAGCCTGAGAAGGCCTACAGATTTTGGGAGGCTATGGTTCAATAGGTGAACACAGGACTGGGAGAATAAGGCCAGGTACATGAAGGTACCCACTGAGCTATCTAGACCCATGTTGAGGAATCTGAATGAAAACAGCCTGATTTGAAAAATAAACACATAAAAAATGAGACCCTTCCAGTGAAAAGTCTGCTTAAGGCACACCAGTTGGGAATGACAGATGACAGGAATAGCTAAATCAGCCTCCTAGCTGTTTGCAACATGCGTTACTGAGCAAGGAAAAAGCCTTAGTTGTTGCTGTGAGCAAACACCTACAGCAGGGCCTGGACAYGTTAGAGAGACAGTCCCAGCTGTCCGAATGATGTTAAAATCTTCATAATTAACTTTATCAATAGACATCAATTTTCAATACTAAGATTTTAACAGCACTGCACAGCAGAGACCAACTCTCCAGTTTTTTACAGAAATCAATTTCCAACTTGGAAACAGAAAGATATCCGCGCCAACAAGTGAAAAATGGGGGAAGCAACAGAGAAATAGCTTAAAATAATACTGTTATTGTGCAGCATCACAAACACAAGATAATTGCCCTTCTCTCCTCCTATAATGAGAGGTTTGATCTGCRTCCCACAGGCTGAAAAGGGACGAGTGACCCAGGTACCAGCGGGCCCAACTCTCTCGCCAGCAAGTGCCAATGCATTTTGCATTAGCACTTCGCATGAGGAGACCCTGAGTCCCAGCACCAATGRGGCTAGGGGGAGTGTGAAAAACCTCCAGAATATGCTTTCTCACAGCCTGACAGATAACTTGCCATGAAACCCAAAGAGAGTCATACCGTCCAGGACATAATATCCCATGTTATAATTCAGTCATCGAAGGAATGAGTTGCTACTCACAGGTTACATACATAATCCTTGAAACTACTATTGAAAAATACTTTTTCTTTGAAACAGAACTTTGCTCCTCACGCAGCCTATTCCCTAAATCCACATAAAATCTAGCTCATTCAACTCTCTCTGGAACAACACAGTTTAGCTCAGCTCAGCTGTTTTGAAAAACAGAAAAGAAAAAGATTTGCTTACTAAATGTTTTCATTCTATGGAGTTTACTTTGTAAAAGTACCAGGTAAGGAGAGGAAAGCAGATAGCAATGCTTTAAAATACAATCACTTACTTTAAAAAAAGGAAAGGGTTAACAGCAAGGAGGTTATTTTATCTCCCAAGGTCAAATGCAAGATGCTCTGAGCGAGCAGCGGTTGGGGACAAGGCTAAAGTAGTAGGTTTCTCTTTAAAGAAATGCAGACCAAGTAGCAAAATATAGACCGAAAATTAAAGTGCAAGAAGAGAAAAATGCTTAAATTAGCCTGGGGAAGTCCATCTATCTAAGCCTTGCCTATACTAGACAGGGCTTGCTGGAAAAGGGAAAAYGGCAAAACTACCAGTAAATTGCCCTACTGGAAACACAACCTTATATTAGGAAAAAGGAGCCTCTTGGCTAGTATAGCCCGATACAGTTCCTTCAAGCAAGTAAGCCAGGCTGGGGAAAGGATTCAGCTGCTGCTGAACCATTTACCTGCACCTGCAGCTTGATGGGGAATGGTGTTGGTTTTGCTGGCAACAGTTAAAATCTTGGTATTTAAAACTACTGCTGGCCTTCTTGYACACAAGCCCTGGGAGGCAGTAGCAAGATTCATAGGCTGCTTTTCAAAACAATACAATGTCCTGGGTGGCAGCATTAATGATTTCTACACACCCTCCTTAAAAAAAAAGAACAAATTCTTTACTTGAAGTTGAAAAGAAAATTGATTAGCTGCAAAATTTTAAGTGTAAATATCCAGAGAGAGGCAGAGATCCTAAGGGAATGGGGGGAGAAGTGAAGGCTGTGGTGTTCTGTCCTTTGGCATGGAAGGATTTGAAGCCCTCTCTAGCCTGTCAAAAAAAGGTCCTGGTGCAAATTACCCTGTTTCCTCTCCTGATCCTTCCCCAACTCACAGTTGCTGCATCTCAAATACAAATTTTGAGCACGGGTCCAAAGCCCTAAGCCCTTCCAAATTCCCCTCGCCCAGTTGGCTCAGCAGCTTTGGGGCAACAGGGGACTATTTCTGCAATCCAGTCTCATGATTCTACACTTTGCAAACCTGCCCCTCTACCTCCAATCCTTCCCCAAGCCCCGTCTCAAAATCTGTTTTTAACTCATTGCAATGAAGCTACAGCAAAGGCTTGCGAACTGCTGGCCTAAAGCACATTGCTTCACCTGATTCTGCAGCTTGTAAATATTACAATTCTGTTCTACGTGGCCTCTACTTTGAAGTTTCTGACAGAAACTATGGACAGGCAGACAACACCGTTTTGTGGTCACTGCAATGCAGACGGCCAGGGATGCTGTATCCTTTTCCTCCCAGTATCTGTTTTTGCCAATTCTCATTTTGCTGTTCCCATCGGTGGGGATGCCAAGGTGGCTTAAGAGAGTTAGGCATCCAAGTCTCTCTTTTAGACCGTTAACGTACACTGCTTGCAATCYATTTGCAAATGCCCAGGCTTAATCTAACAAGAAGAGGGTCATTTTAGCTGATGGTCTCTTTGCCATTTATAAGTGAAGAAACCTATCACACAAAATAAACCAGTGGGGGTTTCTAATAAGGACACTAGTCTCCATTCAGTCAAAGTGCTAACTTTTTCCAGGACAATCTTGATTTTCTACTACCAAACTATGGGTCTCAGAATTATATTCTGTGTTGCAGATTTCATATTTGTGGCCTGCAGTCATAGGAAAATTATCCTTCAAAAGTTAATTCAGTAGGACCACAATATGGGACTTGCTGTTCAAAACAATAGGAACAAAACATTTATTCTTTTCCCTAGCTACTATGGCTAAAAAAAAAAAATTAAAAAAATAAAAAAAGATCAGCTTTATCATCTAGAAATGTCACATTTGCTTTGTGTCCTTCAGAATCCATTGATTTCTTCTCTCTTCTTCCCCTGGAGTAATTGCCCAAACCTTTTCTGTCCATCCACACTTTCTCCACCAGAAGCTGCAGAAGCATTCACTATTAGTGTGTGTCAGAGGTGCTAACCTAAAGAGACAATATTAATGAAATAAATAAATCTGTCTATACAGCCTCTTCTATCCTTTTTCATTCTTACTGTTCAGGAGACAGGGAGCAGAGGAGGGATTTCCACAATGGTATTGTTTCAGATTAGTATGAAGAAAATCCTTGATCCTTTCTGTGTGCTTGGAAGCCTATAGTAATCATATTAATCCAGGGTCCTTATTGCTGGTTAATGGAATTCTTTTAATATTGACCCAAGTTTCTAGTAAATAGATTTGCATTGATCTGGTGATGTATAGAGCTCAAGTAAGTCTATCTATGTGTAAGCAAATTAAAAACCTTAAGCCTATACAGCCAAACTGTATAATCCCATGCTGAAAAATTGATCCTCTGATACTCTCCTGGGGACATTTTTTTTCTTTTTAGGTAAAGAGACACCTTCAATTTCTTTGACAGAAAAAAAGATCAGCATAATATTTGAGAGAGAGCTACATAACATATTTCACACTCAACAAAATCCAGTTCAAAGCCGCCAGAATAATTCTTTGTAATTAGAAACTGCACCTTGTATTGGGTAACACMGCACTGATAATTCAGCAGTTGGAATGAATATATAACTGTGTTGCTACAGCATCACTCATCCTTGCTTTCCTGCCCGAGCACAGAGTTTGATATTTTTAAACAAAGAAGGTTACCACAGTCTTGCTGGAATGGCAACTGTCACCAAATTCAACACCAGCCTCACCCAAACCATTCCCCTTTGAAGTCAAGTTGATCTCAGCRTGCCTTTTCCCTGGCCCAGGATAAAAACATCAAACATAGATCTCAAAACACTTAGTAAACAGCATTGCTCTTCTTGTATAAATACAGTGACATGGAAGATGCATCCATGAAACCYGTGGCAATAGCAATACGACCTACAATCTGCGTGAGACCCAGTCTCCGGCTGCCACCGCGGGTGTTCACGGCCACTGAACGGGGAGGATGGGCACAGTGGAGTGAGCGGCTGGAGCTCGGAAGGGCTGCGCCCCAGGGGGGCTTACCCACGTCTAGCAAGAACTACATTCACTTGGCAGCCTCTCTTCTAAGGGAAGGCACCAGTACGGTCCCTCCTTTCTCTCCCACCATATCCATTAATTACATTCATTAATTAAACTGGAGATAATCCCACTTCTCTATCAGGCTGGGCCAATGGGTTCAGAAAGCACCTGAGGAGGAGGAAGGCAGATACATACACACACACAAAGAAGTGGGATGGCTTAAGCTTTATTTCCATAAGAAATTAGACTAAAATAATTGTAAAGCTTAATTCAGTTGCTCAGTTGCCAGCTCAGTTTCACACAAATTTTGACCCTGCAGCACATTTGCGCTAGATGTAATCCTTGTCTAATGTATTCCAGGCTACTAGCACAATGCTAGAAAAACCACAACCATATCCAAGATGCTCAACTGCATATAAAGATCCACCTACAGTTTCGCAACCCAGACAGAGCACTTGGAGGTCACTTTTATGTTACCCAGTCAATACATGCATATACCTCTGTTGTGCGCTTATAGTTTGTGAGCACAGATTGAGTAGAAAAAACACAGAAGCTTGGCAAAAAAAAAGTGGTCAGGTTGACAGAGCTCATKCAGCATTTGCAGATGGGATGGATGATGAGCAATATCTCAATGCTTACCTTACTGGGTGGGAAGGTTTCAGGTGGATCTGTTCAAGAAAAGAAAGGCAGTGTGATTCTGTCATGTAAAAGGCCACCTTTTTAGAAACACTAATTAGCATCAAACACTAACCAATAATCTTTAAAACCTCACCATTATAAGCATGAACAGCTGCAGCTTTGCAAATTGAAGCAGGTGTTGGAGGATGTGAAGATCTTCTGACTGGAAGATCCATATGTCCTGTTGCCCCATGTTGTAAGCATTTCCATCAYTTACTTGTCAATATCCAGGTTCATGCAAAACAGCATATCAGCAAAAATAACATCTTTTTAGTTGCTGTATTGCATGCCAGGATCCCTGCATGTATTTCAAGAAGTGTTTTCATTACTGTTGTTCTGATTTGCACTGCTAAGCTGAGACCCAGGACTGATATCTATCCTCTCTATTCTCCTGTGCATGCAACAGCTCTGCTGGAGGAGTTTCAAATGCAAGGTCAGGGGTGGTTTTCTTTTTATGGGTTTTCCGCATGCTTCAGTAAAAGCAGCGTAATACCTTGCTTTCATAATGAAGTTGTACACTTACTTTTCAATGATTTATCAAACACACACACAATTATAAAGTGCTAAAATAATTTTCCTGTGGGTCAGCTCCATGAACTCACTTTGGGGTGAAATGAGTGAAAACCTCCATATCATCCGTATCATCATCATTAGCAGAATGGATACAGCTCATCCCGGCATCAAAGGAAACCCGCTGCTTGCCAGGAGCTCAGTGCTGCATTATGGCTATCCTAAAATCAGTGGAAATTTAATGGGATACTAAAGAGAAAACATCACATGGGGTTTTAAAACCAGTTTTATCACAAAAGCAGTACATTTCTGTCTGCACAGAGCAAAAGCCATACTTGCTATATGTTTACCTGCAGGATCTCTGGGGAGTGTAGAACACAGACAACTTCTCTTTCTCCAGGTGSAGGAGTCAAACTGAAAAAAAAGGGGAGTAGTACACCCTGACCCCTCAGCCAGGCGAGGGGCTACCTCGGCTGGCTGTGCAGACCCTCAGGGCTGGGGCATGCTCCTGAGTCCTGCTTACCCAGTCTTCTGCCCCAGCCCCGAGCTGGAAGGTGACCTGCAGGAAACTCAAAAAAAGCCATTACTGTTTTGTGTCAGCTCAGAAAACCGCAACAGGGCCAGGCAGGGGGGAAAAAAGGCTGGAGAGGAAATCAAGGAAATTCACTTTGGCAGAAACTAGCAAAGCCTTTTTCTGAATGTTAACTATCTAATTTAATGAAGTCTAGAGATCAGTAGAGACAATTGTCACTGCCAGCTTTGATGCCAATCACAGCTCCGGAATAGGAGCCAGCAAATGCATCCAACATACAAAGAGGAAAACAAAAACAAGGYAAGGATTTGACCCTTTGCTCTCACGATCCTTTAAGAAGAAAGATCACCTTTCAAAACTGTGGTGAAAAAGTCTTCCCAGTCAGAACAAGTCAGCAAGAAAAAGGAGAGAGAAATCACAAGGCAAAAGAGTACAGAATTGTAATTTCTCTCTGTCGGTCTGTGGTGCCTTTAGGGCCACCAGCAGGAACTCTCACGGGCTGAAAACCTCTACGTGGGCTGTGAAATTAGGGAAGATTTCTGTAATCCACATCAGGGGAGCAGGCGTGTACTTCCCCCTTGCAGGCAGCTGTAAGTCTGGTGTGCCCTCATGGCAGTCCTCTCCCCAGGGGACACACTGCTCCTGTGCTGGTGGGATCCCAGTATCCTCAGCTCCATCACTCCCCTCACTGCATCCTTCAGAAGGCACAGGGTGAAGGAGGTTTTTTGCAACTCTGCCAAGTATATACACACAAAGTCCAAACCTCTGTGCATTGAGGGAATAGCTAAGCAAATTAATACAGTCTGATTACTTTCAAGCAGGTTTTTCCATAGAGATTTTCAATGAAAATTTTAAGAGTAATTATGGTCACCAATTAGCAGTCCTCAGACTGGAAATTCATTTTAATCTCCATTTCATTTTTAAAAAGAAAGAGCAAAAAGTTGATTTTTTGACTTCACCCTGCAAATGCAGAAAGACAGAGTCTCCCAGAAATTCAGCATGGCCCACAGGCCACCCTTTAGCAGTCTCTACTCTTAGGTCTGTAAGTACAAATGCTGCCCATCATGAGGACTTGGAGAGCTTGGGATTACCCACCACTTCCCTGTGTGCACCTGATGGTCACCAAAAATGCATCTCTCAGCCAGATTCCTGTGTTACTACTGTCTACAGAGACGAATGCAGCTTGATGGGAAGGTACCAGATGCTTTCTGGGTGCTCTGAACCTGCTGCAGGCATCTGGGCAGGGAGAGAAGGTAGTCCAAGACCCCAATTTTAAAAACTGCAATTGGAGTGCAGCACTTTGGTGTACATCAGGCTCTCAGCCAGCTTYAACACTAGAGAAGATTTACTCAGGAGCTTAATATAGATTCCCCAAAATAAAACAAAGTTGCAAAGATGGCCAAACAACATTGTCTGGATTATTATAATTTTACTTCCCAGGAAGAACTCTCCTTAGCACTTCCAGTATTTCAGCTCCCTCGGGAAGGTAGCTGATGACTTCCACTTCTTTTCTGAACATCTGCAGATCTAGAGTTCCCACTCTTACTGTTAAACATAGTTTACCATATCATTCTGGACAATCTGCTCCCTCCCTAGCCTAAGGACTGAACTCTTCTTTCCTCTCTCATCATCTTGATGCACCCTTCTTTCTCTGAAATTGGGCTTCGGGGAAGCTCTGTAAAGGAAAAACAGCACTGTCTGCCCTCCCAAAGATTAGGAACCTCAGGTGTGCCCATTTCTTGCTTTACATGACTTTTGCCTGCCTACAGCCTCCTTAAAATAGTCACATCGTGAGAAAATCTGATGGCACTCCAAGTGCCATTGCATAGCATTCCACTTACTAAGAGGTTTTCATGGAGTTTCTATAGGGCATGCAAACACAGTGGGCGATTTGGGGATGGAATTTCCTTGAATGTACAGTCCTYACCTTGTACTCAGTTAGTTTTGGAGGAACACTCTCACAATGCACAAGCATCCATCCTCTCTCCTGCATGCTGGGATTCTCATGAGAAATAGAAGACCTTAAATTCTTCCGTTTGACTTTCCTTTGCCTTCTCCCCTGTCTTTCCACCCAAGCTGTAGACCTGAATCCCAAATCATATGATCCGAACGTCAGGACCACATGGATGCATATGAAGAGCCCACGACTGTACAGTGCAAAATCACCCATTTCCAACCTTCATCCATTTCCCATGTGTCTCATTAGAGCAGCACTGACGGCAGTCACCAAACTACACCAAGACTCACCACACACCAAATAGCAATAGATGTTGGCAGACATAATCCCACCTAGGCCAGTCATATATTTTCCACAGAAGCTATACAGGAATGCCCCATGCCTGTCAGCGTTTAAGAGACATTTGGACAATGCCCTTAACACCATACTTTAACTTTTGCTCAGCCCTGAAGTTGTTAAGCAGTTGGACTAGATGATCATTGTAGGTCCCTTCCATCTGAACTAAGCTATTCTATTTTATGCTATTCTTCCTACCTTCTCCTTTCTGTAGCAGTACATGCTGAGGAAATCTCTGATGACATTTCTTCCCAGCCCTGCACTAGCAAAAGGAATTGAACTGGTAACCAAGTCCCAGCCTAGGCATCGGCTCTGTCACTTTGTGGGAAAGAGGCATGTACCTTCTGATGGGGGTGAGAGCTGTGGATCACCTTGAGATAGTTTGGCCATCTGAACAAATTTGCAAAAAGCATGTGTGGTTTTTGAAAGCGTTCTGTGCTCATCCAGCTGAGATGGGTTTCCACAGGATGGCAAAACCCCACATCTCTGACAGTAGCGAGGCTCAAAGATTAAGCCCTCGGGACACGCTGCTGAGCTAAATGCTTGCAAATCTTTTTGAGGTGAGCAATACCTGTTCATTTCCCTGTGGATTTCTTTTTTTTTCCCCCTTGTACTCATTTTTAGAAATGCCTGAGCTGTTTCCCTTGGAAAAACATACTAAAACAAAAGAGCCTGAGAACAACAGTACTCCCTCAGAGCGAAGGTCCATCTAGCCCAATACCCTGTCTCCAAAGTGGCCAACCATCAATGTCTAAAGGAGAGCATATGAGCAGTGGAAGTTGTCTTCTCTCAGGGTCCTGAGCGTGCTCATAGGCCTCAATGGCTGGGACCAGCCTCCCCTGGGACCCCCACCCCTGCCGTCTCCTGCCGCGGGCCCAGGGGACGTGTCTCGGCTCAGCCTGGGGCCTTCAGTCCCTGCCTGAGCGATGCTGTCGGTGTGCCCGTCCCTGCCCTGGCTCCTGGGTGGGCCTGGGACCTGCACGGCAGAGAGCTGCTCTCCTGGGTGGAGCCCTCGGGCCTCCGTCAGAGCTTGTCATGTGTAATGCTAGGCACAGCACAGCATAACTATTTTATTCTATTCTATTCTTTCCCCTGCGCTCTCCTTGAGTTGAATAACGATGAGACTATTTGCCTGAAAAGCCAGGGGTTTTTCAGATCCAAAAACTTTGAAGGACACATAACGCAAAGGTTACAAGTGGAAACAGGATTTTATTTTATGCTATTTTATGTTATTTTATGTTATGTTTCCGAATCCATTTCAGAGCCGATGCTCACAAGCATTAACACAATCTGCACGTGTAGCCAGAAACAGGCTGATGCAGTCTTCAGTTTAGCTTGAAAAAACATCCCTTGCAGTCTGGCAAAGCAGAGCTGCAGAAAGTAGCAGCAGGAATACAGGCCGAGCAGTCCCTGTTTCCTGAAGAGTGAGAATGTGAAGAATGAAGATCAGGACCGACTACACACAAAAGAAGATGATGAAGAAGGAGAGGTGTGTGGTACTTTGGGGTGTTTTCCAAAGTATGACACATGTCGATGACAAGCACACTTTTTGCCTTCCAGAACTTGCTCCGCCGCTGTGCTTCTTGGGCAGTGATGCGTGAAAAGCGCTCTCGTGCCGGCCCTG